>JALGBA010000965.1:0-337102 GCA_023970755.1 Azemiops feae
AGGGTCTTCATCTGAAAATCCCTTGAATGGCATTCTTTATCCTGAGTCTTAGCTTCCTTCAGTCCCCCTGGGTGAAAAAGAGTCAAACAATTTAACTAATATTAAATGTGGGGCTGTCTTTCAATGCCAGTTAGAGTCTCCTAATTGCAGCTCTTTGACACAAAGGACCTTTTCTTGGATAACTGGAGGGGCCTTAGAAATATCTCCTTCTGACACAGGACTCACACTCAGGTCCCATCGGTTGCAGCCAAAATTTAATCTTTTTCAGGGACACGTTCTCATGATCTCACCTCAATCTCACTAGAGTTCTAGAATCTATGCAGAAAACTTTAGTTTAAGACTAAAGAAGAATATTTGTAGCTCAAGGTTGACATGAGGGGTCCTTGATGCTCTATGAGCTTGCTTGTTTTCTTGCAGACATTTCATTACCCAAACTAGGTAACATTATCAGTGCTAGATGACCAGTACGGATGATGTTCCCTAGTTTGGGTAATGAAACATCTGTAAGCAAACAAACAAGCTCAGAGAGTGCCAAGGAGCTCTCACCCTTAATCTTATTTCAGCAGCATGGCAGCCATAAGAATTGCACAAAGAAAAATACAAATCAAGAAAGAACATCTGCTTTAAAGTTGACAGCTACAATTTATGAGGAATTTTTCCTTTATATCTTAAATGGGAGACTGTTTTGAACGAGTGTCAAAGGGGAGCAGCTTTGCAAGGCTTTATGTAGTCCAGAAGAAACCTTTCCAGATCCTACTGGTCAGAAGTTTCCTTCTTAATCACATTTTATTCCACTTAAATAAATCTAATAAAATAACAATTTAATAAATCTTTGACCACAAATTTATTCAAAAATTTAATGAGTAGATCATCATAGCCACGGATGTATGAAAAGTCGAGGAATGCATTTTAATACAACCATTAGGTTGTTTGTCACTTAATGCTTAATTCTTTTCTCGATTCCCGCCCTCCAGACTTTATTAAGTAGAAAAGGACTGTGTTGCAATGTGTTATGCCAGAAGCAAAAGGGAGGAACTAAGGAAAGAATCTGCCAGGGTCCCATCTCCTACACCTGATTGGAAGGAGTCAGAGATTTCATGTTCACCTAAGTGAAGCCCAGAATCTAATGTCCATTTCTCCTCTTCTTTTCCATGGATGGTGAGTCCTAACCTATTTTCTTTGGCATTCCTATTTTTTCTGCTCAGTCTCTGCCACACTCCAAATGTGTGGAAAATTGTCATCCTGGATTTGTCAAGCGGGTGCGAGAAGGAGAGCCAGTTTGCTGCTACGACTGCGTTCCTTGTCCGGAGGGGACCATCTCCAATCGGGAAGGTGGGTGACACCACAGGAAAGGTCAGGATTTGTGGAACTGGATTTATCCAGAGCATTTTGATGAAAGTGCAGATTAAAACATGCATTGAAGCTCAACTCTTTTTTGTTTATTCAAAATGAACTAGAAATCCTCCAATTTCAGATACCGTAGCTACATAGGTATTAGAAAATTATATTATCAGTTTTTTTCTTGTGGAATGGTTAAGCAAAACACATCTTGGAAAATATTCATGGAACATTTCTCAAAAAAAGGTACTTCTTGAAATGTAAAAAAACAGAATATTAAAGAAATACTGGTTTTTGACTTTCTCAGATACAGAAAAGTGCACCAAGTGTCCGGATGATAAATATTCAAATATGGACAGAGTCCAATGTATCCCCAAAGTGATAACCTTCCTCTCTTATGAAGAACATCTGGGCATCATCCTAGTCTCTTTTTCCCTATTCTTGGCCTTGTCTTAATCATCTTCATTCAATACTTAGAACCTCCCCTTGTCAAAGCCAACAACCGGGACCTCTCCTACATCCTCCTGGTCTCCCTCCTGCTTTGCTTCTTGTCTCCTTCTCTCTTCATTGGTCAACCAAGGAAAGCCACCTGCCTTCTCAGACAGACGGTTTTCAGCATCATCTTCTCAGTTGCTGTTTCTTCCCTCTTGGCCAAAACCATCACGGTGGTGCTGGCTTTCCTGGCCACAAAACCAGGAAACCGAGTGAAGAGATGGTTGGGGAAGAGCTTGGCCAACTCCATCATCCTTTCTTGTTCTACAGTCGAAATGATCATCTGCTTCATCTGGCTGGGAGTTTCTCCCCCATTCCCTGACTCTGACCTCCACTCCCAGCCTGGAGAGATCATCCTGCAATGCAACAAAGGGGCTGTTGTCATGTTCTACATCACCCTCAGCTACATGGGCTTCCTGGCGGCCATCTGCTTCACGGTGGCTTTCCTGGCCAGAAATCTGCCTGGGGCCTTCAATAAAGCCAAGCTGATCACTTTCAGCATGCTGGTCTTCTGCAGTGTCTGGGTGACTTTTGTGCCCACCTACCTGAGCACCAAGGGGAAATACATGGTGGCTGTTCAGGTCTTCTCCATTCTGGCCTCCAGTGCTGGTCTGCTGGTCTGCATCTTCATCCCCAAGTGCCACATTATCCTTCTGAGGCCAGACCTGAACACAAAGGAACATCTTACAGCTAGATAGTATTCAGGAGTTAAAGAAAATCATATCTATGTGTTTCAAAATGGGAACATGTTAAACGACTGGAAGTCTTGTAGCTCCCTTTCCTTTCAGCTCAATAAATCTTCCTATAGAGCACTCAGTGAAAGTCATTCAGAGGAATTTGCTACTGAATGTGACACCTTATAAAAATAATGTGGGCACTTTTTCCTACTGACAGCAGCTAAAAGTGCCTGTGTGAGAGAGAGCGAGTAGGAAAAGAGGTCAGGAAGAAGCTGTGGGAACCAAGCACCAACCAGGTTGCCTGATTTTCTCCGGGAGATGCCGGAATGATGTGAAATGCCATTTTTGACCGGCTTTCAGCTGGGGAGGGAAATCTTCATCCCTCTTATAGAGTTCTTTCTTGATTTCCTGATAAAAAGTGTTGAACAGAACAGCTGTCTCGGATTTCAGTTTGGGATTGTTTTTATTTTGGTGTGTACCTTTAAGAAATTTCCTCTGTATTTTTTCTTTACTTTTCATCAACCAGAGACATAAAATAGCAGTTTTCAGGCCCTTTAATTTCCCACTCTACAATTTGTATGTAAAGCATTTCTCTGCTCCTCTTCCAAGCTTGTCTTGTCTGTGAAAGGTTGGACAAGATATGCAGGGAAAGAGTACCCTGAGACTTTCCCCAGGAGGGGACTGAAGGGATCCGGTCTGAAGGCAGCCGCATCATTGACTGAGTAGTCTGGACTGAAGCAGGAGCGTTCAATGCTGTGTATTCATCCAAGTCCAAGAAGGAGGTGCGTAAGGGTGGGAAAATCGAGGTTTGCAGGAAGAGGCACCCAGGGAAGCTGTTCTGTTTTCCAGCCACACAGATTGCTGATGAATCGGTAATCAATCTGAGGTTTCAGAATAGCTTCTAATTGCTGATCAAATCCCTTTGCAAATTCCATTTTAAGCAGGTGAAAAAAGCTTTGATGGATCAGACCAAGGCCAATCTAAGATTCTCAGTGACCACATGGTACGAGTGTTTCTGCACAATTTCACTTTCCTCCATGACACCACACAAGATTGGACACTCAGCCATCTCACTATCTAGGAATCCCTAATTCTGGTATCCCACATTAATCTGAGAATTTTTTTCCAAGTTTCACACCCTAATCAAAAAGGACTAAGGCGGGACTGGAACTCAAGAGGCTCCTGGTGATTGGCCCAAAGTCACTCAGGAAGTTTTCATGCCTCAGGATTAGAGTGCAGAGCCAGCTGACTTTCATGCATAAGGCAGGACTAGAACTCAGTCCCCTGATGATTGGCTCCAAGTCACTTGGCTCCAATCCCACCTTTATTTTGAAGGTGGGATTAAAACTCCAGTGATTGGCAGAAAGTCCCTCAGCTGGCTTTGATTTCCTCCCGCATCCTCCCCAGGCACTCCTGCTCCCCCAACACAAAAGGCTCCTTCTGTGCCTCCTGGCTCCCCCCTCCCCTCACCTGAACAGACAGCTGTCACTCAAGCCCCTGTCCCACCCCACCCCTGGTGCCCAGGTCAGGCAGCACCACCCCCAGCCCTGCCAGGCGGGCTGCCCAAGCCCCCCTTTCCCTCCCACCGCCTTCTCCCCGCAGGAGCCTCCTTGGGGCCAGCCGGGAGCCTCACCGGGAGTTGAGAGTTAGGGGCGGTTAGAGGGGCTCCCTACCACCCGGGCTCCAGGGATGGAGGGTGGGTGCTCCCTTCCCCTCTTCCCCTCTGGGCCGCGCAGGGGCTCCTCCGTCTTCAGAGGCTGTGCCACCCCCTGCCAGGTCAAGAGTGAAACCAAGTCTGGATATACACGTAACAATTCCCCAATACAAAGTTAGAAATCCCACCCATAAAACTATGCAAGCAACTACGTTCCCCAATGCAGTCATTTGTCGGGATTTTTCCACAATGCCCAGCCTGCCGGCTCGGGAACAACTGATGACCTTGGTTCCCACTGGACAAAAGATGAGTATGACTAGCAAAGCCCCTGGGAAACCCCCTCCCCCATCCTTGTGGCAACGCAGAATGAGCAGGAAAATGGCTGTAGCCATGCTCAGTCGCAGGGTTGACACCAGGCGCTCCGCATTTGCCCCCTGCCCTTCTCCAGCTCCCAGTGCCTCCTTTTGCTTCGCTCAGCTGGGCAATCCCAAATTTGCCCGCCAGGAGATCCCCCTCTGGTCTCACCAGAGCACCGCCTGGCCCTTCCCACAGGGGGCGCCCTTCCTCCTCAGGAGCCTCAGGGATCCACCACCTCCTCCGTAGCTGCTGCTGCCCCGCCAGAGGACTCCGCAGCCCCGGAGACACTCCAGCGCCCTTCGGGCCTCGGCTAAGACCTCTGCGGACCCAGCCAGGCTGAGCTGGAGGGCCTGAAGGAAGCTGGGAATCTGCAGACGATCCCCCCGTGATGGCCATTCCAGAAGCTCCATCATCCTGGGAGAGGCTCGCTCTGCCCGCTGTCCGACTCTCAGACTGGCCCTCCTGCGGGGTCCCTCGCTCTTCCACTGGGGCAGGGACCAGATCTGGCCGGGACTGACTGATCCTCCATGGGAATTTGGGTCAGAGATTGAGTTAGGCCGGCTGGCTGGCTTTCGCTCTGTTTCCGAATGGAAGAGCTGCGTAAGGGAAGGAATTGAATTCTATATCTCTCTGAAGGTCGGGCTACTCTTAGGCAAGACAAAGGAGGCAATGATTATTCTCCAATTGTTGTAAACGTAGTAAGAGTCACAATAAAAAAAAACTAGTTTTACCTCATAAATATTCATTGTGAGAGATCATAAATTAATTGCTGCCATCTCTACGCCAATAAAATTTGTTTCAGGATACTGACGCCCTCAAAAGTACAATGCTGTAAAATACGTTTATTGGGCCAAAAGGTCTTAAACGGCAGGTTGCTGGGTGGCAAAGTTAATCATTCTTCCCCCAAGAAATTTAACACTGTATATCCTGAATATATGTTTGAGAAATATATGGAATAAATATTTAGTATCTGAGATAAGTGGTTATAAAAAAAAGAATAATTTTAATGTTGTTGACTGCTTTTCATTCCATAGATTCTGTTACATGGTTTTTGTATGGTTTTTTTTTTACTTTTCAATATTTTAATCTGTTATTATATTATATTCACACCTACCACCTGTGGATGGCTGGAAGATCTTAGAATTCAGTAAGTTACCCATGTAACTTACTGAAAGGCTGGGGGGAAAAAAGATAAAACATTATTTTCCTGTTAATATAGTTGATTCTCACAGATTTCCACAAGATAACCAAACTTTAGTTGATTATAAAATGCTAGCTAGAACAGCTGAAAAGAACAAATTGAGGTTTTCTTATTATCAAATAATTCTTAACGTCATTTCATGTTCTCTATCTATCTGTCTATCTATCATCTACCAGTGTCTGTCTATCATCTGTCTGTCTGTCTATCTATCTTTATCTCTTCTATTTCTATCTAGCTGTCTAGTTACCATTCTTTTTTTATAAATTATTAGAAGAGCAAAAATCCAATCAAATAAAATGGCTCACCTTGCAAAAGCAAATGGTCTCTTTGAATAGCGCACAGCAAAGCAATGGAAGGTAAACCAAACCACTGAAGGGAAGAATGAGGGGGAAAAGGAAAAAGAGAAGGAAGGTGAACGTTTGCACCACGCAAGGATCTCCTATGCGCCAGCAGGGATCCCTCTGCAAATCCCAAACCACGGGGGCACCCAGAGGCAGACGGGGGTCTAAAAGAACCATCCCCCGCTCCTTAAGCCAGCTACTCCTCTGCGAAAGGCAACGAATGGACTTACAAAAGGTAGAATGTCTCCCACCCAGAGTCAGTAAAAAGGCTGTGGACCTTTGGACAGCCTGCCTGCTCTTCAAAAGGACACCTTTTCTGAGCACTTTCTCAGCCCTCCGAAGTCCCCCTTCCCCCCCCCAACAATGGGGCAGTCCACTTCTAACTCGGGGATGCTCTGGGATCCAGGCCCTTCCGTGCCTCAAAGCCCAACTCCCCCCTCCAACTCGCAGGATGCCTGATCCACAGAGCCTCTGCAAGGGGAACGTCTCAAGCACAACCTGCTCCACTTACCACCGGACAGCTGTCAACGATCCACCGGGAGAGACTTGAGCTTCCCCCTCCAGTTCTCTCTGACATCAGGCAGGCGTCATAAAGCAGCTGGATGACCTCACGACATCCCAGCAGTGTAGCCAGGTCTCTGCTGGTCCCCAGTCTCAGGATCTGAAATTATGTCCCCTCATCGGACAACTCCACGTAGATACGCACCGTTTAGTGGCTCTTAGTGGCCGGAATAGATCTGAGAAGGGATCTCCTTGTGAGTCCTTCTCCTGGAGAAAAAGAGCTCTTTTTTCCAGCTGCTTTTAGGCTACTTCCGGCTGCTTTATTTCCCCACCTGAAACACATCCTTCCTTCCTTCTCTGCTACACGTGGACGCCCCCTCCCTCTCTCTCCTACATACCGACACCCATCATCCTCAGCTGTCTGCCAGCTTTTATAGCCAACCTCGCTTTGCTGACTTTGCCCCCCTCCCCTCTTCCACCCCAAGGATAAGTTGAAGCTGAACACAAGGATCGATGAAGTCAATCTCAAACTCACTAATCTAAATCTTACACTGCATGATTATATACCTAAGCCTAGCCAGACTCAAGGGCCAGCGACGGCTGGATAAGATCAACTAAGTTTGGGATTTTTTTCCCATGCCTAGCGTTGTAAATTCACTTTTATTGTAGATGTTCCATGTATTTAAAATAAGTTTATATGTGAACCATACCTTAGGAAAAAAAATTCCCATCAAGTGAAGCTCCAGGGAATACCCGGGGAAGACTCGGTGTAGCAAATGGTGAGGGTAGTAACTTGTGGGGATAATTGAAAGAAAATTGACATTTTCTTTCTACGAAAGGGTTTCTTGGTCCACAGAACAGAGGGGCTGCGTGGCATGGAACAAGCCAAACAAGCTAGCCAACATCACCTATTGGGTTTGAAAGATAACTTTCTTATTAATACGCCCTCTTCACCTTCTTATGCATTGAAAGCTGGCGGATTCCTGAGTGTGTACACAACCTGTGGAGGGCATCCCCCTTTTTGCTCAGGGTTCCTTAACTCCTCGTGGCCCCGTTTTTTTGTCTTCTTGATGCACCTTATACATGTGACTGATGGCAAATCTATGCAAAGGAGAAGTTACTTTTGGTCCTGTCCAATCCCCTTTTCTCTTTTACTTTCCTTGAAGTCTTAACTATAAACGGGAATGTGAGATGGGTCTCCAGGTTTTCCCTTTTCCTAGCGAAATCCCACTTTTATCAGAGGAATTTTTACAATATGAAAGTTTTGCTAGCAGGGAAGGTGACTTGTAGAAGTGGCTTACCCAATTTCACATGGCTCAGAAATCTTATTATGATTATTGCTTTAATTGTTATGGCAGGGCTTATTTGCTGTGCTTGCTTGCAACGTTTCCCACAATTATTACTTGAGGTAAGGATTTAATCCCAATGAATACTAACAAGACCATCTTATTGGGTGATTCTTTTTTGGGACAATTGGTCCCAAAGAATCAAAGAGGAGAAATGACAGCTCACCCATTGAGAAGCAATACAACCCCATCCTAGGAAGGAATAAAAATTTAAAAGAATGCAACTGTGCAACGTGTCAGTGAGAGATGAAGGGAACGTAAACAACACGTACTCAGAATTAGATAGGAAGTCACAAGATTGGCAACAAGAAAATAAGCAGCAGAAACCACAAGTAGGGATGAAAGGACACACAGAGCTTAACCAAGGCATGACTCTATCGGGGCAAAATGGCACGTGTGCTCAAACAAGGCGCAACTCCATAGACAAGCAGTCACGTAGACTAAAAGCAAGATAGAACTCAAAAAACGGAAGTAGCTTGGTGAAATGTTACTTCCCTGTTTCTGGAAATCAACTGTATGAAAGATCATGCCATGCTGTTGTTGTTCAGGGGTCTCAGCTCCCAAATTGAACTGGTACCCTTTTGCTGAAATGCTTCAATAAAAAGTTTTGCAAAAGTCCCATCACTCGTGTCTGACTCTGATTGGCTTCTGTGCCAGGCTGAACCAATTTTTGGACAACAGCAATACTTTCCTTTAGTGTAAGATTGGTGTTTAAGAATGTCTCTACCTATATACAGAGATGATGATGTAGATGTGTGTGTGAGAGGGGGGGGGTCAGATTAGAATTTGAGGAGAATTCCTGATGGAATATAAATGTCTGGTAGATCATTTGGGTCAAGAAACAACACATTTCCCTGAAGACTTGTCCAGCTCCTCCTCCTCCTCCTCCAGGAGACGTTCCACTGCCATCCACACAGAAGGAGGCCGACCTGCACATTGGGGAAACCTCTCAGTGGATGCAGGCACAGCCCCGGAGGACGAACCCTTCAGGGCAGGATTCGGCTGCTCATCTGCACCTGAAAGACATGGGTCACCTTGCTCAGGACAGCAAGATTGACCTTCTGGACAGAGAGGTCTGAACGACGAGTCAAAGACTTCTACTCTCCTCTCCTCTCCTCTCCTCTCCTCTCCTCTCCTCTCCTCTCCTCTCCTCTACTCTACTCTACTCTACTCTACTCTACTCTACTCTACTCTACTCTACTCTACTCTACTCTACTCTACTCTATTCTAAACTCTACTCTACTCTTTTCTACTCTACTCTACTCTCTTCTCTTATACTCTCTTCTCTTCTATCTTCTTTTCTCTTCTCACCTTTTCCCATCTTCAAGAACTGCTTTCGGCTTCCATCAAAGCCTCTTTTCCCATCTTCAAAAACTGCTGTAGGCCTCCATGAAAGCCTCCTTTTGCCATCTTCAAGAACTACTGCAGGCTTCCGTCAAATCCTCCTTTTGCCATCTTCAAGAACTACTGCAGGCTTCCGTCAAATCCTCCTTTTGCCATCTTCAAGAACTGCTTTCGGCTTCCATGAAAGCCTCCTTTTGCCATCTTCAAGAACTGCTGTAGGCCTCCATGAAAGCCTCCTTTTGCCATCTTCAAGAACTACTGCAGGCTTCCGTCAAATCCTCCTTTTGCCATCTTCAAGAACTGCCGCAGGCTTCTGTCAAATCCTCCTTTTACCATCTTCAAGAACTGCTGTCAGCTTCCATCAAAGCCTCCTTTTGCCATCTACAAGAACTGCTGTAGGCCTCCATGAAAGCCTACTTTTGCCATCTTCAAGAACTACTGCAGGCTTCCGTCAAATCCTCCTTTTGCCATCTTCAAGAACTGCCGCAGGCTTCTGTCAAATCCTCCTTTTGCCATCTTCAAGAACTGCTGTCAGCTTCCATCAAAGCCTCCTTTTGCCATCTTCAAGAACTGTAGGCCTCCGTCAAAGCCTCCTTTTCTTTCTTCAAGAATGGCTGGAGGCCTCCATCAAAGCCTCCTTTTGCCATCTTCAAGAACTGCTTTTGCTCTTCATCCAAGACTGCTTTTGCCTTCGTGTTGCCTCCCCGTGTGGCATGAGAAAATCATAGGAGAATGGGGCATCTTTTCTAAAATCGTTATCGGGTGCTGGTGAAGGCTGCGGTGTCAGCTATAACATTGTAGCCTGTCACCTTTGACACGTGTCTCATAGGTTCCCCATGAGTGGTGCACAGCCTGTCATTTTCAGCCATAATAGCATTTAAACAGACTATAGTTCCAGTTAGCAGGGAGGACAATTAATGTTTTATTTTAATTCAGCAAACCAAATAGCAATGTAGTGCATCATCTATATATACAAAGACCATTATCCAGACAGAGGATTCCAACTGCCTTATGTTACAAGGATGAAATATAAAATATCTATAGAGGTGCAGGAGTTATGCAGGTGTTCAATCTTTTTTCCATCCACTAGGCCAGTTCTAATCTGTAAACAACAATGGCAGGATGCAAAAAAAAAAAAAAAAGCCATTTACCACCTTTACATATTTGATGTATTGCAATTACAACAAGCTACAGTTATAGGCCAATTATAATTAATATTTATTATTATCATTATCATTATTATTACTGCTATTGTTATCATCATTATTTTTATTACCATTATGATCATTGTTATCATTATTGTTAGAATTGCTATTATCATCATCATTATTGTTATTATTGTTGTTATTTATTATTTTTCTTGTCTTTTGTGTTTTTATTTGTAATGCTGGCATGTCACCATAATAAACATTGAATTGAATAGCTCTTTAGGTTTGCTTACTTCAGGATCCTTCATTAGTTCTGGAAAGTCTTGAGTGACCAGACTGTCTAACAGGGCTTCATGCATGCACTCTTGCCTTGCCACTTCCCAAGTGTGTCTAGCAGAAGACCCCAAGGCAACGGGATTGTTGTCATGGTAGGATACGTTTGTTCTGACCCTTCCCCGTCCCCACTGGGGATCCCAATCCCCGGCCATGACACCTACAACGGCTATGATGAAAAGCAGCTCTTGAGTTCCATAGAGAAGATATGGTGGGATCTATCTCTCATCCACCAACACCCCACTCAGTCTACCAAATAAAGAAACACACACACGAGAATCTGTGAGACTTTGTAGGTGCCCACTAATGTTGACATCCTTATGGAGATGTCCGTCAGCTGCATCAAGAAGAGCCGAAGGAAATTGTCCTTCCTTCCCCAACTGTAATTGGGGACATTGGCTTCTCCCGTAGAGAGCATGTCCAGCAAGGCTTCTGAAATGCCAAGTGTGTTCTGATTGTTGTCGGGGAGGCTGTAGCCAAGTGTGAGATTGTGCAGGAGCTGGGGACTCTTGTTGACCAGTTGAATGGCAAAAATACATCATAGCATACTAAAGTCACAAATGGAGAAACTCCTTTACAAAAACTGTTCATATTATTATCATCATGAATAGAAACAAGATTTTTTTAAAAAAATTTAATCCTAAAATGACTGAGTCTCAAGCCAATACCGGTCCAAAACCAGAAGCAAATGATAGTTACACAACACCTTGAAATTTTAAGGAGTGTTGAAAAGGTGGGATGGAGATAGTTCTCCCCCAGAGTTAAGTGTCACAAACACACCATCATTTGTCGAAGTACTAATTTTTATCTGGTTATTAGAGGGGATTCAAAATAATTCAATCATTAAAATAGAACTATCATAAAAGGAAGAGGATTTTTAATGTGAGAAACAGTTACCAATTCTAAAAAAAACCATTTGTTTCTATAAGGATCAGGAACTGTGTATCAAGCAGAGGTTATAAAAATATGGAACTGGGCTGGGTTGGGGCCACCACAACCGTTTCAATCACTACTTTAAACAAAACTTAGCATTCAAGTGACGAACTCAAGTTTGGATGGAGGGAGGAAAATAATCTGGAGTTATTACAGTTTTTAATTCCGCCCCATCTTTGGATTTTAGCTACTTCCACAAAATAAGTTCAAAAGGGAGAAGCTTTGGAAATCCAGACGATTCAGGAAATTAGACAGGCCATATAATATAGGAGTCAGTGAAATAAAAAGAAAAGTAGGAAAGTATTAGGACTGCAAACAGAGGAAATGTCAGGTCCCAAACAGTTCCCTATTTTACTTACCTTCCTTCTGTCCTCCCATCTTTGGGACCTGCCATTCTGTTGCGGGAGGGGGGAGCCCAGCATTACTTGCATGTTTGTATTTGCTCGCCAGTTCTGTTTCCTTTTCCTGGTTGCCATGGGGAGGGGTATGGTAGCTCTCCGAAGACGAGTGCGACGAGCTGGAGGTCAGCGAAGCCAGGAAGTGGCATGCCAAAAGCAATGGCTGATCGCCCTGAGACGCCAGCTGATTGGATACAATTCAAATCATTGCGTGGCTTTGGTGGGAGGGGTTTTACGGCTTGAGTGACTAAACGGTGTTAACGAACTTTTACCTCAGACCTCGCCTTGATCCCCCACTGTTACTGATCCCCAAATAAAAGAATCCTGTTTGAAGCAGTGATTGCCTCAAGAGTTTGAATTCTTGGGAGAACAGCTGAAGTGGGTCATTACAGAAGGCGAGGTCTGCACGATGCTCAACCCAGAGATGCAACTGCGCTTCTGGGGGAGCCACAACTATTTCACAAATGGAGGAGTTCCCATCAGAGAAATGGTCCAGAGACCTCCAATGATCAAACGGTGAAGAAGGCCTCTCCAGGGAGATGGAAGCAGCTGGGCCGTCCGACGAAGGGGACTGAGCCAGATGGTCCCTTGAAGTCGGTAAATCCGAAGGTTGGGAAGAGAGAGACTCCAATGTTACCCTGAACTGAGGGGGCAGGAGAAAGAAGAAGAAGGGTCCAGCCCTGCCTCCGGGACAGAAGGGGGGGAAGGAGGAACCAAAATCGGAAATTATGGAGGCAGTAATGGAATACGTAAGGAGAGCCTTAGATGAATTCAAATTACAACTGGAGGAGGGCCAGAAATCCGAGGAAGAATTGGGGGGAGAAGAGTCAGAGGTTGAGGATTTGGCAACCAGAGAGGGAGGGGCCACGGCAGCCCAGACCACAGCCCAGTACTCGGGGTGTCCAATTCAGGCAACTAGAGGGTGACCGCTGCAGCCAGCAGAAGCAAAACTGGTCCCAATTGGGGCAAAATTTGACGGGGACCCAAAGCGGCTGGGGTTCTTCCTTGCACAGGTGTTCACGTATATGCAGATTTATGGGAGAATGTTACCTACTGATGTGGAGAAAGTCCAGGTGGTCACGTTAGCCCTGGAAGGGGCAGCTGCTGACTGGATGGTCACCCTCTATAACTGTAATGCACCTGAACTGTGGAATTTTAATCAGTTTATGACTGCACTCCGCAGACGCTTTGAAGACCGACTAGCTGATAAAAAAGCCCGGGAGCATATAAAAACAGTAAAGCAGGGCAGACAACCAGTAGCAGAGTATACGGAGGAGTTTAGAGAGTTAGTTAGCTGCCTCTGTTCGCCAGAGAACATCCTGGTAAGCTGCTTCCAGGATGGACTTAATGAGGACCTCTACAATGCCTGTGCAGCCCGTGGGGCCCCAAGGCGGTTATATGACTGGTGCCTGCTGGCAGAAGAGGTAGAAATTGATCAACGTAAGCACTTACACCGCCTGGTGAAGTTAAATTTCACCCCACACTCAGAAAACCAAAGGGAACCCATACGAGCACCGCCTACCTCACCCCGCAGCACTGCCTGTCAACATTGGTCAACTGTAGTCAACATTAATGAACATTGTCTAACAGAGATCAATATTGGTCAATATTGGTCAATGGTGGTCAACAGTGGTCAACTTTGATCAACAGTGGTCAACCATGGTCAATAGTAGTTAACAAGGTTTAATAGTGGTCAACAATGGTCAACAGAGATAACATTGTTGAATAAAGGTCAACAGTGGTCAACAGTGGTCAACTTTGGCAACTATGATCAACATTAATCAACATTGTCTAACAGATGTCAACATTGTCAATAGTGGTCAATGGTAGCCAATGATGGTTAACCATGGTCAAACATGGTCAATGTTGGCCAACATTGATAAACTGTAGTCAACATTAACCAACATTGTCTAACAGAGGTCAACATTGGTCAATGGTGGTCAACGTTGATCAATAGGGGTCAAAAGGGATTGACCATGGTCAACAGTGGTCAATAGTAGTCAACAAGGATTAATAGTGGTCAATAATGGTCAACAGAGATCAATACTGTTCAATACAGGTCAACAGTGGTCAATAGTAGCCAACAAGGATTAATAGTGGTCAACAATGGTCAACAGAGATCAACACTGTTCAATACAGGTCAACAGTGATCAACAGTGGTCAACCAAGTACAATGATGGTCAACCGTAATCAACAGTGATCCAGCAAGTTGAATGGTGGTCAATGGTGGCCAATATTTGTCAACAAAGTTTAATGGTGATCCACAGTGGTCAATCATAAGCAACTGTGGACAATGATATGGAACTGTGATTAACAGTGGTCAAATGTGGTCAACAGAGATCTCACATTATTCAACATCGGCCAACATTCATCAACTGGGGACACCATTGGTCAACTGTGTTCAACAATAGTTAATGTAGGTGAACATTATTAAACTGAGATCAACAATGATAAAAAGTAGTCAATATAGTTCAATGGTGATCAACAATGGTCAACATAGTCAACTATGCTCAACATTGGTCAACAGAGTTCAACAATGGTCAATCAGGTTCAACATTGATTAACAGTAGTCATCCAAGTTCAATGGTGATCAACAGTTGTCAAAAGTGGTCAACCAAATACAGTGGTGGTCCACAGTGGCCAACATTGGTCAACAATGCTCAACATTGGTCAATAGAGGTCAACAATAGTCACCAGTTCAATGGAAGTCAAAGTTAGTCAACGGTGGTCAACAGTGGTCAACCAAGTTTAATGGCAGTCAACAGGGGTCAACAGTGATCAATCAAGTGCAATGGCAATCAACAGTTGTCAACAGTGATGAACATTGATCAAGAGTAGTCCACAGTTGTCAACCGTGGTCAAACATTGTCAACTTTCTCAACAAACATTAACATTGTTCAACAGAGGTCAATATTCGGTTAACAATGGCCAACAGTGGTTAACCACATTCAATGGTGGTCAACTTTGGTCAACATTGTTGACCAATGTTGAGCACATTTGACCAATTTTGACCACCATTGACCAGCCTTGAACTTGGTTGAGAATTGTTGACCATTTTTGACTCCCATTGGGCATCCTTGACCACGGTTGAGCGCCATTAAACTTGATTGATCACTGTTGGACTTGGTTGACTGGTCAACTGTGCTCAACATTGGTCAGCAGTCAATCAAGTCTAACAATTATCAACATTGGTCAACCAAGTTCAAGGCTGGTCAACTGTGGTCAATGGTAGCCAATGGGTTAAAAGTGGTCAACAATGGTCAACCAAGTTTAATGGCAGTTAACAGTGGTCAACAGCCATTAATCAAGTTCAATGGCAATCAATGGTGGTCAACAGTGTCCAACCAAGTTCAACGGTGGTGAACATTTGTGAACAATGGTCAACCAAGTTCAGTTGTGGTCAACGGTGGCCAACATTGATCAACTGTGGTCCACAATTGTCAACAGTGGTTATTTGTGAATGGTGGTCAAAGGTGGTCCATGGTGTTCAACCAAGAGCAATGGTGGTCACCCTTGGTCAACATTGGTCAACATTGGTCAACCATTGTCAACCAAGTTCAACAGTATAAAATCAACTGTATAAAAGATCATGCTATGCTGTTGTTGTTCAGGGGTCTCAGCTCCCAAATTGAACTTGATTGATCACTGTTGGACTTGGTTGACTGGTCAACTGTGCTCAACATTGGTCAGCAGTCAATCAAGTCTAACAATTATCAACATTGGTCAACCAAGTTCAAGGCTGGTCAACTGTGGTCAATGGTAGCCAATGGGTCAAAAGTGGTCAACAATGGTCAACTAAGTTCA
The DNA here is from genome assembly GCA_023970755.1 of Azemiops feae. Classification (NCBI taxonomy): domain Eukaryota; kingdom Metazoa; phylum Chordata; class Lepidosauria; order Squamata; family Viperidae; genus Azemiops; species Azemiops feae. The sequence goes on from JALGBA010000965.1 coordinate 15,868, forward strand.
ATGGCAGTTAACAGTGGTCAACAGCCATTAATCAAGTTCAATGGCAATCAATGGTGGGTCAACAGTGTCCAACCAAGTTCAACGGTGGTGAACATTTGTGAAAAATGGTCAACCAAGTTCTGTTGTGGTCAACGGTGGCCAACATTGATCAACTGTGGTCCACAATTGTCAACAGTGGTTATTTGTGAATGGTGGTCAAAGGTGGTGAATGGTGTTCAACCAAGATCAATGGTGGTCACCCTTGGTCAACATTGGTCAACTGTGGTCAACATTGGTCAACCGTTGTCAACCAAGTTCAACAGTAGTCAACCAAGATCAACAACAGTCAAATGAGATCAACTGAGGACAACAGAGGTCAATTTGGGCCAACCCAATCAATATAGGCCAATATAAATGAAAAGTCAAGAAAAGTAAACATAGATCAGTAACGGTCAGCATACATCAAAAAGGTCAAAATGTGAGCATAGGTCAAGGTCAAAAAAGACAAACAAAGGTCAAAAACAGTCAAACAGGTCAAAAAAGGCAAACAAAGATCAAATACTACAAAAGCAGTCATTACAAATTAAAACAGATCACAGCAGACTAACACTGTTCATAAATGGTGAAAACAGTTTAAATGGTTAAAAACAGTTAAAAACTGATCAAAATAGAGTAAAAGATGAAAAAATGTTAGGAGGGACTGACCTAAAAGGAGATGTTTTCTAACCAAGTATTTTGTTGGAGAGGATAGACATCAAATCAAAGAGATCTACGGCTCACCTCTCAGTTCTGATGGAGCCGATTTCCAAAGAGGTGGAGGGCGTTCTGTACAAGGTTATTACTCCCTCCCGGTCATTTTAAAACTGCCAGATATTTTAGTGACTCCCACCTGTGCTCCTTTGTCTTTTAAAAAAATATTTCTGGTTCGTCTATGCTGCTTAGAAAGGACTTTGCTCCAACCAGGAAGACGAGTATTTGGGGATATTTTAGAGGCAACCTTATGTTTTGCACAGGACACCGGGGTTCGAATCCCAGCTGCTTTCAACAGTTCTTTTTTAATAACATTAAATATTTATCTAGAAGGATAGAAGCAAAAGCAGAAGACAGAAGCAGAAGATAGAAGTAGAAGACAGATAGAAGCAGCAGAAGAAAGCAAAAGAAGAAAGCAGAAGAAGCTCTCAAGAGGGGGTTGGTCTTGAAGACCTCTAAGGTCCCTTATTCTATTCTATTCTATTCTATTCTATTCTATCCTATCCTATCCTATCCTATCCTATCCTATCCTATCCTATCCTATCCTATCCTATCCTATCCTATCCTATCCTATCCTATCCTATCCTATCCTATCCTATCCTATCCAGTGAATAAATAGATTTTAAGCGTTATTATTCTTTCAAGCAAATTAAACAAAAACGCAAAGGCACAGCCTAAAAAGCATCCATCTCAAGCAAGATGACACCAAATCTCCCCTAAACAGCCAGGATCTCCTTAAGGACGACAACTGAGAGACCCGAAAGGCGGCCAATCTCCAGAGGACCCAGAGCCAAGCTCCATGCAGAAGCTCCCAGGTCAAAGGCAATTTCAGGGTTTCCATCCCCGGCTGGACTCAGGAGCTCCTGCCTGTTTCCAGGACATCTCAACTGGGGGAGCCCAGCCTGGCTGCAGGGGGGCCCTGGTTAGGACCTCACCCCAAATGCCTGGGAAACTATGGAGAGAAGCCGATGTCAATGATCTCGGGGGTGTCTCTTCTCTCCCCCCCCCAACTTCAAGTAAAAGTGAAAAAGAAGCAGGTTAGCTCAGAAAGAGCTCTAAACTTCTAGAATCTTCTTAGTGTGCAGAAGAAATCAAAACCTGTCATTAAACTCCCTGAACTAAGAATGGTCTTGCGTAATTGTTACTTCAGGGGCCAACCTGAGTTCTGGGGGACAAAGTTCCAAAGGGCCACAGAGTGTGTTGGGGTCTATTGGAGTGAACAGGGAGGTCTGAAGGGGCCGTGGACCCCTCCCCCAAGGAATGCCCCCCCCCCCTGGCTTTCTTTCCATCAGTTGGGCACTTTTGGGGAAAGAGATTTTCTACCTCTGGACCAAAAAGACTTTGGGATCTGATCTTTCCTTGAATCGTGTCCCGGACAGTGCCTCTCCTTCCCAGCTGCCCTGTCTGCCTCCCATGTTCCACCTCACAAAATAAATCTCAAAGGAAATTGAGTGAAGCCAGTCAGTTCTATAAAAAAAGAAAAAAAGAAATGGGCTAGAGAACAGAGGGAGGAGAGATGTCGGACTGAGAGGGATCTGAGTGATCCACTTGATCCCTTTGACCTTGGACGGAGAAATTCAAAGATCATCTCTAGTGCCTGCAGCAAACTACTGCACCCTTCACAGTTCAAGGAAAGGAAGTCAGTTAAGCATCCCTTCCCTTCATTTTCTCTTCCCTCCCTCTTTCCCTCCTTCCTCCTCTCTCTCCCTCCCTCCCTCCCTCTCTTCCCTTTCACCCCTCCTCAAGTTATTTAGCTGTTTAAAGACACTCTGTGTGCTCAGCTCTCGTGGGAACACTGGAAGGCCTTCCCGACATTTTCCACCTCCATTTATTTTCCTTCTTTTATAGAAGAGACTTCTGAGGGTTGAAGACCACTTTGGTAAATTTGATGTCTTTCTGTTAACAGCAGAAGGGAAGCGATGAAAATTATATCCTTTTCGCAAAGCTTGAGAAAATAAGCTGGGAATAGCAACAGTTCTATTTGTCTTTTAAGGAGAGTCTTCCATGATGATCGCCTGTTTCATCCACTGCACCTTTCATCTCACCCTCCCTCCCAAAGGAGGTCCGGCCTTAACCGCTGAGGAAGCCACTGGCTGGGAGGTGTGGACAGCCACACATTGGGGAGAAGGGAGACCGTTTCCCATGTCCTGCGTCCATCACTTGGCTTTCCTTCTGGAAACCCTTTTGAATGGGGTTGTGCCTTTTTTGTGGTGTATAGAAGAAAAAGGTCCCTCCCTCCAGAGACACCTTGGCAGTAGAAATACAGGCAGTCCTCAACTTACCTCTGTTCGTTTAGAGACTGTTCGAAGTTCCAACAGCATGAAAAAAGTGACTCATGGCCCTTTTTGACCCGATGACCGTTGCAGCATCCCCAGGGTCACAGGATTAAAAGTCAGGCTCTTGGCAGCTGACTCAGATTTATGACGGTCGCAGTGTCCCGGGGTCAGGGGATCCCCTTTTGCGACCGTCTGACAAGCAAAGTCAAGGGGGAAGCCGGATTAACTTCACATCCCGTGTGACTAACTTAACAACTGCAGTGATTCACTTAACAACTGAGGCAAAAAGGTCGTATAATGGGGCAAAATTCATTTAACAACTGTCTCACTTAGCAACAGAAAATTTGGGCTCAATTGTGGACGCAAGTTGAGGATTACCTGCACGGTGGATAAAGGAAGTCTACACACCCCATTAAAATGCCAGGTTTCTGAGATGCAAAAAAACAAACAAACAAACCAAGATAAATCAGTTCAGAATTTTTTCTACCTTTAATATAACATATAAGCTCTACAATTCAGTTGAAAAACTCTCAGAAACCTTTTAGGAGAAAAATAACAATAACAAACTAGAATAAGGTGGCTGTATAAATATTCAGCTATAACTCAAGTCCATGAAAATTTCCTGTCAGTTTCACTGAGCATTTCTAATATACCCAATAAATGTTGAAGATTGTTTTCTGTAAGGAGAAACTGCTGATTGTTATAGCAGAAATAGCAAAAATAGCAAACATGAAGTTACATTTAATATTTTTAGTTTCAGAAAAAGTTTGATGGTTCAAGTAAAAAACTTAAGGGGGCTAATTTCTCTCTGGTGTTCATAACTTACAGAAACACAGCAGAAATTTCAAGGCTGTTGCTGGGAAAAGATAAGCTCCAATTGAAGAACAAGGAGCTTATGCTGAAAAATCTCCAACTAGTTGCAGAAAAGGAAGGGCTCTGAAAAATCTTTGGAGAAAGATTCTGTAGGTTAGAACTTTTAGATAGCAACCCTGAATTTCTCTTCCAGAATTTCATATTAAACTCTGGTACTTAAGAGAAAAAGGTTAAAAAAAAAGTTTTTAAGGTCTGAAGTTCCTTGGTGGTAATAATAGATTATGTAATGCTAATTACTGCAAGTAAAAATCATTAACTTGTACTTAAATAATCGAACTCTTAAACATAGTGCTGTTAACCTTTATACTCAAATAGCCAGTCAAGTCCCTGAAGAATGTAACGGAGGCATAGCTTTACCGATTCCTCACTTTTACTGAGCGTTTCTAAAGTACCCATTAATCATTCCAGCATTGCTTTCTGTAAGAAGAGTTTGCTAGCTGTTGCAATACAAAACAGCAAAACTAAATTAATTAAAATGTAAGGATATATACAACAAACAAAATACTAGGCATTTTCAATTAGTTTAAATTTTAAGCAAGTTTGATGATTCCAGTAAAAACCTGAGGGGGCTAATTTTACTCTGGACTTGATATTTTACAGAAGAAAATATGAGATGAGCAGAGACACAAGCTCCAAAAAGAGAATCAAGATCTGAGTTGCAGGGTTCAAAAACAAGATGGGGAGAAGGCGGAACTCCTCAGAGAAAATAACAATCTGAAAGAAGAACTTAAAAGGTGAGAAATATTTAGGTAGAATTCCTGACTTTCAGATTCAATTTATTCATTAGAGCTCTGAGACCAGTATAAACAATGTACTGAATGAAAGAAGTATTCCATTCTTTTATATATATGTACATTTATATAAAAGAAAAGCGGTAAGTATAATGAAGTGTAACTTTGGTAATCTTTGAGGTCTACGTATTGATTGGCCTGGGTGTTTTTCTGTACTAGTGAAGTTGCTCCTGATCAACTTGGCAAGTCCTAGGGCAGTGAAAACCCCAATAAATTTTGGTGGAGTTAATTTAAGGTCCACTATTTTATTAGAAGTAAGCATAGAATCCCACAGGGCTGGAAGGGACCTTGGAGGTCTTCTAGTCCAACCCCCTGGCCAAGGAGTCCTTATATCACCCTGGACTAAGGGCTTTCCAATCTTTTCTTGAAAACCTCCAGTGATGGAGCCCACACTAAGAATGAGCCTTATTATTAGCATTAAGAAAATAATGTATCAGTCAATTATATTTTATTCTCCATTTCTTCTGCAACCCCCAGAACAGGTGCTTGAGGTGTCCCTGGGGCAGCCATCTACCTCTGACAGCAGCAGCTGGTCAGAGAATGTCCGGGCGGCCCCCATCTCTGCGGCAAAGACCCTCCTGGGACCCTTGAAAGCTTGAGTGGATCAGGTCTTGGTTGAGGGTCAGAGAGGAGATAGACAGAGATAGAGATAGGCAGAGATAGCCAATTAGTTAGACAGTTAGTTAGACAGTTAGTTACAGAGATAGTTGTGTAGATAGATACAGAGACACACAGAGAGAAAATCCGTTCCTTAGGGGTGCAGGACTTGCTTTCTTGTCTTGGGCATTTTTTTCTTGCTTGGGGGTTTGACCTTGGGATGGTTGTCTTGGAGGGGAACCACCAGCCACTAAAACCAGAAATTTCCTCTTCTTCCTCCACCCCTTTTCTCTTTCAGACATGGAAGAGACTGAGCTGGTGCGGCCATCCAGTGACGGCCCACCAAACTTCCTGGGAGACCCCTGGAAAACAACTTTGGTCGTCTTTGGGGTCTATGTGTTGGTGGGCCTCTGCGTTTTTCTCCACCAGTGCAAGTAAGTTGCTCCTGATCAAGGGAGTGACGTCACCACCACCTGGGGAGCCCCAGGGCACTGAAAGCCCCCCCCCCAAAGGTTAGTGGAACTAACAGGAATAAACATAGGGCTGGGAGGGACCTTGGAGGTCTTCTAGTCCAACCCCCTGCCCAAGGAGCTCTTATATCATCTTGGACTAATGGTTTTGCAATCTTTTCTGGAAAACCTCCAGTGATGTAGCCCCATTAAGAGTAAGCCTTATTATTGTTGTTAAGAAAATAATGTACCAGTCCGTTATATTTTATTCTTTTTTTCTTCTTCGATCCCCCCAAAAAGGTGTTCCCAAGTGTCGCCAGAGCAGCCAGAAGACGTGGAGGCGGCCCCCATCCCAGTTGATCCATTTATTCCAGAATCCATCAATCCGAATATCACCATCATGAACGAGAGAAGAAGGAAGTCAGACGTCCTTCCCTGCTCAACAGTGTGATGGTTGGTAACTGTTTGAACTAATTTGGTTGTCAGTTTTTCTTCATTTTTCCATTTTAAGGATATTATATGATCATTATTGTTGTTATTTAATTGTTAGATGGATTCCAGGGAGGGGGCAGAAATCCACAGGTGGCTGCACTCAGTGGACAATTTGGAGGCTGCAAGAAGTGACTGGACCAAGGAATTGTCCAAAAGTAGGAAGAAAAATAAAAGAAGGTCCTAGTTGAAGGGGGAGGATTTGGGTTCTCTTGAGGTTATCTGGTGTCTTTTGTTGCTTTGCATTTCCCGCTTTGGGTTTTTGGGAGGGGATGGTTGGCCTTGGAAGCTAAAAAGAAAGGAATCTGGGAGGAAAAAATTAATATTTTTTATTATTAATCTGGTTGCTAAGTTTTATTTTTCCATTTTTTGCTTCTTGCTTATTTATTATTTCATTATTATTAAAATATTAAATTTGTGCTTGTTTTGCCCCAGGACTAACTGGTGCATGGGGTGTCATCCCAAAACAACTGCAGCCCCATTTGGGCACCATCGACATTGACAAGGTCACCATCAGTCAATTGCCAAAAGCAGCTGTCTTTGGAACAGCTGACATCCAGTCCCAACATCTGGCTGACTGTGTGAAGAACCACAATCCCCCAGTGAGGCAGGACCTTGTCGTGGTTGTGGGGCTTGTGTGCTCCGAGGAAGATGAGGGCTACAAAGAGCGTCTCTCCCGTAAAGAAAATGGAGAAACATACATTACAGAAACCCACACTGGCTGTCTAGCTGCCCAGGTCAGCAAGGGCCGCGCCAGGGGTTCAAATTCCTGGACATCTGGTGGAAAATGATCTGCAGGACTCAGGATGGTCGGCTGAGCATCCAGGGCCGGCAGCTGCCGAACTCCTGGAAGGAAAGTGTTTTCCCCCAAAATGGCATCCAGACTCAGGAGGGTTTTCCCCTCCCCCGCTGAGAGACTCCTGGTTTCCTCACCAGAACTGTCTCTTTTCTCTTTTCTTTTTATGCACTTTTTAAATGTAGCTTTGTTTAACTTTGGGGTTTTGTTCGTAATTTTTTTTCATTTTTTGGAGTTCGTATTTTAAGGTTTTGAATAAAATAAAAATATTGATTTTAAAAAAAGGAAATGATATGAGAAAAAGTACAAAAGAAATATTAATAAAAGATTCACATTGTAGCTGCCATCCGTTTGTTCTTATATGAGATAGGATAGCTTGTTAAGTCCTACAACTAAAAATTATATATATTTTTTACTGAATTTTACTTATGCACTCTATAAGGAAATCATAAATACTGTTCTAAAAGCTGGGCATTTTTAAAACAACAACAAAATAGCTTTGTCTAAGAGTTGGTATAAATGTTGCATCACAAAATCAATTTCTTCAACTACCCGCCTGCATTAATGACAATATAGAAAAATAAATGACTAAGGATCGATGGTTATTCATACCTTGTTGCCGACCTGTTTGAGAAATGGAGAGACACATCAATCACATCCTCTCTCAGGTCAGGGCTGGTTTTACTAAACTGCCTTCTCCACTCTGGCTTTTTCCTACAATTTTGGAGTCCATTATCTTCTGCTAGCATGAGATGCAGTGGGAGTTAAGAACCAACGGACAATCTGCAGGGGGGTCTCCTGCCAAAGGGCCCTTTAGATATAATCTATCCGGATCAGTTCTCAGCCACACAGCACCAGCTTCAAAATAGCCTATCTGAGGGCACATCAAGAGAAAATCAGCTCTCTGGAGATGTTCCTAATGCTGGGAAAGGTGGAAGGAAAGAGAAGGAGAGGACAATTTGGGGTGAGATTAGTGGATTTGATTACCGTGTTGATGGGTGAACTTTGGGGAGACCTGAAAGTCCAGACTGGGGACAGGTCATCCATCTGCCTCTGTGGTGACTCAGAGTCCACACTGACTTCAATGCTGTCAATCAATGCAGACCGAATTCCCTGGAGAAGTCTGCCATGTTGGGAAAAGTGAAGGAAAGGGAGGAAGAGAAGGATCCCCAGGAAGCAGCTATAGTGGGGATGGGGGCAGGTTGGGAGACCCGAAGGAGCAGACTGGGGACAGATCTCCATGGGGAAAATCTATCTATGTGGCTGCTGAGAGTCAACACCAACTTGGTGATATTAATCAATCCATCAGTCAGTCAGTCAGTCAGTCAGATGACCTTCAAGGTCCCTTTCAGCTCTAGGCTTCTATTGTCTATTTCCTTTTCATTGTAGCCTTAATCTCCAAAGAGGGAACAAATTAGGGTTAAAACTATCAAGTGACAATAGCCTCACACATTCCTTAAATTGTAACAACTTTGTGTAAAAATCACAAATTTGGCCCCTGCAGATTTTTCCCAGCGCAAAGCATGGCTGCCGGCCGGCTGGCCCCAGTCCATCTCTGGAGACCTGCACCTTCCAGGTGGCGGATGGGGAGTTTGGTCCCAGGTAGGAGCCCTTCTGGGGTGCTGGGGCTGAACCCCCTTTTCTGGTCTCCCAAATGGGCCTTAAGGGGAACTGTCTCTTCCTCCGGACAAGCCCAGACCAGCGAGACCCTGGCGAGGCCCACAGAGTCGGCCGTCCACTCCAGCGGTCCAGCCCCACCAAGGATGCTGGATGTTGCCATGGTGAGCTCCGGCCAATGGGGTTAGGGGGAGCCCCTGACGTCACCAGCCAAGGCTTTGATTGGCCTGGACCGGAGATTGGAAAAACCCTCCTCAACCGCCTGCCTGGCCTATGAAGGGATTGGCGGCTCTGGAGGGGCTTCTGCAGCCGCTCTGGAAATAGTGACCGTTCTTCAGACTTACGACCGTTGCAGCATCCCCATGGTCACGTGATCAAAATCTGGACGCTTGGCCATTAATCCGTATTTATGACGGTCGCAGTTTCCCGGGGGGGTCATGTGATCCCTTTTTGTGACCTTCTGACTAGCAAAGTCAAGGGGGAAGCCAGATTCACTTAACAACCAAGTGACTCACTTATCAACTGCAGTGATTCGCTTAACGACTGTGGCAAGAAAGGTTGTAAAATGGGGCAAAACTCACTTAACAAATGTCTCACTTAACAACAGTACCTTTGGGCTCAATTGTGGCCATAAGTCGAGGATTACCGTCATAGAACCCTTGGGATGCAGGGAGTCCTCGACTTATGACCACGAAAGGGACCAGGCTCTCCTTTGCGAAGCAAGCAGGTTGTTCAGGGAGTCTGAGCCCATTTTTTGACCCTTTGGGCATTAAACGAATCATTTCAGTTGTGAACTAAGTCAAGAGGCCGTTAAGTGAGACAGAGTTTCCCCATTGACTCAGTTTGTTGGGAGGCAGCTGGGAGAGTTGCAGACTGGGATCACGGGACCCCGAGACACTGCGGCAACTGTGGCAAACAAACACCGGCTGCCACAGGCCCAAATGTTGATCGTGTGACTGTGGAAATGTTGCGATGGTCATAAGTGTGAGGACTGGTCCCCAACCACTTCCCTCAGTGCCACTGTAATTCCCAACGGTCGACAAACGGATCTTTTTAAGTCAAGGCCTCCCTTTGCTTAGTAATCCTCTGCATTTCTCTCCTTCCTCCCTGGGGGAACTGCAGAATGGCTACTCCTGGCATTCCTCCACTTACGACCAGAAGGGAGCCCAAAACCTACATTGCTAAGGGGGAAATTCGTGTTTTGCCCTACTTTGACTTTTCTTGCCACAGTTGTTAAGTGAATCACTGCGGCTGTTAAGTGAGTGACACGGTTAAGTGAATCTGGCTTCCCCACTGACTTTGCTTGTCAGACGGTCGCAAAAGGGGATCATGTGCCTCCGGGACGCTGCGACGGTCATAAATGTGACTCAATTGTTAAGCATCTGGCTGTAAATCACGTGACCCTGGGGATGCTGCAATGGTCATAAGTGTGAGAAATGGTCCCAAGTCACTTTTTTCAGCGCCGTTGTAACTTCAAACGGTCACTAAACATACTGTCGTAAGTCGAGGACTGCCTGCATTTATGTGCATTATGCAAGAGCAGCCTTGAAGAGAGATTCCCTCCTCCTCCTCCTCCTCCTCTCGGATGTGGGAGTCCGTTTTCTCCTGCTGGGGGGGCTGCATTCCCTGGACCCCCTGGACCCCCTTGCCGAAGTCAAGAGTGGCGCTGAAACAAGGCACAAATTCTGCACAAACAGCCACACCCAGGAGGTTGTCACCCCCATTAACCCCCCAGAATCAAAGCTGTTTATTGATTCAGGGAGTGGGGGGTAGAGGGCAAGGTTGGGGGTCTCCAATGCTCCCCCCTGTCAAAGACCCTCCCCCTCATTGGAGAGCAGCCAGGTTTCCCCTGCAGTCCTGCCCCCCCTCAGCCCCTCACCTGCGCAGGACCCGCCAATCATGCCCGTCAAGCCCATCGGACGGCTGCCCTCTTCGGAAGGGACCCCTGCAGCTCTCTGGGCTTCTCCTCTCCCTCCCTCCCTCCCACCTCTCCCTTCCCTGGAGTCTTCCTCCCTCATCCGCTGCCACTGAGCGGCGTCTGGAGCATCTTTCTGACCTCCCCTCCCCCAGCTCTGAGCCAGGGGAGCCAAGCCCAGCCAGCCAGTCTGAACGGAGGCCAGGAAGATCTGGATGGGGAGGAAGGTCTGCAGCTCCACCCTCGCCAGAGGGAGCTTTCGGCCCACCTGGGTCTGGGGAGGTCGCACAGGTGGTCCTCTTTTAGCCCCCAGGCTGCAAGGACTCTCACTTTTTGTTTCCCCCAGGTGTGATAAGGAATGCTGGTGGTCCCTTTTTGAAGCCAGGAATACCCGGGATATTTGGAAGGGCGCCTCTCTCGGATGGCACCGGCCCCTCCCTCCAAGCCAGACAGGGGGGGTCCCTCCAGCTCCTCTCAGCCAGATGCTGCCATCCCAAGAGACCGAGTTGGCCCACATTTCTCACGGCTGCCCCTGCCAGGGGAAAGAGGATTTCTGTGGAATCCAGCACCCCCCTTGCACCCTCTTATTGGATGATAAGGACACCCAAAAAGGCCGGTTCTCCCCCCCCCAAATCCAGAGGGCAGGTTGAGACTCCAGTCCAAAGGATGTGAGGGGGAGAATGGCTCCCTGGGCACCATACAGTTTTACTTTTTGTGATTGCTGTGATTTTGTTGGGTTTTATATTTTATTCCTTTGCACCGACCCACCCAGGAATGTGGCACATAAGATGGGGGTCCAGGCCACTCTCATCAATCAATAAAGAGAAGGGGTCGCTTCTGTGTGATCTCCTGTCCCACCACAAAATCCAGGTGATCCCGGTGAAGGAGGAATTTGCATTCAGTCTGTGTCAGCTGCCCGAAAAGAGGAAGGGGAAAGGAAAGAAATCCCTTCCGCTTTCCTTCTCTTTGGATGATTTTGTAACTGCAAATAACTGAAGAGGAATCAGCCAGATTTACACAAAACTTCAGAGATCAAACCAGTGAAAACGCTGCCCTCTTCAGAAGTCTCTGTCTGTCTGTCTGTTTTTCTCTCTCTCTCTCTCCCGTGTCTGGAGCACATTTGTGACCTTCCCTTACACAGATCTTCCATTCGGGAGCAGAGCAAAAGCCAGCCAGCCGGCCTGACTCAACCACCGACCCAAATTCCCATGGAGGATCAGTCGGTCCCGGCCAGATCCGGTCCCTGCCCCAGTGGAAGAGCGAGGGACCCCGTGGGAGGGCCAATCTGAGAAGTCGGACAGGGGGCAGAGCGAGCCTCTCCTAGGACGATGGAGCTGCTGGAATGGCCATCACGGGGGGATCGTCTGCAGATTCCCACCTTCCTTCGGGCCCTCCAGCTCAGCCTGGCTGGGTCCACAGAGGGCTTGGCCGAGGCCCGAAGGGCGCTGGAGCATCTCCGGGTCTGCGGGGTCCTCTGGCGGGGGCAGCAGCGGCTGCGGAGGGGTGGTGGATCCCTGGGGCTCCTGAGGAGGAAGAGCGCCCCCTGTGGGAAGGGCCAGGTGGCGCTCCAGTGAGACCAGCGGGGGATCTCCTGGCAGGCAAATTTGGGACCGCCCAGCCGAGCGAAGCCAAAGGAGGCGCTGGGAGCTGGAGAAGGGCGGGGGCCAAATGCGGAGCGCCCGGCGTCAACCCTGCGACTGAGCACGGCTACAGCCATTTTCCTGCTCATTCTGCGATGCCACATAGAACGGATGGGGGAGGGGATTTCCCAGGGGCTTCGCTAGTCATAATCATCTTTTGTCCCGTGGGAACCAAGGTCATCGGTTGTTCCCGAGCCGGCAGGCTGGGCGTTGTGGAAAAAGCCCACCAAATGACTGCATTGGGGAACGTAGTTGCTTCCATAGCTTTATGGGTGGGATTTCTAACTTTGTATTGGGGAATTGTTACGTGTGTATCCAGACTTGGTTTCACTCTTGACTGTGCTGATACTTTGTAATTAATAAACATGTTCTTTGAGGAATTTTCAAGTCTTGGAGTTCTGCTTTATTCGTACCTGTCTGTCGGAACCATGACATCCGGCTTTTCTCCAGGGGAAGGAGGGAGCCCCCTCCCCTGCAACACCACGCCTCCAGGGTTCCTCCCGCTCTCGGACCCAGGTACCACGCTTGCCCCCCCCATGGCTCCTCTGGCCGCTCCCCTGGCAGGGGGTGCCACAGCCTCTGGAGATGGAGGAGCCCCTGCGCGGCCCGGGGGGGAAGAGGCGAAGGGAGCACCCACCCTCCATACCTGGAGCCTGGCTGGTAGGGAGCCCCTCTGACCGCCCCTAAGTCTCAGCCCGCTGTGCTCCCACCGGCTCCGGCAAGACTCCCTGCTGGCCCTAAGGAGGCTCCTGCGGGGAGGAGGCGGTGGGAGGGAAAAGGGGGCTCAGGTGGCCCACCTGCTGGGGCTGGGGGCAGCGCTGCCTGACCTGGGCACCAGGGGGTGGGGAGGGACAGGGGCTTGAGTGACAGCTGTCTGTTCAGGTGAGGGGAGGGGGGTGCCAGGAGGCGCAGGAGCCTTTTGTGTTGGGGGGGCAGGAGTGCCTGGGGAAGATGCGGGAGGGAATCAAAGCCAGCTGAGGGACTTTCTGCCAATCACTGGAGTTTTAATCCCACCTTCAAAATAAAGGTGGGATTGGAGCCAAGTGACTTGGAGCCAATCATCAGGCGACTGAGTTCTAGTCCTGCCTTATGCAGGAAAGTCAGCTGGCTCTGAGTTCTAATCCTCAGAGATGAAAACTTCCTGAGTGACTTTGGGCAAATCACCAGGAGCCTCTTGAGTTCCAGTACCGCCTTAGTCCTTTTTGATTGGGGTGTGAAACTTGGAAACAAATTCTCAGATTAATGTGGGATACCAGAATTAGGGATTCCTAGATAGTGAGATGGCTGAGTGTCCAATATTGTGTGGTGTCATGGAGGAAAGTGAAATTGTGCGGAAACACTCGTACCATGTTGGGCAAAGCCCTAAGTCTCTGCCTTCTGCTTGTGGGCAAAGCAGAGGATTTTTTTTTGTGTGGTCACTGAGAATCTTAGATTGACCTTGGTCTGATCCATCAAAGCTTTTTTTACCTGCTTAAAACAAAATTTGCAAAGGGATTTGATCAGCAATTAGAAGCTATTCTGAAACCTCAGATTGATTATCAATTCATCAGCAATCTGTGTGGCTGGAAAACAGAATAGCTTCCATGGGTGCCTCTTCCTGCAAACCTAGATTTTCCCACCCTTATGCACCTCCTTTTTGGACCTGGATGAATACACAGCATTGAACGCTCCTGCTTCAGTCCAGACTACTCAGTCAATGATGCGGCTGCCTTCAGACAGGATCCCTTCAGTCTCCTCCTGGGGAAAGTCTCATCTTATCCAACCTTTCACAGACAAGACAAGCTTGGAAGAGGAGCAGAGAAATGCTTTAAGTACCAATTGTAGAGTGGAAAATTAAAGGGCCTGAAAACTGCTATTTTATTTCTCTGGTTGATGAAAAGGAAAATAAATACAGAGGAAATTTCTTAAAGGTACACACCAAAATAAAAACAATTCCAAGCTGAAATCCCAGACAGCTGTTCTGCTCAACACTTTCTGCAAAGGAGGTTTTATCAGGAAATCAAGAAAGAACTCTATAAGAAGGATGGAGATTTCCCTCCCCAGCTGAAAGCCGGTCAAAAATGGCATTTCACATCATTCCGGCATCTCCTGGAGAAGATCAGGCAACCCAGTTGGTGCTTGGTTCCCACTTCTTCCTGACCTCTTTTCCTACTCGCTCTCTCTCTCACAGAATCTTTTAGCTGCTGTCAGTAGGAAAAAGTGCCCACATTATTTTTTATAAGGTGTCACATTCCGTAGCAAATTCCTCTGAATGACTTTCAGAGTTCTCTTTAGCAAGATTTATTGAGCTGAAAGGAAAGGGAGCTACAGGAATTCCAGTCATTTAACATTTTCCTATTTTGAAACACATAGATATGATTTTCTTTGACTCCTGCATACTATCTAAATGGAAAGGATATCTCCTTTCAAGTAAAAGGAAGTTTTAGAATTCTTCCAACATCACATGTTATACCTCATGTTTTTATATTTATTCTAGCTGTCAGATGATCCTTTGTGTTCAGGTGTGGCCTGAGAAGGATAATGTAGCACTTGGGGATGAAGATGCAGCCCAGCAGACCAGCACTGGAGGCCAGAATGGAGAAGACCTGAACAGCCACCATGTATTTCCCTTTGGTGCTCAGGTAGGAGGGCACAAAAGTCACCCAGACACTGCAGAAGACCAGCATGCTGAAGGTGATCAGCTTGGCTTCGTTGAAGGCTCCAGGCAGATTCCTGGCCAGGAAAGCCACCATGAAGCAGATGGCAGCCAGGAAGCCCATGTAGCTGAGGGTGACGTAGAACATGACAACAGCCCCTTCGTTGCATTGCAGGATGATCTCTCCAGGCTGGGAGTGGAGGTCAGAGTCAGGGAATGGGGGAGAAACTCCCAGCCACAGGGAGCAGATGATAATTTGGACAGCAGAAGAAGAAACGATGATGGAGTTGGCGAAGCTTTTCCCCAACCATCTCTTTGCTCGGTTTCCTGGTTTTGTGGCCAGGAAAGCCAGCACCACTGTGATGGTTTTGGCCAAGAGGGAAGAAATGGCAACTGAGAAGATGATGCTGAAAACTGTTTGTCGGAGAAGGCAGGTGGCTTTCCTTGGTTGACCAATGAAGAGAAAAGGAGACAAGAAGCAAAGCAGGAGGGAGACCAGGAGGATGTAGGAGAGGTCCCGGTTGTTGGCTTTGACAAGGGGAGTTTCTTGATATTTAATGAAGATGATTAAAACAAGGGCTGTGGTTAGGAACAAGAATAGAGCAAAGGAGACCAGAATGATGCCCAGAAGTTCTTCATAAGAGAGGAAGGTTATCACTTTGGGGATACATCGGACTCTGTCCATATTTGGATATTTATCATCCAGACACCTGGTGCATTTTTCTGTATCTGAGAAAGTCAAAAACCAGTATTTCTTTAATATTCTTTTTTTTTATATTTCATGAAATACCTTTTTTTGGACAACGCCTGATTCCAGGAACATTTTCCAAGATGTGTTGCTTAACCATTCCACAGGGGGGAAAAATGATAATCTAATTTTCTAATGCTTATGTAGCTAAGGTATCTGAAATTGGAGGATTTCTAGTGCATTTTGAATAAACAAAAAAGTTGAGCTTCAATGCATGTTTTAATTTAACTTTCATCAGAATGCTGTGGATAAATCCAGTTCCACAAATCCTGACCTTTCCTGTGGTGTCACCCACCTTCCCGAGTGGAGATGGTCCCCTCCGGACAAGGAACGCAGTCGAAGCAGCAAACTGGCTCTCCTTCTCGCACCCGCTTGACAAATCCAGGATGACAATTTTCCACACATTTGGACTGTGGCAGAGACTAAGCAGAAAAAATAGGAATGCCAAAGAAAATAGGTTAGGACTCACCATCCATGGAAAAGGAGCGGAGAAATGGACATTAGACAAGTAAATGCTGGGCTTCACTTAGGTGAACATGAAATCTCTGACTCCTTCCAATCAGGTGTAGGAGATGGGACCCTGGCAGATTCTTTCCTTAGTTCCTCCCTTTTGCTTCTGGCATAACACATTGCAACAAAGTCCTTTTCTAGTTAATAAAGTCTGGAGGGAGGGAATTGAGAAAAGAATTAAGCATTAAGCGACAAACAATCAGTTCCTCCTAATGGTTGTATTAAAAGGCATTCCTCTACTTTTCATACATCCATGGCTATGATGATCTACTCATTAAATTTTTGAATAAATTTGTTGTCAAAGATTTATTAAATTGTTATTTTATTAATTTATTTAAGTAGAATAAAATGTGATTAAGAAGGAAACTTCTGACCAGTAGGATCTGGAAAGGTTTCTTCTGGACTACATAAATCCTTGCAAAGCTGCTCCCCTTTGACACTCATTCAAAATAGTCTCCCATTTAAGATATAAAGGAAAAAGTCCTCATAAATTGT
This sequence comes from Azemiops feae, assembly GCA_023970755.1. Classification (NCBI taxonomy): domain Eukaryota; kingdom Metazoa; phylum Chordata; class Lepidosauria; order Squamata; family Viperidae; genus Azemiops; species Azemiops feae. The sequence continues at coordinate 32,428 of JALGBA010000965.1, forward strand.
AGCTGTCAATTTTAAAGCAGATGTTCTTTCTTGGTTTGCATTTTTATTTGTTCAATTCATATGGCTGCCGTGCTGCTGAAATAAGATTAAGGGTGAGGGCTCCTTGGTGCTCTCTGAGCTTGCTTGTTTACTTACAGATGTTTCATTACCCAAACTAGGGAACATCATCCATACTGGTCAGCTACCACTGATGATGTTACCTAGTTTGGGTAATGAAACATCTGCAAGAAAACAAGCTAGCTCAGAGAGCACCAAGGACCCCTCATGTCAACCCTGAGCTACAAATATTCTCCTTTATTAAGACTAAAAGTTTCTGCATAGATACTAGAACTCTAGTGAGATTGAGGTGAGATCATGAGAATGTGTCCCTGAAAAAGATTAAATCTTTGGCTGCAACCGATGGGATCTGAGTGTGAGTCCTGTGTCAGAAGGAAATATTTCTAAGGCCCCGCCAGTTATCCAAGAAAAGGTCCTTCGTGTTGAAGAACTGCAATTAGAAGACTCCAAATGGCATTGAAAGACAGACCCACATTTAATATTAGTTAAATTTGGAGACTCTTTTTCGCCCAGAGGGACTGAAGGAAGCTAAGACTCAGGATAAACAATGCCATTCCAGGGATTTTCAGATGAAGACACACTTAATAGCCAAAAGCCAAATCTAAGCAGCCTTTCCTGTCAAAATCTCTCTCCCGATATCAGGAAGATCTTTTCTTTGAATCAAAGTTGTGTTTCAGGTTTCTGGGTCAAGGGATTATGTGAAGTGAAAGTCTTGGACATCCTTCCTGGGGGAAGAAGCCGAATTGCTCCCCCCAGTTGGGTGAAAGACAGACATGGCTAACTTTGACCAGGTCTGGACTCCTTAAAAATGTCACAGAACATGGACCTGCCCTTTCAGGGAGCCATTTCCCAATGGCCTCTCCCTAAGCAGGACAGGATGAAGCTTCTCTTGCAATGGGACCAGCAGGAGCTCCATCCAGTCATGATCCAATTTCATCACATTCAGTCCAAACCTCAATTCAGGGACTGTTCAACAGAATTCCCTCCCATTTTGCTATTTGAGGACAAGCCCATTTGAGCCTATTAACAACACAACCTCGAGCACTTGAGGATTTCTCATCCCAGGTTGGATTCAGCTAAAAACAGTATTCAATATTACGGCAGCTGAAGAACACCTTGGTCAATAGTACTGAAGCCTCCCAAGTGGTCTATAGAAAGAAAACTGTAAGGTTTCTGCTCCCCATTTTCAATTCTCAGTGAAGGTCACTGACCCTGGTAACTAGCCTTAGTCCACATGAAATGGGTCCTAAATCTTTGGAAAAAGAGGAAAGACACCAAAATTTCTCCGACCTTGTTGAGCAACTTTAGCTGTGAAAGAGCATCTTGGTGGATAGTAAGTCTCTGTCTTTCCAAAGTCCCCATTTCCTGCTCGATGGGATCCTCCTTGGGGAGAATCAACCAGCTGAAGATTCCCAGATCTCCTGCTACATCTCCATTTTGATCCAAGTACAGTTTCCTATCAGAAATATTGCAAAACTCATTCTTCTACAGGAAAGGATGGAACTACAATGGAAAGATCCAGGAATTTTAAAATCTGAAACCCTTTTTTAAAAATCCCATTTAGCCTTTACACATTTGAATCTTTCTTCTGCAGTTGTCTAACATCAAAATATGCTTATTTAGAAAAACAGGTACTTCTGCTATCTTCATAAATAAAAAAGAAAGGTTCAGCAAAATTTCTCAACCATATACTTGCAATATATATATTAACAAAATATAATTCATGCAATTGGTAAGTTATACGGAACATTCTAGAGCAGGTGACAAAAAATGAATCATAGAAAAAAAGAGATTATTCATAAATGCCTAGAAAACATCAGGTTGATTATGAGAAACCGTTCATTTAGTGACCGTGCAAAGTTACAAGGGCACTGAAAAAAGTGACTTATGAGTTTTTCAGACGCTCATTGCAGCATCCCAGGGTCACGTGATCAAAATCAGAATTCTTGGCATGTACTTATGATGGTTACAGTGTTTGAGGGTCACGTGATCTCCTTTTGGGGCTTCTGACGAGCAAAATCAACAGGGAAGCCGGATTCCCTTAACAACCATGTTACTTGCTTAACAACTGCAATGATTCACTTCACAAGAAAGGGCAAGAAAGGTCATAAAATGGGGCAAAACTCACTTAACTGTCTTGCTTAGCAACAGACATTGTGAGCTCCGTTGTGGCCGTAAACCCACCGCTGCCTTGTGCAGCCTCTTCCAGCAACTGAGGGAAGCTGCAGAGAAGCTCCAGGTCTCTTCAATGCTGTTCCAGAGGGAGGGAAATGGAGAAAGGAGCTCAGCCACAAGAGAGGAGATTCCGGCTGAATGAGAGGAAGAACCTCCTGAAAGGAGGAGCCGTTTCAGAGCTGAGCCCTTAAAGCAGAGGAGTTCAGCCTCCCCTTCTCTGATGACGCAAAGACTGAGCAGCCATCAGTGGGAGAAGCTTTCACTGGGATTCCTGCAGAGAGGAGGGTTGGGCTAGATGGTCTCAGGGTGTCCTTCAACGTTACAGATGTAAAATTCTACTATGCTAATCACAAACCCATAAAGACATGAGTATATTTTAAAATGCATACACCCTTTTAAAATTAGCAGTGTGTAAAACCAAAATTTATCTGTTATGGTGCCTGCTGTTTAGAAGATTATGTCTCTAGCAATTATATTGGCCAAACCTCTTGATCTTTTGCAGCATAAGTAGGTTGAGACGGTTCCCCTCCTTCCCCTCTGGATTCCCTCTCCAAAGGAACCGAGATTAATGGATCCATATTGGGACCCCCATACCTGCCATGGCTGCAGCCTTGGAGCCCCCAAGATCTTTTCTCCCTCCTTCCTTCTCCTCCTCGATCTGGAGGAATAGGCGGCATTCAAGGCCTGGGCCAGAGTCTTCATGAAACTGTAAAAATGGGGACTATTTCTGACCCTTTCCCTGTTCCTTTTCTCCTGGGTCTCCAGTGGGGCTTTCTGGGTGCATCTTCTCCGGCCTTTGACAGAAAAGAGGTGCTTGGAAAGAGAACAATGGAAATAATGATCTTGAAAGGGATCTTCCATAAAGAAATGGGATTCAAAGGCATCATCCCTTGGCCTCTCATTTGCCAGAAAAACAAAGCTCCAAATACTATGGACGTATTTGTGAAGTCGGTGCTTTTCCAATAAATATGACCCCAAATTTGTATTGATCCAGACTTTTCCTTCAACGGGTCCTGTCAAACGCCTAAGTGCCAAATGGAAAGGAAGAACTCTGTCCGTAATGAAAATATATTCCAGGAAGTGAACAAAGACATTGACTTGTCTCCACTTAGTGAGGGCATCCCTGAGGGCTGCTGTATTATATCCAGTTTTTGAGAACAGTTGTGATATAACTACACAAATTCCATTTCTGACAAGCATAGGAGGGAAAGTCCTCATGAAATTCTCCCCATTATCTGTGTCTGAAGCAAAGAGGCCAATCAAGGTCCATCTAACTGCTGGGTAGTGGAATCCTTTTTTGGGGATCATCTGGTGGAAAAAGGGAAATTTCCTTTTATCACTCAGAGCCTCTGAAGCACTATGATCACTAATCTGAAAAAGCAGTGAAGAAAGCTGTGTTATATTGGGGGTCAGATAAAGCCCAAAATAATAGCTTTTAATAAATTCAACTTGGTTTTTGTTCTGTTTCTTGCATTGGTAGGCATTGAAGAGGCAGGACTCACAAACAGGAACTTCCTTATTCACAGCTCAACAGAACTGAAAACAAAATGGCTCCACCCCTTTTTATACATTCAGCCTGGGGCGTTGCCAGCCAATCAATGCAACGTATTCTCCCACTCAAAATGCATCCCAGTCAGCCTTTGCAGACAGCAAGGCTGGTACAGGAGGCCAGTGGTCTGCTGGCTGAAACAGGGCAGCTCCCTGCACCTGTTTCTTTTTCTTTCTTTTTTTTAAAACAAGTTTTATTCGTATTTTTTGGTTTTACATCAAAGTGCTTTAAGAATCCACGTGGAGATAGGGTAATCAATCATCAAAAAACCCCCAATATAATCAAACATAAATAATTCAATAATTCCTTAAAAGTTCCTTCTCTATTTCCCTCAAGCTATAACCTAGTATTAATACATTTCTAAATAAAATTCAGTCATTGTAAAAAGAATATCAATAGTAATTCACTTATATCAATCAAAATCCTGTTTTTAAGTTTAACTATTTTACAATTACCATTTTCCACTTTAGCCTAAAATGAACACATAAGTTACATTTCGGGTCTCCCAATTTCCCATCAAACAATAATTATTTTTAGAATATACATATTATATCAACTATTATATTTTAATACTTCCCAACTATATTCTCTTTCCTGTACTCTATCAAGTATATATTTTCTATTTCAAATATATATTTTATAAATCAATCCATACCTTTAAAACCCCTTTTTAACTCCTTACCTAAAATTTAAATCCTATCAAAATCATTATACTTATAAAAAGAAAACATATTATTCCACCAGACACCTTATTTCATTTCCAATCTGTATTCTATTTCTTCATCTATTAACTTTTTGTTTACCACCTTTTCCATATTAGATTTCCCAACCATAGTCAAATTACATCCCAACCATAGTCAAATCCATAGTTTTCATCTCAATAGTATTAACTCAGTCAAAATCTCTAAAAGCCTTTTTAACCCGTCAAATAAAGTTTTAACTCTCATTTTTAAACCTAATTCTAGCTTTCTTTTTGTGCCAAGCAGGTTTCCACAAAAGAGCCTCTGACTCATCAAATCTTAATGTTTGGTTATACATATTTCTCCACAATTGAGTCTGATCGTAGTCCTCTTCTCTTTTTTCCAGTGTTGTCTGCACTATATAGTCGGTCTTAATCAGTATGGTAGTTATTCGTTGTTTGTCCATGTTGTCAGTGTTTTCGATGCCTCGTATTTGAAAATCCATTCCTGTTGCTTTTAGGATTATAGGTGTTTTGGTTGGAATCCGCCTTTGGTCATCAAGATTCTCCATAATTTGCATCTGCAATATAATCTCTTCCTCTGTGTTGATTGGTTCCTCTTCAATAGATTGTAGATATATTTCCTCCATCTCGTTGAATTGTGGTAGTTGCATATCGGCCTCTTTAGGGTTGATCTGTTCTTCCTCTGTTGTTCCTTGATCTATAAATTGGTCAGTCAAAGTTTGAGAGTCAGTTTTTAACTCTGGAGCATCATCTTCCATGTCCATTCTAAATTGTTCTTTCAGTTCCAAATTTTTTTCTAGTAAAAGTCCATAGTCAAGCTGTGGGTAAGACTCCATTTCAATAATAAAGTAGTCTTAGTTTTATAGTGAAAGTTCAGCTTAGAAGGTAAATACAACAATAAAAATTCTGTAGTAGAAATAGTATAAGGTATAGGATCCAAACAGAAATAGAAAAAAGCAAAAAAATCAGGCCAAATAGAAATTCTATAGTAGAAAAATTATAAAATGTAATATCCAAACAGAAATAAGAAAAAATAAAAAAGTCAAGCCAAACAAAAAGATAAAGGCAGAAAAAAAATCAAAATCAGTATTATGAGTATCCAATTTATAGTCCAAAATAGTAATAGAAAAAGGTGCCTTAAAAAGTCAATTATCTTGTAATCCAAAAAAAGAAAAATCCATTTTCTAGGAAATATATTTTGTATTGTAAAGTCAAAATAGACTACTAGGAAAAAGAAAAGGAAAGAAAAAAAATGAAGTCCTTCAGCTGGTCTCAATACAGATAGGAATGTCTGGGCGTCACGCCAAGTTTAGGCTGAATACACATCCAACAAAGCAAAGTGAAAGTTATCAGCTTAAAATGGATACTTTCTTGCAACTTCAATCCACAAAAAACCGCCCAGACAGCCGGAATTTTTTTAAAAATAAACAATAATGTTCAGAAGGGGGGGAGGAAGAAAAACACTCCACCCCCTCCCTAAAGGCTTCCACTTAGGCTAAAAACAAGCAGGCAAAGAGAAAAAAAGTCCACCTTCACAGTAAGGATTTTTTTCAGGATCCCCGAAATCCAACAGCTCAAATAGTCAGTAAAAATTAATTATTTTTCTCAAAGCTCGTTTTCCCAAGTATCCGGACGCTGCTTTTTGAAAATAGGGAAATAATTCTAGAAGCTTTTCTCAGGAAGGTAAATAGGGTATCAAGAGGGAAGGAAAGGTCTCACCCGGATCACCCACGGTGGTTCTTTTCGCTTAGATGTTGCTGTGACTTTCGGCTGAAGCAGAGCATGGAGCGGAAGAGTGGCTAGGTAACCTCCAACGAAGCTGGTCAATGTGCCTACGTAGCACACGACCATCCTCCAATGCCACTTCGTAGGAAAGTGGCCCAGTCACCTTACAGACCATAGCTACCACCCAAAGTGCCCCCGGTGCAAAGTTGCGTGCCCAAACTGGATCACCCACTTTCAATTGCCTTGGTGCCCGTGGCTGTGACACCTGTGAAGCAACCCGATCTGGGTGTAATCTATCTAGCTTGGTGATAAGGCAGCGACCCCATCGGAGCTCGGCTGGGCTCTTGCCCATGGATGTGCATGGCGTTGTGCGGTGGCAGAGGAGAAAATCTGCCAACCTGTGGTGCCAGTTTCCATGAGTGATTCTTTTTAAGGAGTCTTTAGTTGTGCGAACCATGCGTTCCGCTTGACCATTTGAAGCCGGGTGAAACGGTGCCGATGTAGCATGCCTAATCATATTCGCCCTTAAAAATGCCTGGAACTCCGATGAAGTGAACTGGGCTCCGTTGTCAGAGACGAGAACATCTGGAAGGCCATGCATGGCAAAAATGCCACGAAGCACCCTAATGGTGATGGCGGTTGTTGTAGTGGACACTGGAACGACTTCCAGCCACTTAGAGTGACTGTCCACTACAATGAGGAAGAGCTGCCCCTGAAAGGGGCCGGCGTAGTCGATATGGATCCTCGACCAAGGAGCATGAGTGGTTTCCCATCTATGGACGGGAGCCTGTGGCATTTCTGGCCAGGACTGCTGGCAAATGTGGCACCCTTGGACCTGGGCCTCAATCTCTTTATCGAGCCCAGGCCACCAAAGGTAGCTGCGTGCAAGCGCCTTCATTCAGACTATCCCCGGATGTCCCTCATGCAGAGAAACAAGGACTCTAGTCCTCAGAGAGGCCGGGATCACTACCGTACTTCCCCACAGTATACACCCCTTAAAGGTGGACAGCTCATGCTTCTTTTTCCAGAAACTCTGGAAGTCAGTACCAGAACATGTGTCAGGCCATCCTGTGAGTACCCAGTTCAACACGTGTGTTAGCATGTTGTCAGTAGCTGTTTCTGCAGCTACATCCCCTGCATTGAGAGGAGACTACGGCAAATCCTGGATGGACAGGATGTGATTTGCCGGTGCAAGATCAGGCTCCAATTGCCTTAAGGGCAGCCTACTAAGGCCGTCTGCATGGCCCATCTCTTTACCCAGTTTGTGCACCAAGCAATAGTCATAAGCAGAAAGAAATACTGACCACCTCAACATTCTAGGAGAGATGATCTGGGGTGTCTGCTTGTTCGTTGTGAACAACCCCAGCAGCGGCTTGTGGTCAGTGAAGACCGTAAAACGGCGGCCATACAAGAAGTCGTGAAACTTCTTGATGCCAGCAACGATGGCCAGTGCTTCTCCATCTATTTGAGCGTAATTTCGCTCAGCAGCAGATAGAGCCCTAGAGTAATAGGCTATGGGAACCTGAGTCCCATCAGCCCTGAGGTGACTTAAGACAGCCCCAATTCCATAAGGGGATGAGTCACAGGCTATGCTTACTGGCAACTGCTCATTGAAATGAGCCAACACCGCATTAGAGGACAACAATGCTTTAACCTCAGCAAAACTCCTCTCGTGGACATTTGTCCACTTCCATGGGGCCTGCTTGTCCAAGAGCCGGTGTAACGACTCTGCCACTGTGGCCTTGTGGGGAAGAAAGGCATGGTAAAAATTTAGAAGCCCCAGGAAGGCTTGAAGCTCTCCCTTTGTTTTGGGACTAGGAGTCTGCTGAATCGCTTTGAGCTTTGATTCAGCAGGATGGATGCCTTCAGCATCTATTCTAAACCCCAGGAATTCCGTGGAAGTGACTCCAATCTTGCACTTCTCTTGTTTGAGCTTCAGCCCCGCTTCACGGAAACGCCACAAAATGGCCCGAAGCCTGTCTGCTAAGTTTTCGACTGACTCCCCTGCGATGAGGACATCATCGAAATATGGGCATACCCCTGGAATATTATGGAGCGTGTGTTCCATCATGCTCTGAAATATGCCAGGGGCTACATTCACCCCAAATTGTAGCCTTCGGACCTTGAAGGCTCACCGGTGAGTCACAATCATTTGGGCTTCTGCCATGGCATCGTCCACTGGCAGCTGTTGATAGGCCTAAGCCAAATCTAGTTTGGCGAAAATACGCCCTCCCTGCAGAGATGCCAAAATATAGCTGACCAAAGGCACCAGGTAGGAATGCTGCTGGAGAGCTTTATTTAATGTGCATTTGTAGTCAGCGCAGATTCTGACTTCTCCATTGGCCTTAAGTGGCGTGACAATGGGGGTTTCCCATGGACTGCTGTCCACAGGTTCCAAAATGCCCTGCTGAAGCAATTTATCCAGCTCCGCATTTATCCTTTGCTTGAGAGCAAATGGCACCCGACGAGGCTTAATCCTAATCGGTGCTGTTGAGGGATCTAGCCTTAAAGCAATAGAGGCCCTTTGTACGCCCCTAAATCTGGGCTGAACACATCAGCAAACTCCTTACAAACCTCTGCAAGGCTTGCTGTTTGCAAACTGTTTAACCCAGTCACCTGGATGCTTAGTGCATCAAACCAATCGAGTCCAATCAGACTCGTGCGGTTGCCCTCGACAACTACGATGTCCAACGGACCCTCGAAATTCTTGAATTTCACACTGAGTGTGGCCTCCCCCTTGACACTGACTCGGGAATTCTGGAAATCGATCAAGAGGAGATTCGACGGCCTGAGCTTAACTCGTTGGTCGCTCTTACAACAAATCTGACCCAGGGTTTTTCTAGATATGTTGGACAGAGCTGAGCCCGTGTCCAGCTCCATGTCTAAGGGAACCCCCTGCAGTTGGACTTCAAGATGAAGCTTTTTCTTCAATGGCCCGTGGGCACCTGTTCTAAACACGCTTCTTCTCGTCGCGCAAAAACCCACCCGGTTCTGACTGGGGACCCTGGTACCTTTCTGAGGCAACTCTTCCAATGGACGGTCTTTTGAGCGACCCAAACAAATGGTAGCGATGTGGCCTTGCCTGCCACATCCCTGGCAAGTTGCGGTGTGGAACCGGCAGTTGGCCCACTTGTGGCGGCCTCCGCACCCGATGCATCGAGGGACGGGAACTGTCTTGTAAGGATGCTTGTTGGGCCTTCTATCCGGCAGTTGCTGTAGCCGATCGACTTCATTGTCCGATTCGGAGTCTTCAACCCTCTCGGCATCCTCTTGGTGGACCATTTCGGGGCCTGTAGGGTTCTTTGAGAGCCGCAAGGCCTTAACAGCTCCGCCTGCGGCTTCTTCTGCCATTATCTCCCTCAAAACGTCTTGGAAGGAGACGGTTTCTCTGGCAAATATCTTCTGCTGCAGTTCGTGACTTCTCAGACCACAAACTAGCCGGTCTCTTAGCCGTTCTTCCAAGTCCTTAAACTCGCAAGGCCTTGCAGCTTGTCATAGTGCAGCGATGAAGTCAGCAACGGACTACCCAGGGCGGTGGTCCTGCTGTTCAAAAGCATGTCGCCAAGCTATGACCGACAGCTTCAGCTCAAAATGTTCTTTGAGCATTCTTTTCAGCTCCGCGTAAGCGATGGACTGCAAGGGTGCTGGAGCAACCTGGTTTTCCACAATATCGAAAGTCTCTTGACCACAAACGCACAGCAGCGTCATGGCCTTATGTCCGTCCACCCGAACCTGGTTTACCCTGAAGTAATTTTCCACTCTAGCAATGTAGGAGCTCCATCATTCTGGATGCTTGACGTCGAATTCAGAGAGACGACCAATTTTTTCCATGGTGTAATGTTGGCAGCCTTTTCAACGTATCGTGCTGAGCAGGCTTCTGAAGTGGTTCCAAGATGACTCCTAGCGGTACTCTCCTCCAGCGATTCTGGACTGGCAGGCAGAGCGAAGGAGGTTGGAATGCCATGGTGAGTCAGCACTTGACTTTTGCGGCAGCACGATCCCACCTTCGTCGCCAATGTTCTGTTTCTTGCATTGGTAGGCATTGAAGAGGCAGGACTCATAAACAGGTACTTCTTTATTCACAGCTAAACAGAACTGAAAACAAAATGGCTCCACCCCTTTTTATACATTCAGCCTGGGGCGTCGCCAGCCAATCAATGCAACGTATTCTCCCGCTCAAAATGCATCCTAGTCAGCCTTTGCAGACAGCAAGGCTGGTACAGCAGGCCACGTGGTCTGCTGGCTGAAACAGGGCAGCTCCCTGCACCTGTTTCTAATAAAGCCCAGTAGATAACAGTTTTGATGAACAAATTAAATAGATAATTGTTAATTAGCCATTATGCCATATCAAGAAACAGAATATTAAATACAAAGCATTAACAACATTGTTTATAAAAATTGAATACAAGAAACAAATGAAATAAAAAAGAATAAGAATAAAAAACATGAATCATATTTCTGTATCGCCCCTACAATTTATTGCAATCAGACCCACATATGCAGATGTGGAAGATTGTTTTGTTCCAATAAAGGGCTGTATTATATGTAAATGTTTAATTCTAACTGCAGAGTCAACATATTGCTTTAACAAAAGTATCTCAAAAGGTAGTTTGTCTAATGTGCAATGCAGGATTCTGATCTCTCTCTTTCTTATGCAGTTGTCATTCAATATTCCAGATTCTTGGTGAAACAATCTTTTGATTTTTTTTTATTTCTATCCCACCTGATTATTTTTTCATTCGTTCTCTAGTTAGATAAGAGATGGGGAGGTCACAGCTCCTAATATAATTTGTCAGTAGCAGAATCCAAGAGGGCTTATTTGCAATATTGTACGTTCCAACACAGAGAACCTTGGGACTCTGTCAGGTTCCAGAGGTTTAACTGTACACCAAGAATTACAGCCATGGGGAAAAGAAAGGACGCCCTCTTTGAGTTCTGTGGTTTTACCTATCAAGACATAGCAAAAAGCATCTGGTCTAAAGCAGCTCTTAAAACTAGGTAAATACAACCTCAGATGAACAATAACCCATGACATATTACACCATGTCATCATTTATTTTACAAAAAGAAAGGCAAAACGGAGAAACCGTGTGTGAAAGACGAAGCACACCCTGACTGCTTCCATAGGTATGAAGAGGCTAAGAGGTAGCCTGGTGCTGCTGATCAAGTGACCTTGATTAATTGATCATCAGCAAGGGTGACTGCCTCTATAAAAGCCAAAGTTTCAGGAGTTTGTCCTTCTCCAGCATTGAGTTGTGTGTTAACACAATGCCAAAAGGTAAAGACATCAGCAATGATCTTAGAGAAGCAATTGTTGCTGCCTATCAATCTGGAAAGGGTTACAAGGCTATTTCAAAACAATTTAAAGTCCATCATTCTATAGCGAAGAAGATTATTCACAAGTGGAAAACATTCAAGGCAGTTCCCAATCTGCCCAGGAGTGAACATCCCAGCAAGTTCACTCAATGCTCAGAGATACTGCAAAAGATCAAGAGTTCCACCTCAGACTCTACAGGCCTCAGTGAGTATGTTAAATGTTCATGGCAGCAGAATTAGAAAAGGACTGAACGACTTCCGGTTCCAGTCGCAGTGCAAGCGGTCGGCAAAGAGCTTGCTCTCTTTGCCGGCCGGTTTCCCCCCGCCGGTAGACCCTGGACAGGGTCGAAAGTCGCCTTGGAAGGGCGACCACCACTGAGGAGGACACTCGTTGACAGCGGAGGGAGCAGCAGCTCCCTCTGCGGTCCGAGAAATCACCTTTGGGCCGACGGGGAAAAGATCGGCCATTAACATGGCCGATCACTTAGCTGCTTCAGCCGAAAGTCACAGCAACATCTAAGCGAAAAGAACCACCGTGGATGATCCGGGTGAGACCTTTCCTTCCCTCTTGATATCCTATTACTTTCCTGTGAAAAGCTTCTAGAATCACTTCCCTACTCTAAGAAAGCAGCGTTCGGAGACTTGGGAAAATGAGCTTTGAGAAAAAATCATTAATTTTTACTGACTATTTGAGCTCTTTGATTTCGGGAATCCTAAAAAAAATCCTTACTGTGAAGGTGGACTTTCTTTCTCCTTGCCTGCTTGTTTCTAGCCTAAGTGGAAGCCTTTAGGGAGGGGGGTGGAGTGTTTTTCTTCCTCCCCCCCTTCTGAACATTACTGTTTATTTTTTTTAAAAAAAAATCGGTTTTCTGGGCGGCTTCTTGAAATAGCAAAAAAGTATCCATTTTAAACTAACTTTCACTTTGCCTTGTTGGATGCGTATTCAGCCTAAACGTGGCGTGACGCCCAGACATTCCTGTCTCTACTGAAACCAGCTGAAGGGCATCTTTTTTTTCCTTTCCTTTCTTCTTGACTTTACAATATAAAATATATTTCCCAGAAAAATGGATTTTCTCTCTCTTTTGGATTACAATATAATAATTGACTTTTAAGGCATCTTTTCTATTACTATTTTGGATTACAAATTGGATATTTATAATACTGACTTGGATTTTTTCTGCCTTTATCTTTTTGTTTGGCTTGACTGTTGTGTTTTTTCTTATTCCTGTTTGGATGTTATATCTTATAACATTGCTACTATAGAACTCTTAGCTTATTATTGGACTCACACTAGAAAAATTTTTGGAACCTAAAGATTTTATTATTATTTTGGATTATATTTTCTCTGGCCTGACTTTTTTGCTTTTTTCTATTTTTCTTTGGATCCTAGACCTTATATTACTTATATTACAGAATTTCTATTGTTGTATTTACCTTCTAAGCTGAACTTTCACCAAAAAGATGATTATTTTATTATTGTAATGGAATTTCACCCACAGTTTGACTATGGACTTTTACTAGAAAAATTTTTGGAACTGAAAGAACAATTTAGAATGGACATGAAAGAGGATGTTCCAGAGTTAAAAATTGAATCTCAAACTTTGACTGACCAAGTTATAGACCAAGGAATAACAGAGGAAGAACAGACCAATCCTAAAGAGACCGGCATGCAACTATATTCACAACTTAACGAGACGGAAGAAATATATTTACAAGCTACTGAAGAGGAACCAATCAACACAGAGGAAGATATTACATCTTATATGCAAATTATGGAGAATTTTGATGACCAAAGGCGGATTCCAACTAAAACACCTATAATCCTGAAAACAACAGGAATTGACCTTCAAATACGAGGCATCGAAAACGCTGACAACATGGACAAACAACGAATAACTACTATACTGATTAAGACTACCTATACAGTGCAGACAACACTGGAAAAAAGAAAAGAGGACTATCAGATTCAATTGTGGAGGAATATGTATAATCAAATACTAAGATTTATTCCATTTTCTTTGTATAAAGAAACACCACTATTGCCAACCTGAGTACAACTGGATATGTCAGGTATTATTTCTATGTGAAAATGAACATGCCAATAGTTCACCCACAACTGGAGATATTTTTTGAATAGCCAGGAGAAAGTCCTCTACAGGGACCTTACTGCTTTTCAGGCCTTTTATGAGGAATTTAAACATAAACATAATAGAAAAATATAATTGATATGTTTGCTAATATGGAGAAAAGCAACTCTTGAATTCCATGTAGAAGGTATGCTTGGATCTGTTGCTCACCACCATCCTGCACACTTTACCAGACAGAGAATAACACACACGAACCTGGGGGACTTTGTAGGTGTCTGCTAATGTTGACATCTGGATGGAGATTTCCCTTTTAGCTGCATCAAGAAGAGCCAGGAGGTTCTCCTTCCTTCCACAGCTGTAGTTGGGGACATTCCCTTCTCCAGTAGAGAGAATGTCCAGCAAGGCATCTGAACTGTGTAAAGGCCTCAAATAGTTGTCATGGATGTTGCAGCCAAGTGTGAGATTGTGCAGGAGCTGGGGATTCTTGTTGACCAGTTGAAAGGTGAAAATGAATTGTAGGGTGTATGAAATATGATAAGACTTACTGTAAAAAATGTTCATTTTATTATCATCAAAAGCAACAACATTTTTTAAAAGAATTTATTCCTTTTTATCTCCACAAGCCTACTGAGTCTTAAACATTTTTTAACCCCATCTCTGGATTTGAGTCTCTTCTACAAAATAAGAAAAAAGAGGAAATCAAAATCATCCAGGAAATTAGAGAAGTCCTATAATATAGAAGCAAGTGAAAAGAAGAAGAAAAGAAGGAGAGTGTGAGAATTAGAAAATGGGGGGAATGCAAGTCCATCACCTTGAATGACTTACGATGGAGATGGAACAAAAGGAGCCATGTTGAAAGACAACATTATATTCGATAATGCTGTTTCCGTGGTGACTATACCAATGAGATGGTCTCCTGGCCTGTAAAAGCTCCATGGTTTATTTTCATCCTGGTGCTCCAAACTCAGCGGGCATTTCGTTCTAAGCTTCCCAGAGACCGGCTGGGACATCAGCAGCATCAGAACCAGAAGCAGCAGGTCCATAATTCATAGGGCTTTATTAATCCTCTTCCTGTTTCTAACACCAACAGCAGAGAACAACTGGAAGAATTCAAAGCACTCTCAGAAGGTGGAGATGCCAGAGACTTTCCTGATAGAAACAGAGAAACACTCAGCTTCACCTGGGAGGAGAGAGAGGTACAATCAAGAGCAGAGCCCCGGCCTGTCCCAAAACGTGTTCCCTCAGAGCTTGACCTAAGGAATTTATCCTTTTCTGATACAAGATCCTTTGCTTATGGCTTCAGTCTGATGTCTCCATCAAAGGCACAGAGATCTCAAAGACCCAGGTGGTCATAATTACAGTGAGAAGCAACTTCTCCTCTTGGGATCCTGAACTTCTTCTGGGCTCCATGTGCAGAGGAGACACTGGAGAAAAGCATGTTAGTGAAAAATCACAGATACACTCCTGGGGGTTCTGTTCTGTTGTGGTTGTGGTCCTTCTTGTCAGGATATGTCCAGAAAGTGATGCTGGAGGAAGGTAGCTCAATAACAAGGGAACTGATGTCTTCTGTCCTTCAGCGTGGTCTCCTTGTCTCCAGAGACTGCTGGGGAAGGTCACCCAGAGCTGTGGAGTTTGGTGCCACTCTAGGTTGATGACACGTAACTCTTGTGTTGCCTCTCTTCTAACCGCCAAGGAAGCAACCAGACCCCTTGGATTCTGCCTAACGTTAAGAGGAGTGGGGCCTGTTTGGGATTTTCTTTTATATGAGAACTTCATATATTAATCATAAATTGCACCTGATTTTAAAATTCATTTTGCCTGAAGTGCCTTTCAGGAGGTTCTTCCTCTCATTCAGCCGGAATCTCCTCTCTTGTGGCTGAGCTCCTTTCCCCATTTCCCTCCCTCTGGAACAGCATTGAAGAGACCTGGAGCTTCTCTGTAGCTTCCCTCAGTTGCTGGAAGAGGCTGCACAAGGCAGTGGTGGGTTTACGGCCACAACGGAGCTCAAAATGTCTGTTGCTAAGCAAGATAGTTGTTAAGTGAGTTTTGCCCCATTTTACGACCTTTCTTGCCTTTTCTGGTGAAGTGAATCATTGCAGTTGTTAAGCAAGTAACACGGTTGTTAAGTGAATCTGGCTTCCCTGTTGATTTTGCTCATTAGAAGCCCCAAAAGGAGATCACGTGACCCTCAAACACCGTAACCATCATAAGTACATGCCAAGAATTCTGATTTTGATCACGTGACCCTGGGATGCTGCAATGAGCGTCTGAAAAACTGTCATAAGTCACATTTTCAGTGCCCTTGTAACTTTGCACGGTCACTAAACGAACGGTTTCTCATAATCAACTTGATGTTTTCGAGGCGTTTATGAATAATCTCTTTTTTTCTATGATTCATTTTATTTGTTGCCTGCTCTAGAATGTTCCCGATAACTTACCAATTGCATGAATTATATTTTGTTAATATATATATATAGCCAGTATATGGTTGAGAAATTTTGCTGAACCTTTCTTTTTATTTATGAAGATAGCAGAAGCACCTGTTTTTCTAAATAAGCATATTTTGATGTTAGACATCTGCAGAAGAAAGATTCATATGTGTAAAGGCTAAATGGGATTTTTAAAAAAAGGGTTTCAGATTTTAAAATTCCTGGATGTTCCCATTGTAGTTCCATCCTTTCCTGCAGAAGAATGAGTTTTGCAATATTTCCTATGCGAAACTGTACTTTGATCAAAATGGAGATGTTGCAGGAGATCTGGGAATCTTCAGCTGTTTGATTCTCCCCAAGGAGGATCCCATCAGACAGATAATGGGGAGTTTGGAAAAACAGAGACTTACTATCGATGAAGATGCTCTTTCACAGCTAAAGTTGCTCAACAAGGTCGGAGAAATTTTGGTGTCTTTCCTCTTTTTCCAAAGATTTAGGACCCATTTCATGTGTACTAAGGCTAGTTACCAGGGTCAGTGACCTTCACTGAGAATTGAACACAGGGAGCAGAAACCTTACAGTTTTCTTTCTATAGACCACT
Organism: Azemiops feae; assembly: GCA_023970755.1. Classification (NCBI taxonomy): domain Eukaryota; kingdom Metazoa; phylum Chordata; class Lepidosauria; order Squamata; family Viperidae; genus Azemiops; species Azemiops feae. The sequence continues at coordinate 49,070 of JALGBA010000965.1, forward strand.
TGGGAGGCTTCAGTACTATTAACCAAGGTGTTCTTCAGCTGCTGTAATATTGAAGACTGTTTTTAGCTGATTCAGCCATGTCCAACCTGGGATGAGAAACTCTCAAGTGCTGGAGGTTGTGTTGTTAATAAGGTCAGGTTTGCTTGTCCTCAAACAGCAAAGTGGGAGAGAATTCTGTTGAACAGTCCCTGAATTGAGGTTTGGACTGAATGTGATGAAATTGAATCATGACTGGATGGAGCTCCTGCTGGTCCCATTGGGAGAGAAGCTTCATCTTGTCCCGCTTAGGGAGAGGCCTTTGGAAAATGACTCCCTGAAAGGGCAGGTCCATGGTCTGTGATGTTTTTAAGGAGTCCAGACCTGGTCAAAGTTAGCCATATCTGTCTTTCACCCAACTGGGGGGAGCAATTGCGCTTTTGCCCCCAGGAAGAAGGTCCAAGACTTTCACTTCACATAATACCTTGACCCAGAAAGCTGAAACACTGAAACACAACTTTGATTCAAATAAAAGATCTTCCTGATATCAGGAGAGAGATTTTGACAGGAAAGGCTACTTAGATTTGGCCTTTGGCTATTAAGAGGGTCTTCATCTGAAAATCCCTTGAATGGCATTGTGTAAGGAACCACTTCAATCCACATCTTAAGAAAACAGAACTCTTGGAAACGGTTTCTTCCAACAGGAACTTTTATTAAGAGAAAATGATAGCAGGCATGATAAACAGGATCTGAGGGATTCCCTCACAAATTGATGTTTTAAAGTGTCCCTAAGCAGCCCCCACCCCACAGTTCTTCCAGGGATTCAGACCGGCAGATTTCTAGGTGTTAAATCCAGGAAGGATAACATCAATCCGTCACTGTTGTACACGATCATGCAACAGCTCCTCATACCTTATTTTGATGTCAGATAAATAAACCAGATTCCGGAGGCTGTATCTTTTCAAACCCTTCTAAAGAAACCCTGCTTGTTCAGTCTTTTTCTAATTCTGCTGCCATGAACGTTTAAGATGCTCACTGAGGCCTGCAGTGTCTGAGGTGGAACTCTTGATTTTTTGCAATATCTCTGAGCATTGGGTGAACTTGCTGGGATGTTCACTCCTGGGCAGATTGGGAAGTGCCTTGAATGTTTTCCACTTGTGAATAATATTCTTTGCTATAGAATGATGGACTTTAAATTGTTTTGAAATGGCCTTGTAACCCAGTCCAGATTGATAGGCAGCAACAATTGCTTCTCTGAGATCATTGCTGATGTCTTTACCTTTTGGCATTGTGTTAACACACAACTCAATGCTGGAGACTGACAAACTCCTGAAACTTTGGCTTTTATAGAGGCAGTCACACTTGCTGATGATCAATTAATCAAGGTCACTTGATCAGCAGCACCAGGCTACCTGTAAGGACCCACTCCAACCCACATCTTAAGAAAGCAGAACTCTTGGAAACAATCTCTTCCAACAGGAACATTTATTAACAGTAGTTGATAGCAGGCATGATAGACAGGATCTGAGGGATTCCCTCACAAATCGATGTTTTAAAGTGTCCCTAAGCAGCCCCCACCCCGCAGTTCTTCCGGGGATTCAGACCGGCAGATTTCTAGGTGTTAAATCCAGGAAAGATAACATCAATCTGGCTCCGTTGTACATGATCATGCAACAGCCCCTCATACCTTCTTTTGATGATGAATAAATAAACCAGATTCTGGAGGCTGTATCTTTTCACCCCCCCTTTTTTTTTTCCTAGCTGCCCGTAAGGAGGAAAAGTTCAGAGGTGCATAGGATAAGAGGCAAATGGTTACATTGTAATGGTTAGCAGAGGTGAATAAACAAAAGGTTACTTTGTAGTGAATAGAGGAAGTGAAAGTAATAACCCCCCCCCCTGCATATCCCCCTTTGGAGTATGGCAGGACCCAAGAAAGGGTAAGAATTGGTTTTAGATGAGAGGAGATAGATAGAAAGGAAATATAACTGGATCCTGACACATTGTTTATCCTGAGTCTCAGCTTCCTTCACCTCCCCCTGGGTGAAAAAGAGTCACCCAATTTAACTAATTTTAAATGTGGGTCTGTCTTTCAATGCCATTTGGAGTCTCCTAAATTGCAGTTCTTCAACACAAAGGACCTTTTCTTGGATAACTGGAGGGGCCTTAGAAATTGTTCTGTCCCAGCCTATAGCCGTCATTGTTAAATGCACAAGGACAAAACCCCTTTTGAGAAATAGGCTGGAGACCCCTTTTAATATTGGTAACAAACCTGCCAAATGATCCAAAAACAAAAGCAACAAAACACAATCCAAATGGAGGAAATTATCCACACGAAACACAATGCAAAACAAGGAGTTAGTCACTGGCAACACCAACAGAACATGATCCCATGAAGTACTTTGCAACGGTTGCCTTCAGCAACCAGCACCGCCCACACCTTCTCTTTTTATGAAGCTTCTCAATGCCTTCTCCTCCCTTGGAGTTGCCATATTGACTCCCTCTGAGCTGCTCTAGTTCATGGCTTTTCAACCGGTGGTACGCATACCACTAGTGGTACGCGAGCACATGGCTGGTGGTACGCATAGGACGGGTTGAAAAAACATGTAAAAAAAAATGTAAAAAAAATATTTAAAAAAATATTTTTGATTTTTTTTTTTTTAAAAAAAAGTGTAAAAGTGGATGAGGTGAAGCGGCAGCAGCGCCGCAGAGGCCTGTGGCCAAGTCAGCTGGAACTGCACGTTGCCTGGGTCCTACTGAGAGCCCAGGATCAAAGCGCGCAGCTCCAGCTGATTGGCGGCAGCCTTGGGGGTGGCAGGCAGCCTCACGCAGTCTTCAGGGGAGATTCCGCCGGAGCTGCATGACGCATTACCTGCCCCACGCGCCCCCGCCCCCACCCAGATGCCCTCGTCTCCCCCAAGCGTTTTTTTTTACTCACCTGCTTTCAGCTGCACTCCCTTTCTCCTGTCCTTCTCGGCCTTCGCCATGTGAAGTTAGAAAGTCTCATGGAACTTTTTTTTTTTACCCCAAACACGTGGCAAACGAAGGCAGAGAAGCAAAAGGAGAAAGGGAGTGCAGCTGAAAGCAGGTGAGTAAAAAAATGCTTGGGGGAGGCGAGGGCATCTGGGCAGGGGCGCCAACCTTACCCTGCATGGTGGCGGGAGGGTTAATGGCAGGCGTGGATGGGCCAGGCGGAGGGGAGGCCAGGCAGATTGCGGGTGCTGGCAGATCGCGCGTGTGCGCGAGGCAGAAGTGCTGCCCGGGGCCAGAGGGGAGGCTGGGCAGATTGCGGGCAGCGGCAGGGACGCGGAGGCAGATCGCCTGTGCCCCGCCCCCTGGCCAGGAAGGCGCGCCGGAATCCCGGCTGCCGGGAAGGTGATCGGCCCGCTCCTCTCCCATTACCCGCTTTGCCCGGCTCGAGCCTGGCTGGAGCAGCGTTGGTACTTCCAAACGTGGCTGCAGCCCTCGGCCCCTCCCCTCCCCTCCAAATCGATCCCCGGACCGGTTGGCCAGGTGAGCAGAAGATCGGAGAGAGAGAAAGAGGGAAAGAGAAATAGAGAGAGGGGGAGAGAGAGAGAGAGAGAGAAAGAAAGAAAGGGAGACAGAGGAAGAAAGAGAGAAGGAGAGAGAGCCCGGGATTGGCGTGTGCAGCTACAGCTGAGCCGCGCTTTTCCACACTGTTTTGCTGTTTTTGTAAAGTTGCCCCGGGTTGGTGGAAAAGCCGCCGGTCTCCCCGCTGCAAGCGTGGGAAGCGCCGGAGCTCCTGATGAACCGCGTTTAAGGGAGAGAGAGAGAGAGCCAAGCTTGACCTGCACGGTTGGGCTGTTTCTGCTTTTCCTTTGCAACTTGGAAGAATAATAGCAATAATAAGAGGAAAAGTTCTTGCATGATTTCCAGACGTTTCCTCTCCATCCCCCCACCCCATCCCAAGAAGCAGTATCGCAGTATCGCAGGAAGGCACATCTGAAGGGAGTCTGGATAACCGCAGTTTCAAACCCTCCAACTGTTGACTTTGCCACTGGACGTTGGGAGCTGGAACCTTCTTTATACGGGAACAGTGAATCCACGCCTTTATGCCAGGAACCTTCACAGCTGTTGGAGTGCTGAGCAGCACCTGGACCGGTTCTGACCACTTAGCAGCAATGCTCGAGGGGTTGAGTTCTTTCACACGGATCCATTCTCCAGGTTCCACAATAGAAGGCACGTCAGGGATCACTGGAAGGGCAGCTTTGACCTGTTGGGAAATAAAAGACAACACCTGCGACAGTTTCTGCAAATACAAAGAAACATTCTCTTCCCCTTCATCCGCACCCATAACATATTTAGAAACAAAAGGTCTGCCATACACCATTTCAAAAGGTGACAATTGGAGCTTCCCCCTAGGGGTTGCTCTTACACGAGTCAGAGCAATGGGCAAAATCTTGGGCCAAGTCAAGGAAGTCTCCTGGCACAACTTTGCCATGTGACCTTTCAAAGTCCTATTCATGCGTTCCACTTGAGCTGATGCCTGGGGCCAGTATGATGAGTGGAGGTGCCAGTCAATGTGCAAACGTTTGCACACACCCTGAACCACTTGAGAGACAAAATGGCCGCCATTGTCAGACTCAATGGATTTAGGAAGTCCGAACCGTGGGATGATCTGGTCAACAATAGTCCGGGATACTTCACAAGCCCTTTGGGTGGTAGTAGGTATAGCTTCTGGCCATCCGGTGAACATGTCAACAAAAACTAAAAGATTCCTCTTGGCCCCATTCCGTGGCATTTCTGTAAAATCTACTTGCCATGCTTCTCCAGGATATTTAGCAACACGAAGGGCCCCCTTAGGTAGAGGTTTACCTCCTGTAGGGTTATTTTGTTGACAAATCTCACATTGGGAAGAAGCTTGCCGAGCCAGAGCTCGCAGGTTGTGATTGCAATACCTCTGTTTTAGCCAAAAATGAAGCTTCTTTGGGGAACCATGAAAAGCATCATGAGTGCGCTGTACAATTTTCCACACGAGGGCAGTAGGGAGCTGGATTTTATCCTCAACTGCCCACCATCCATTAACCCATTTCCCTCCATCTCTCAGTTGATCTCTCTGGTCATATATGGGAGGGAAAGTGTCACAATCGTCTACTGGTAGCAGGGGACAAGTCTTGGCAGTGGTTACAACTGGCTGATAGGCTGCCTGCCGAGCCCAATGGTCCGCAGCTCGGTTGCCCTTAGTTACAAAGCCCTCATCCACTTGATGTCCTTTGCAGTGGATAATAGCAAGGCCCTTTGGTAGTTGGATTGCAACCATGAGCTCCTCCAAAAGAGCCTTCATTTTTAAGGACTTTCCATCAGCGCCTGTATAGCCCCTCTCCTTCCATAAAGCAGCATGAGTGCGCGCAGCCAAAAAGGCATATTGGCTGTCAGTATAAATGTTCACTCTCTTGCCCTGGCCCAACACACAAGCAGCGATCAAAGCTTTTAATTCAGCAGCTTGAGCTGAAAATGAGGCAGGAATGGCAGCAAGAGCAACAGGTCGCTCATCAGTGACTATAGCATAGCCAGAGTATCAGACCTCATCTTCCACAAAAGAGGAGCTATCAGTCCAATACAACACCTCTGGGTTTCCAAGGGGTTCCATTCTTAAATCAGCTCTAGCACCCGTGATTGATTGTAAAACTTCTAAGCAGTCATGGGGTTCTGCATTTTCTTCTGGAACAGGCAACAATGTAGCTGGGTTGAGGGTGTCACATCGGCAAAGTTGAACATTTTCCTGTTCTATGATCTGGCTCACATATCTTCCAACTCGGGCAGAGGTGGCCCATGCTGGCAATTTTTGCTCCAATAATACTTGAACCGCATGGGGGGTGTAAACCTTCAGAGGAGCTCCCAATATGATTTTCTGACTTTCAGTAACCAGCTCAGCCACAGCCGCAATTGCTCTGAGACAACCAAGCCATCCGTTCACTATAGCATCCATGGTTTTAGACAGGTAGCCCACAGGTAACTTGTCAGGGCCCACTTGTTGTATTAGGACCCCCAGGGCACATCCACCCTGTTCCTTGCAATACAGTTGAAAACCTTGAGACTGATCTGGCAACACCAAACTAGTAGACTTAATTAAGGCATCCTTCAATTGTTGCCATGCCTGGGTATGTTCACGAGTCCATTCCCATACCACATCTTGTTGTGTTAGGGCATAAAGCGGTTTAGCAATCAGGGAATACATCGGGATCCACAGTCTGGCATAACCTGTGATCCCTAAAAAAGTTCTAAGTTGTTTAACATTGGTGGGTAAAGGCAGGGCAGAGATGGCTTGAATTCTACTGGCATGAAGGCAACGGTGTCCCTCTTTTAAAACATATCCCAAATATTGAACCTGGGGGAGGACCCACTGGATCTTTTGCTTAGAGACCTTATATGCTCGTTCAGCCAAAAAGTTCAACAAATCAACTGACCCTTGTAGTAAAAAGTCCTTATCTGCTGCAGCAAGCAATAAATCATCCACATACTGTAACAACGTACACCAGGGGGCAGAAAAGGCCTCCAAATCTCGAGCCAAAGCAGAAGCAAAAGCAGTAGGACTGTTCTTGTAGCCCTGGGGGAGCCTTGTCCATGTCAATTGTCCCTTTACTCCCGTTTCTGGATCCTCCCACTCAAATGCAAAGTAGTCTTGACATTCAGGGGCCAAAGGAATACAAAAGAAAGCATCCTTTAAGTCAATTACAGTATACCATCGTTGTTTTTGGCTGAGAGTGGTGAGTAAAGTATAAGGATTTGCCACCACAGGATGCAAGGCTTGGATTCGAGAATTGGCTTCTCTCAAGTCATGAACCATTCTCCAGGACCCATCAGGCTTGGGAACTGGAAAGATTGGAGTGGACCAGGGAGACTGGGTGGCTCATAAAATCCCATTCTTTAAAAAGGCTTGGATGAACCCCTGGATGCCAATTCGGGCCTCCCTTTTTATTGCATACTGCCATAAGGAAACAGGTTGGGCCCCTGGGTGAAGATGGGATCGGTGAGGGACAGCAAATCCTGGGATTCCATGAGACCAAACTTCAGGGGAAATGGAATCTGGAAAAGAAACAGGAGGTGCACTAGCATCCAGATAACAAATATAAGCTTGCAAAGCTGGAAAATCCAAAGAAATACCCTGGGGTTGACAAGTGATTGTTGCTCCCAATTTCCCCAGCAAATCTCTGCCCAGCAAATTAATAGGGCACTGGGGTAAAACCAGAAATGAGTGTTGAACTTTGGGCCCTTGGCTTGGAGTCACACACAAAGGGGTGGTGCAGGGAGCCATTTCAGTTTGCCCACTGACACCAACAATAGGAGTAGTCTGGGAACTCAACAGTCTTTAGGGGCATGCTGCAAGACACTGTAAGTTGCCGCAGTATCTACAAGAAAAACTTCTCTCCTTCCCCCTATCTGCAACTCCAAGAGAGGTTTGGGGGAGGAAACAAGACCTCTGGAGCCACATCAGTATTGGGAGGGATAGCCGTCATTAGCATACATCTGCATTTTAGGATTGAACGGTTCAGCCTGTGGTGACAGCCGGGATGCGGGAGGTCCCCTGCTATTGGATGGAAATCTTCCCCTTCCCCTCCAGGGCACTTGGCTTCGTCCCCGTCCGTGGCCCCGATTCTTTGGACATACACTTTTCCATTGGCCTCGTTCTTTGCAAAGGGCACACTGGTCTCGCCCGAGGGTAGCCTGACGAGGCTGGAGAGCGACGGCCAAAAGTTGGGCATGCTTCCTCATGTTGTCTTCCTCCTTCCCCTCTGCAGCCTCCTCCTTCTGGGCATAAACTCCGAAAGCAGTTTGTATTAAGATTTCAAAAGTCTGAGCACTGGGTGAAGCAAGTTTTTGCAATTTGCGCCGAATATCGGGGGCGCTTTGTGCAACAAAAGCCATTTTCAAAAGTGGTTCACTGGCCGGGCTATCAGGATCAATGTCTGTATAACAACGAAATCCATCTTTTAATCGGTTGATAAAATCAGTAGGGCTCTCTTGTGCTGTCTGGAAAATCTGATTCACCCTATAGTAATTAACAGTCTTGGGGACCCCAGTTCTAATGCCATGGAGAATGGCTTTGTGAAAATTCAGTAAGGCACCATATCCCCCATCAGTGTTAACATCACATTCAAAACCTGGAACAAAAACAACTTCAGGTGCCGGCCACTGTTCAATGTCTCTTTGTCCATCATTGGTGGCTTCCTTCCATCCCTTAGTATATTCCTCCAAGGCTTTTTTCAAAACCTGGCGTTTGTCCTCAGCCCCCAACAATCCAGATAACAAAGTGTCTATATCAGGGACCGTTGGCTTGTGGGTGGCAAAATCCTTTGAAATAAATCAACGTACTGCTGGGGGGATTCTCTAAACGGTGGCAAATTAGCTTTCCAGTTAAAAAGGTCACTGGTGGTAAATGGGGTGTGAACCAGGACCATTTTTCCATTTGCTGCTGGCACCTGTCGCAACGGGCATATTTTCTTCTCCTCCAAGTGATTTTGTTTAGCGTAAACTTTGCCCTGTCTCGTGTGAGAAGGGCTTTGAATATGTGCAGCAGAGGACGATCCCTCATCAGGATCTTCGTCTTCAGAGACGGAGATAAGGGGGGCTGCGGGGGAAGCTGCAGCTGAACTCAAGGACGGAGAAGAGACAGAGGGGGCTGTGGGGGAAGAAGCAGCTGAACTCAGGGGTGGAGCTTCAGATGCAGCAGGAGCAGTCGGGATCACATAAGGTGGTGGGTAATCTTCAGGTTCAGGACAAGTTTGAATTGCTTTCTTTGGAAACCTATTTATTTCTGGGCGGACCGGACAGACCAAATTCAAAACCTCTGGAGGAACTAACAGGCCACATTGTTTTAAAATGTCCTGTCGGATACTCAAAGAAAAAGCCTGCATATAATTCTTCATCTGTCCGCCCTTGTATAGCAAGAACATCTGTAAGCTGATTAATAATATCCAAGTTCACAGACCCTTCTTGTTTTGGTCCAAACAAGATATCTGCTTTAATCCTGCTCTTCTCAAACAGATAAACTCCAAAGAACGGGATAATATTCAGATCATTTTATTCTTCAGGAATCTCAAACAATAACTTACAGTCAAGAAGAGTTCTTCTGATGAACATATCATAACCTTCTCCGTTCTTGCGGGTGAAAAATTAATGGTAGACTCACCCCATGGCTCTTATGGGACACATCACCTTGTGTCTGTCTTCACAAAGGCTTCTTTCACAAGCTGGCACATAGCCAGGATATCCTGTGATGAACTTAGTGGCCCCTCCCACTGACTTGTTAAACATAGGATTCACTGAACAGCTAAAACTACATTACCCATAAGCCATCTCTCAAGGAGACAGCGCTTAACCCTTTAAATGCCAAACATTCTAACATACAGTTCTCAGCTACTGGCTGGTCCAGCACACTCCCCGCTTGGAAATATAAATTTCCAATACTAACTAACTAAAATAAGCAAAAAACATAGCATTAAAGCGTGCAATCTTCATTACTAACTGACTATTTAACTAAAATAGGCAAAACATGGTATCAAGACATGTATTTCCCTGCTCTGAGAGAGCGGCGTTTGGATACTTGGGAAAACGAGCTCTGGAAAAGAAATAATAATTAATCCTTACTGACTATTGTTAGATCCTGAAAAAATCCTCACAGTAAAAACACAACCCCCCCGAACGTCACCTGTTCATCTCTGCCACCGATAGGCGAAGTCTGGCAGCACCTAACTCCATAGGCTCCTCCCTCTGGACCGGGGTCTCACGCACAATGGGGGCTGCACGGGTCTCTGGGGTGGCACGGCGACTCCTTCGCTGCTGCAGCCAAGCATTGATCCGCAGACAGAGATGGATGAGCCCATTGAGGTCCGGAGGAACATCAACAAGGGCCAGCTCATCCAACATCTCCTCCGACAATCCATCCTGGAAAGCGTCCACGAGCGCAGCCTCATTCCAGGCTGAATCCTGGCTAAGCAGCCAAAAATCGCTGATATAGCCCTGTAGGGGGCGTCGGCCCTGCCTCAGAGCTTTCAAATTTCGGGTAGCAGTCTGTGTCTTAATGGGGTCCTCGTACATCATCCGCATGTAATCACAAAACCCCACAAAGGTGTCCAACAATGGACTAGGTTGGGCTAGCAGGGGTGTGCCCCAACGAGCTGCAGCACCAGAGAGAAGGCTTATCATAAACCCCACTTTAGCCCGGTCAGTGGAGAAATCAGCCGCTCTCACGCTGATAAACAGATGGCATTGTCCCATGAAAACCGGAAACATGTCCGGATTGCCATCAAATTTGTCCGGCATCGCAACTTGGCATTTTCTCCTGGGTGGTGGAGCAGCAGGGACGTGTGCTTGGAGCTGGGCTACTTGGGCTGCCAACAAAGCCAGCTGCTGGGAGAGCTGAGCATTCTCAGCACGTAGCTGCTCCATAATAGTAGGGGGTGGGAGGCTGAAGGCAAACTGTTCTGTCCCAGCCTACGTCCGTCCTTGTTGCGTCACAAGAACAAACCCCTCTTTAACAGTAGGCTGGAAAAAGCAACCTCTTTTTATTTCAAAAACAGTCCTGATAAGTTTTCTCCAAAACAAAAACAACAGAATACTTTCCCAACAGATAATTGGTTAAAAAAGCAAACAGAGCAGGAGTTAAACAAGAAATTCACCGGTAAAACAAACAGACCATGATCCCTGGAAGTTCTTTGCAAATGGTTGCCTTCAGCAACCAGCACCGCCCACACCTTCCCTTTTTATAAAGCAGCCCCAAGGCGTGGCTTCTCAATGCCTTCTCCTCCTCCCCTGAAGTTGTCGTATTGACTGCTGCTGACCTGCTCTAGTTAACTGCCTTCGTTTACGAGCATCAATAATGTCTACCAGCTGTGAATCCTCACAGTCTGACTCATCCTCCCCACACAGCTGAGTTTCATCCGGAACACGATTGAAAGGGCTCTTCATCAGATTGTGAGTCTTGTAACTCATCAGAGCCTCCCTCCGACTCTGATGGCTCTCCAAACGCCTCCTCCTCCTCTGATTCCCCGGACTCAGCTGCCGGGTCCACTGGCTGGCACAGACTCACAACACTCCCACGACCGAGAATGTACGCTATGTCCCCCCTGGAAATGGAGGAGATGCAGCGATACGTGAATAAAAACCTAGTGAGGGGGTTCATTGAACGAGCCAAGTCTACTGTGGGAGCCCGTGTTGTTCAAAGAAAAAAAAGATGGGTCTCTTCATCTCTGCGTGGACTATAAAGGTCTCAACGCAGTGAGTGTGGAGAACAAATACCCCCTCCCCCTCCTACAGGACTTATTAACCCATCTGGCTAAGGGGAGTGTCTTCACTAAATTAGACCTGAGAGAGGCATATTACCGGGTGAGAATAAAGGAGGGAGACGAGTGGAAAACTGCCTTCAACTGCCCCATGGGGAACTATCAATTCAAGGTCATGCCATTTGGACTACAGGGGGGGCCAGCCGTATTCATGCAGTTGATTAATGAGGTCCTACATGATCACTTATACAAAGGGGTTCTGGTGTATCTTGATGATATCCTGATATATAGCACGAATATGACTGATCACATAAAGCTGGGGAGGGAAGTGTTAAAGAAACTATTGAATGCCAAGCTTTATGCCAAAGTGTCAAAATGTGAATTTCACCAGACCTGATTAGATTATCTTGGCTACAGAATTTCCAACGAGGGCGTAGAAATGGACCCAGCCAAAGATAAAACAAGAGCTCCTCACCGATCAATGGTTCAAAGACAATCAAACCTCCCTGAGGTTTGGCTTACAAAGGGGGTAAACTGTATTTGCCTGAAGCCCTCCGTCTCAAGGCTCTAAAACACAGCCATGATGTAAAACAGGCTGGACACTTTGGATATCTAAAAACTCTATATCTCATTCGCCGGCAATTTTGGTGGCCAGGGTTAAAACGGGATGTGGAAAACTATGTCAAGAGTTGCGCTGTATGCGCCACCATGAAAAGAATTCCAGGGGAAACCCCCGGGTTGCTGCAGCCGGTGGCAGACCCTTCTCAACCATGGGAAGAAATAGCTATGGACTTTATAGTAGACCTCCCTGAAAGTAGAGGAAATACAGTCATCTGGACTGTGATAGACCTATTTTCAAAGCAGGCTCACTTCATCGCCTCCAAAGGACTCCCGTCTGCCCAACGACTGACTAAACTGTTCTTGAAACACATCTACCAGCTGCATGGAGCCCCTAAATGAATAATTTCGGACAGGGGGGTGCAGTTCACAGCTAGGTTTTGGAGGAGCTTTCTTAAACTAATTGGATCATCTCAAGGTCTATCATCTGCTTTTCACCCGTCTACTAATGGGGCGCGGAAGCCGCTAACAAGATGGTGGAGCAATATCTCAGATGTTATATTTCCTACCAACAAACCAACTGGACCGACCTCCTCCCTTTTGCAGAGGTGGCTTACAACAACTCTGTTCACAGCAGCACTGGCTTCACGTCTTTCAGAGTAGCTACAAGAAAAGAGTTCAGTCCAATACCTGAATACCCTCAAGCACCCTCTGCTTCTCAAACACTTGATCAATGGGTAAGGGGGTGGGAAGAGGTTTGGAAAGCCATGAAAGCTGCTTTAAAAAAAACTTCCGAGACTTATAAAAAGCAGGCAGACAGAAAGAGAGCCCCTCAAAGAACATTCCAAGTTGGGGAAAAGGTCTATCTGTCGACCAAATATTTACGCCTTAAATTACCCAGTAAGAAATTAGGACCGAAATTCTTGGGGCCTTTCCCCATCGTAAGAATCATCAACCCAGTCACAGTAGAATTAAAACTCCCTAGGCTTTTAGGGAGAATTCACCCTGTCTTCCATTGCAGCTGTCAACGTCCTTACCAGTCCCTCAACGCCTCCCGACCAGCTGTACAGAGAGAGGAGACCAGCACACAGGAACGTTGAAACAGTCGCTTTAATGATGCAAAACAAAGTCAGCGCTGGGAGTGGTTTGCTCCCAGCGCGCTATATACCTTCCGTCACCAGCCCCACCCTTCCCCCCTGAACAAGCCAGCATCCTGCAATCGGCCATAACGGCGCCCGCCTTGCCGGCGCCGCTCCTTGCGTGCGCGTAACCCGGCGTCCTCGTCACACCCCCATCAGCTGTTTGGCGGCCCGCAGTGACTCCGGCTTGGCGAGGCCCCGGGACTGCCGGCCGACGCTCCAGCCGCCTGGAACGGGCCCCACCTATCAGCTGTTCGGCGGCGGCGGCGGCCCCTTCTCCACCAGCTGTTCGGCGGCGGCGGCTGCTGCACGGCGACACCACCAGCCGCCCGGAACGGGCCCCGCCCGTCAGCTGTTCAGCGGTGGTGATGGCATGAGGAACTGCGCGCCGCTCTCTTTCCCCTCCTCGGTTGAGTGTCGAGCCTGCAGGATCCACCTGGAAGGCAAGGAGACACATGTAAACACCTTTTTTTTTCCCTAAATATATTTTATTAGATTTTTATAGGGGTAAAAGGGTTACATCAGAGTGCTTAGGAACCACCGTGGAGGTGGGTATATTGAACATCCAAAAAAAAAGAAAAACAATCACAAATATATAGCCCAAATCAATTCATTTAAAATTCCCTCTCTAATTCCCTCATTTAGTCTTGCACATTCAGATTAATACATTTCTATATAAGCTTCAAACAATCCTATCAAATATCACTCACATTTCAATTCTAAAGATCCAGGTCCTGTTTTTAAGCTTTACTAACTTACAATTACCATATTCCAATTGGCCTTAGATAGACATATTATTAACACTTCGGGTGTCCTTTTTTTTTTTACATAGTAATTATATCTGGTATATTATTCCCGCAATAATATTCTTATATTTTCTTCATTAATACCATTTCTTCTCTTGTCACCCATCCCTCTTGTTCTCCTTCTATTTCAAAATAATTATCTTAAAGTAAAAATATCAAACCAACAAATAGATTTCTATCTAATTTAAGTATATATTCTATCAATTCATCTATTTCTATGAAAATCTTTTTAAACCAGTAAATAAAGTTTACCTCTCCAGTAATTATCATGTTTAAAACAAAGTATTGTTACAAAGGGTATCCTCTTAGAAATTTCACGTGCTCCATTAGATATTAACTCATTCAAAAAATCAAAGCCTTTTTAAACCCATTAAATAAAACTTTAAAATACATTTTTAAATCTAACTCTAGGTTTCTTTCTGTGCCATAACGGTTTCCATAATAAAATTCCTGCATCATCAAACCACAATATTAAAAGGTCCATATTCTTTAACGCTTCAGATTGGTCAAAGTTCTCTTTCCTTTCTTCTAGTAGCCTTTGGATGGTAAAAGCCGTTTTATTCCATGTTATATTTACCAGTTGTTTATCCACCTTTTCACAATTTTCAATAACTTGTATCTGAGTGTCAGTCTCTGTTGATGTTAATGCTTCAGACATCTCCGTTAAAGTTATTCTTTGATCATCAGGCTTCTCCATAGATTGCGTTTGGAGTTGTATAAAGTTAATTTGTTCTTTGGTTTCCACAGTTTCTCTCAGTGTAGTTTCATAGTTGAGTTGTTGACGTGGTTCCTCTTTAGGTTGTACATATTGTTCACTAATCTCTTTGGCACCAATCTGCTTCTTCTGCGCTGTCTTTCGGTCTATGATTTGATCTGTCAAAGTTTGAAAGTAAGAGTTCATATCCTCTGTGGCTTCCAAATTTTTTTCCAATATGAGCTCATAGTCCAGCTGTGTGTTAGGTTCCATATCAGTAGTAGAAAGATTTTTTAATCTTTTAGAGAAGGCTCTATTTCGTAGAAATCAAACAAATGTTCACCTCCAATTTTCAATAGACCAGCTGTTTCAGTTATCTTATGCTTATCCTCTTTTGAAGGTCATAGCCATTCCCAGCCATAAAGAAATATACAATTGCAGTACCACTTTTTGACACAAGATGTCCTCAGCAGATCATAAAATCTTTTTTTTTTTCCAAATTAATAGATTTTTTATTTTTCGTGTTGAAAAAGATGAAGAAAGGCCTCTCCAAAGTAATAGATGCGTAGTTATAACAATAACAATCAAGAATAAAATGTTTTCAGGTCCCCTCAGTATTCCAAAATTTAAATAGTCCATAAAAAATTAACTGGTTTTTTTTTTTTTCCAAAGCTGTTTTTCCCGAATGCCCAAATGCTGCTCCCTCACAGCAGGGAAGTAATTCAAACACAAAAGCTTTTGACAGGAGAGTAATTAGGGAAAAAAGGGGTAGGAAAGGTCTCACCCGGATTCTCCACGGGGGTTCTTTACGCTTAGTTGTTCTTCTGGCTTTCAGCTGGTGCGACGAAGTGATCATCCATTTTGCTGGCCGATCTTTTCCTCCGACGGCCCTAAGGAGATAGCTCGAACTAGGGAGAGCTGCCGCTCTTCCCCAGTCAAGCAGGAGCCTCCTCAAGCGGTGGTCGCCTCTACGGGGCGACTTTCGACCCGGTTAAGGGTCTACCGGCGAAGGGAAAGCAGCCAGTGGGAGAGACGGCTCTCTCCGTGCGACTGCGCGTGTCGCGATCCGGAACCGGAAGCCACATGTAAACACCTTTTCACGGTTTGGTCACCTGGGCCCCCTCCCGGTTTCCCGGGACATTGACGGTGGAATTTGCGTACCGCCCGAGGAGCATGTATATCCGCCCGCCCCACCCAGGAGGCCTCTGTGATGGGATACCCCTTCCACCTCACTAGGTATTGTAACTTTCCCCTGTTTTCTCGGGAGTCCAGGATCTCTTCCACCTCGTACCGCCCCCCCGCAAGCGGGCCGAGTACCCCCCCGGAGCCACCGGAAACCCCCTCCACCCGTTTCAAGAGGCTACAGTGGAACACCGGGTGGATGCGTCCTAGGAGGCGGGATAGGTGTAGTCGGACAGTCACCGGGTTGATGACTCGGGTGACCCTAAACGGACCCAGGAATTTCGGGCCCAGCTTCCTGCACGGTACCCGTAACCTTAGATACTTAGTGGGCAGGTATACCTGGTCCCCCACCCTGAAGGGGACCTGGGGCTTTCGACGTTTGTCGGCTTGTGCCTTCGCGCTAGCCTCTGCTTTTCCTAGAGCTTTCTTTACGTTGCCCCCCCCTATATGTGTTATCCACTCCTGGGGTTGACAAGGTGGGGGGTCCCCTTGGGCATATTCAGGGATGGGAATGAAGTCCTGCCCGTTCACCACCCGGAAGGGGGTGAATCCGGTGCTGCTGTGCACCACGTTGTTATAGGCCACCTCCGGGAAAGGCAGGAGATCAACCCAATCGGTCTGTTGGTATGAGACGTAACTCCTGAGGTAGCGTTCGACCATGGCATTCACCCTTTCTGCTGCGCCGTTAGTGCTGGGGTGATATGCCGAACTGAGACCCTGTGACGACCCAATGGACCGGACAAACGTTCGCCAAAAGCGGGCCGTGAACTGCACCCCGCGGTCGGAAATAATCCGTCGGGGTACTCCATGCAGCCGGTATATGTGCTGGATGAACAGACCGGCCAGCTTGCAGGCGGACGGCAGGCCTTTGCACGGGAGGAAATGAGCTTGTTTGGAGAAGAGGTCGATTACGGTCCAGATCACGGTGTGACCACGACTTTCCGGCAGCTCCACGATGAAGTCCATCCTGATGTCCTCCCACAGTCGGGTTGGGTCGGCGACCAACTGTAACAGCCCTGCCGGTTTTCCCGGTTGGTGTTTTGTGATGGCACACACACGGCAACCCCGAACGTAGGTCTCCACTTCTGCTTTCATGTGTGGCCACCAAAATTGCCATCGCACCAGGTGCAGGGTCTTCAGGAACCCGAAGTGCCCTGCTTGCTTTGCGTCATGGCACCGTCGCAAGACCCCCTCCTGGAAAACCTGAGGGATGTACAGCTTGTTGCCCTTCCATACCAGCCCGACTCTGTGCGTCAGTAGCCCCGGGTGTTCTTGCACCCAGGTATCCGTTTCGGTTGCTTTGTGCAGTTCCTGCACCAGGTCAACCGGTAGGCTATGTGGAACCACCTGCGCGGCGGCTTGTCGGTATGGGGACATGACCGCCTGTACGACCTCCTCTCAGTTGCTTTGATACTGGGGTAACCGTGACAGTGCATCCGCAAGGAAGTTCTTCCCGCCGGGTACGTACCTCATCTGGAAATGGAAGCGGCGGAAGTATAGCGCCCACCGGACATGCTTGGGAGAGAGGCGCCGTGGCGTCTGCAATGCCTCGAGGTTTTTGTGGTCCGTCCAGACCTCGAACTCCTCCCGTGCCCCCTTTAGGAAATGCCGCCACGTGGCCAGCGCCCATCTCATGGCAAAGGCCTCCTTCTCCCAGATGGCCCATGCCCTTTCAGTCTCTGTCAGTTTGCGTGACATGTAGGCGCACGGTTGTAACACCCCCTGTTCGTTCTTTTGCAGTAATACCGCCCCCACTGCGACGTCACTAGCATCAGCCTGCACCACGAACGCCACATCGGGGTTGGGATGCAGAAGGACCAGTTCTTTGGCAAATAATGCTTTCAGCTCCTCAAAGGCCTTCTGACAGGCCATGGTCCAATTGAGTGGCTGACCGGGCCGTGGTTTCGTTTTTGAGTGTCGCATACGGAGCAAGTCCGTTAGGGGTAGGGCCACTGCTGCGAACTAGGGGATGAACAGTCTGTAGAAATTGGCAAAACCCAGGAAGCTCTGCAGTTGCCGCCGAGTCCGTGGTGCCTGCCATTCCAACACGGCCTGCACCTTGTTCGGGTCCATCTCCACCCCTGCCCCCGAGATCCTATACCCCAGATAGTCCAAGCGGGTCTCGTGGAAATCGCATTTCGAGAGCTTCACGTACAGGCGTGCCGCCAGGAGTTTCGTCAACACCCGCCTCACCAACCGGACGTGTTCCTCCATTGTGGTGGTGTATATCAAAATGTCGTCCAGATAGACCAGCACCCCCCGGTACAGGTGTTCATGCAACACCTCGTTGATGAGCTGCATGAACACCGCTGGCGCCCTCTGTAGTCCGAACAGCATTACTCGGAACATGTAGCTCCCTAACAGGCAGTTGAATGTTGTTTTCCACTCGTCCCCTTCCTTAATGCGGACCCTATAATAGGCCTCACGTAAATCCAGTCTGGTGAACACCCTCCCCTCCGCCAGGTGGGCCAGCAGGTCCTTCATGAGCGGCAAGGGGTAGAGATGCTCCACGCACACCGCGTTGATGCCACGGAAATCGACACACAGTCGCAATGAGCCATCTTTTTTTTCTTTGAAGAGGACGGGAGCTGCTATACGCGACCGGGCTGGTTGGATAAACCCCCTCGCCAGGTTCCGGTCGATGTAATCCCGCAGCTCCCCCATCTCCCGCGGTGCCATCGCATACATCCAGGGCTTTGGCAGCTTGGCCCCGGGGATGATGTTGATGGCACAGTCGGTTGGACGATGGGGAGTCAAGGTGTCACACTCCTGCTCGCTGAACACCTTGGCGATGTCGGCGTAAACGCCTGGATACGAACGCTTCTCCCCCATGTCCCCCTGTCCTGCCTCCGCTACACCCAACCCTGGTTCTCCCTTTGCCTTCTCCTCCCTGCTTGGTGGCCTGGGACCACGCCTATCCTCATCCTCCGGAACCCCCCTTCCCACCAAATGGTAGGGCCCCACTTATCCAGCCAGGCCAGACCCAAGATCACGGCCTCGGTCATGAAAGAGACCACAATGAACCGGAGGACCTCCCAGTGACCCCCCATCTCCAACGGTACCGGCTCCGTGACGTGGGTAGCGGGAGCCCCCCCTAGGAGCGACCCGTCCACCTGTTTGAACTTGATGGGTGTGGCTAGCCATTCCACTCTAATCCCTGCCCCCGCCACCACCACCTTACTGATCAAACACCTGGTACACCCTGTGTCGATTAGGACCTGGTAGTCCCCCCTTTTCCCTGTCTGTGGACTGGTCAGTACAATGGGGATGGCGAACGGGGGTACTGGTTCACTCACCATGGGGTCCTCCACCGCTTCGTCCTCACTGTCGTAGGACACCAACCCGTATCTGGTACCCGGCACTGCCTCCTCCTTCTCCTGCGGCCTCTGGGGGGTTTTGGCTCCCTCTGCCTGGTGTGCTGCCCATAGTTTTTCCGGTTCCTTCCTAGGTGTGGGGACTCCTGCTCAACCTGGAGTCGGTGGGAGACCCCGGGGCACAGGGACAGGGCACTCCGCTACCCTGTGGCCTGGTTGGTTGCACCTGAAACACCTCAAAGGCGTTCGGGGGAACGGCCCAGGGCCTCCAGCACCCGGCCCGTGTCCCGTGTCCAACACTTTGTGGTGTTTCTGTGCTTCTGCGTACCGCTGTTGGCTCCTCCCCTTTCCTCCGGAACTCTTACAACCCCGCATCCAAAGCCACCACCACCCGGAACCACTCCTGGAGCCTGTTCGGTACCCCTCGGACCACACACGCTTGTCGTATGTCTCGGTCCAGTCCCGCCCTGAAGTGGTGGATCAGCAGGCGTTCCAGCCATGAACGCAACCTACCGGCCACCCGCCTAAAGTCCCGAACATAGTCCACCGTGGGCCGGCCCCGTTGCTTCATTGTCAGAATGTCCGCCTCCACTCGCTGTACACGTGAGACGTCCTCAAAGCGGCACCGCAGGGACTCCAAGAACAGGGTAGCATCAGCCAGCTCCCTGGCGTTGTCTGTGTACAAGTCCGCTACCCAATCCGCTGCCTCACCCTGCAACCCTGCCATCAAAGCCGCCACCAGCGCCCAATGGGACGGGTAATATCCAGCGTATCGGTCCAGGTGGATGATGGCTTGGCGCAGGTACATCGCCAGACGGTCTGGGTTGCCATCAAAGGTGACTGGTAATGGTGGGGGACCCCAGGACCACCCTGGGCCCCACACCAACCCTGCCGGCCCCGGTGCCTGCGGGGTGCCTACCCCTGTTGCGGGGCGCTGAGCCCCCGTACCCACCAGCTGCTGGGTCGATGGGCCCATGGGTCCGACCGGCACCCCAACGGGGTCTCTACCAGTGTCAGCCGGTGGCCTACCATCCCACCGCAGTCGTGCCTGGTCCACTGGCCCCCCCAGACCAAGGCCTCCGACCCGGGTATCCACCCGTAACCGAGGGCTGGTCAACCGGAACTGCGGTGGCCCCAAAGCAGCGGGCTGTGCCTCTGCTCGAGACCATGGTGCCATGTCACGTCCTACCTCCCATCTTGGCCATGACGGAGGGTCCTGGAGCCCCAATCCCCCATATCCGTCCCGTGGAATGCCCATAGTGGCCTGTCCGGGCGCTGTTGAGTAGCTCCAGTCTCCATCATCCTCATCCGTGACGCGCCTCTCCCTCCAGCCCCGGAGGGGCCCGGCAGCCCCCGGGGTGCGCACGTTGGCTGTGTCCAGATTGGCGAGAGCTGCGCTGTGCCACCACTCCCCCGACGATGCTGGGGCCCCTGCCTCCTGGGCCTCACTCACCGGAGTCGCAGGTTGTGCCTCCTGCACCTTGGGCCACACCGCTGGCTGGGCTTCCCCCCCAACAGCCTCAAGCGTGGCTTCCGTAGCAGCCAACGCCCCACCGTCCTCAGCCAGTGGTGTGGCCTCTTGCGTTCCCTCAGCCATTCCCTATACGGGTAACAGAAGGGTAACACAAGTAAAGTGAGCGCTGACTTTCCTGTCAACATCCTTACCAGTCCCTCAACGCCTCCCGACCAGCTGTACAGAGAGAGGAGACCAGCACACAGGAACATTGAAACAGTCGCTTTAATGATGCAAAACAAAGTCAGCGCTGGGAGTGGTTTGCTCCCAGCACGCTATATACCTTCCGTCACCAGCCCCACCCTTCCCCCCTGAACAAGCCAGCATCCTGCAATCGGCCATAACGGCGCCCGCCTCGCCGGCGCCGCTCCTTGCGCGCACGTGACCCGGCGTCCTCGTCACACCCCCATCAGCTGTTTGGCGGCCCGCAGTGACTCTGGCTTGGCGAGGCCCCGGGACTGCCGGCCGATGCTCCGGCCGCCCGGAACGGGCCCCGCCTGTCAGCTGTTCGCCGGCGACGGTGACGGCGGCTCCTTCTCCACCAGCTGTTCGCCGGCAGCGGCGGCTGATGCACGGCAACACCGCCAGCCGCCCGGAATGGGCCCCACCCGTCAGCTGTTCGGCAGCGGCGACGGCGTGAGGAACTGCGCGCCGCTCTCTTTCCCCCCCTCAGTTGAGTGTCGAGCCCGCAGGAGCTCGACAGCAGCTTGTTGAAACCTTTGCGAGAATCCACTTTAAGACCTCCCCCTAAGAAGGCACCCAGACCCCTCGTAGTGGCGGGTCAAACTCATTATGAAGTAAAGCGTATTCTTGATTCTAGAATTTTTAAAGGGAAATTGCAGTACCTAGTACAATGGAAGGGATACTCGCTATCTGAAGCCACTTATGCTTTTGTTTACGCTACAGGATCTGTCCTGTTTGTAAGGGGGGCCGGATGTCAACGCTACTAACATTGGATGTTCTTGCTTTGACAACATGTGGAGAAGCAGCTTTCCTTCTTTAACTTGTGTGTTACTTTTAGAGTTAGAATTAGTTGATGCTGGGGGGGGGAGGAAGAATGTCTCTCAAGGCTATTTTGAAATAAGAGAAGATAAGAATTTGGCGGGTTGTTGAACGGAAGGGAAACTTTGCCCTTCAAACTGATTGGAGAAGGTGATTTATGACTGCAATTGGAGGAGGGAATTGTGCTTGAATATTATGTGCTCAGGGGAGGGGAATTCAGATCTTGGCATCCACCATGTTCGTGCCAAAGGGTGCTTTGCTAATAAAGAGACTTTAAGGTAAACAATGCCTCAAAGTTCTTTGAAGTATTCCCCTAATCGGAACCATGACAATATCTTTATAAGTCACAACTTTATCATAATTAATTAAGTTTCGGTAAGCAAAAGCTTCCATTGTTGAAAGCCATTCAGGTATCTTAATATAATTTTTTTCTTTTATTTTTTCCCATTCTAAAAGAAGTGCATTCCTTATAAAATGGTTTTGAAAGTATCTATGTATTTTATTCTTTCCGTACCACAGAAAGGTATGCCAACCAATCTGTAGGTCATGCCCCTCTAGTAGTCTTTTATCTCTAAGCATTATCCATTCTTTAAGCCATGTTAAGATAGTTGCTTGGTAGTATAATCTCCAATCTGGGAGTCCAAGTCCTCCACTATCTTTAGCTTCTTGTAGCATATTCACTTTAATTCACGCTTTTTTCCCTTGCCAGATAAATTTCAATATTATTGTGTTCAGTTCATCAAAGAAGGCTTTTCCCAATCTTACAGGAATCGTTTGGAATAAGAACAGTATTTTCGGTAGAATATCATTTTCACTGTAGCTATTCTCCCCAACATTGACAGTTGAAGGTTTTTCCACTTTTCCAGGTCCAATTTTATTTGTTTTAGCAGTCTTATGTAGTTATCTTCTTTTACTGTTACACATCTTGCTGTTAAATAGATTCCCAAATACTTAACTTTTTTAACTATTTGAAGATTTGGTTTTTTTGTAAGTTGGCTTTTCTGTTTTTCTGTTAAATTCTTTGTCAACACTTTAGTCTTTTCTCTGTTTATTCTCAGACCTGCCACTTCTCCGAATTTTTCTATTTTCTCCAGCAATTTAGTGCTTGTTTCAAGTTGCTCTTCCAGTATAAAAACCAAGTCGTCTGCAAATGCTTGTAATTTATATTTTTCATCTTTTATCTCCAGTCCTTTAATTTCTGTATCTTGTCTAATATTTCTATTCAATACTTCCAATGTTAATATAAATAGCAGTGGGGATAGTGGACATCCCTGTCTTGTACCCTTTTTAATATTAAAATTTTCTGTATAGTCTCCATTTACAATTATTCTAGCGGTCTGTTCATCGTAAATTGTTTGGATTGCATTTATAATTTTTTTTCCAAAGTCCATTTCTATAAGCTGCTGAAACATAAATTGCCAGTTTACATTATCAAACGCTTTTTGTGCGTCAAGGAATATTAACGCCATCTGTTTCCCTGGATGAGTTTCATAATACTCTAACACATCAAGAATCATTCTTAAGTTGATTTTTATCTGAAATTTATCAGAAATTTCTTAATTCTTTCTGCCATTATCGAGGCAAAGATTTTTTTAAAACAAGTTTTATTAGTATTTTTTGGTTTTACATCAAAGTGCTTTAAGAATCATCCAAAAAAAACCAATATAATCAAACATAAATAATTCAATAATTCCTTAAAAGTTCCTTCTCTATTTCCCTCAAGCTATAAACTAGTATTAATACATTTCTAAATAAAATTCAATCATTGTAAAAAGAATATCAATAGTAATTAACTTACTGTATATCAATCAAAATCCTGTTTTAAGTTTAACTATTTTACAATTACCATTTTCCACTTTAGCCTAAAATGAACACATAAGTTACATTTCGGGTCTCCCAATTTCCCATCAAACAATAATTATTTCTAGATTATACATATATCAACTATTATATTTTAATACTTCCCAACTATATTCTCTTTCCTGTACTCTATCAAGTATATATTTTATAAATCAGTCCATATCTCTATAAGTTCCTCAATTGCTTTAACATAATCAAATTAATACATTTCTAATTAGCATTCAATCATTATAAAAGAAAGAATATCAGTAATATTTCAGACCATAATCGAATCAACAATCTTCATCTCAGTAGCATTATCTCAAACCAAAATCTTAAGCCTTTTTAACCTTATTTCATAAAATATAAATTGTTTCTGAAATATACATATTATTCCAACCATTCTATTTATACTTCCCAATTAAATTCTATCTCTTATTCTACTCTATTTCAAATATATATTTTAAAAATCAATCCATATCTTTAAAACCCCTTTTTAACTCCTTACCTAAAATTTAAATCCTATCAAAATCATTATACTTATAAAAAGAAAACATATTATTCCACCAGACACCTTATTTCATTTCCAATCTGTATTCTATTTCTTCATCTATTAACTTTTTGTTTACCACCTTTTCCATATTAGATTTCCCAACCATAGTCAAATTACATCCCAACCATAGTCAAATCCATAGTTTTCATCTCAATAGTATTAACTCAGTCAAAATCTCTAAAAGCCTTTTTAACCCGTCAAATAAAGTTTTAACTCTCATTTTTAAACCTAATTCTAGCTTTCTTTTTGTGCCAAGCAGGTTTCCACAAAAGAGCCTCTGACTCATCAAATCTTAATGTTTGGTTATACATATTTCTCCACAATTGAGTCTGATCATAGTCCTCTTCTCTTTTTTCCAGTGTTGTCTGCACTATATAGTCGGTCTTAATCAGTATGGTAGTTATTCGTTGTTTGTCCATGTTGTCAGTGTTTTCGATGCCTCGTATTTGAAAATCCATTCCTGTTGCTTTTAGGATTATAGGTGTTTTGGTTGGAATCCGCCTTTGGTCATCAAGATTCTCCATAATTTGCATATGCGATATAATCTCTTCCTCTGTGTTGATTGGTTCCTCTTCAATAGATTGTAGATATATTTCCTCCATCTCGTTAAGTTGTAAATGTAGTTGCATATCGGCCTCTTTAGGGTTGATCTGTTCTTCCTCTGTTGTTCATTGGTCTATAAATTGGTCAGTCAAAGTTTGAGAGTCAATTTTTAACTCTGGAGCATCATCTTCCATGTCCCTTCTGAATTGTTCTTTCAGTTCCAAATTTTTTTCTAGTAAAAGTCCATAGTCAAGCTGTGGGTAAGATTCCATTTCAATAATAAAGTAGTCTTAGTTTTTTAGTGAAAGTTCAGCTTAGAAGGTAAATACAACAATAAAAATTCTGTAGTAGAAATAGTATAAGGTATAGGATCCAAACAGAAATAGAAAAAAGCAAAAAAGTCAGGCCAAATAGAAATTCTATAGTAGCAAAATTATAAAATGTAATATCCAAACAGAAATAAGAAAAAATAAAAAAGTCAAGCCAAACAAAAAGATAAAGGCAGAAAAAATCAAAGTCAGTGTTATGAGTATCCAATTTGTAGTCCAAAATAGTAATAGAAAAAGGTGCCTTAAAAATCAATTATTATCTTGTAATCCAAAAAAAAGAAAAATCCATTTTTCTAGGAAATATATTTTGTATTGTAAAGTCAAAGTAAACTACTAGGAGAAAGAAAAGGAAAGAAAAAAAAATGAAGCCCTTCAGCTGGTTTCAATACACATAGGAATGTCTGGGCGTCACGCCAAGTTTAGGCTGAATACGCATCCGACAAAGCAAAGTGAAAGTTATCAGCTTAAAATGGATACTTTCTTGCAACTTCAATCCACAAAAAACCGCCCAGACAGCCGGAATTTTTTTTAAAATAAACAATAATGTTCAGAAGGGGGGGAGGAAGAAAAACACTCCACCCCCCTCCCTAAAGGCTTCCACTTAGGCTAAAGACAAGCAGGCAAAGAGAAAGAAAATCCACCTTCACAGTAAGGATTTTTTTCAGGATCCCCGAAATCCAACAGCTCAAATAGTCAGTAAAAATTAATTATTTTTCTCAAAGCTCGTTTTCCCAAGTATCCAAACGCTGCTTTCTGAAAATAGGGAAATAATTCTAGAAGCTTTTCTCAGGAAGGTAAATAGGGTATCAAGAGGGAAGGAAAGGTCTCACCCGGATCACCCACGGTGGTTCTTTTTGCTTAGATGTTGCTGTGAGCTTCGGCCCAAAGGAGCTGTCTCGGACCGCAGAGGGAGCTGCTGCTCCCTCCGCCATCAATGAGTGGCCTCCTCAGTGGTGGTCACCCCTCCAGGGCGACCTTCGACTCTGTCCAGGGTCTACCGGCGGGGGGAAACCGGCCGGCAAAGAGAACAGACTCTTTGCGCGACCGCCTGCACCGCGACCGAAACCGGAAGTCCTGAGGCAAAGATTTTATAGTCTACATTTAATAGTGATATTGGTCTATAGTTTTTTATTTGTGTCAGATCAGCATCGTCTTTAGGTATTAGAGTAATATTAGCTTCAGTCCACGTCTTTGGTATTTTAGCCTCCAAAAGAATTTCATTACACAGTTCTTTCAAGATCGGACTTAATACATCTTGTAGTGATACATAAAATTCTGCAGGTAGTCCATCTGGGCCTGGAGTCTTATCCTTTTTTTGCCTTTTTATGGCTTCTATGATCTCCATCATTGATATTTTTCCATTTAATATATTTCGAATGTTCTCTGGAATTTTTGGTAGGTCTGATTTTTTTTAAGTACTGCTGTATTTTTTCTTTGGGGATTTCCTCTGCCTTGTAAAGTATCTCGTAGTAATCTTTAATAATTTTTTTCATTGTATCATTTTGGAACTGTAATTCTCCTTTTGGATCTTGTAGCTTATTTATCATTTTTTTTTTTTCTTTTTTCAGTCTATATGCTAACCATCTCCCCAGCTTATTGGCATTTTCAAAGAAATTCTGTTTAGTCCGTTTAATCTGTTGAGCCATTATTTCCATCTCAGCCAGATTTAATTTATGCTTTATTATGTCCATTTGTTTCTTGAGTATTTTCTTTTGTGGATCTGTTTGTAGTTCTGATTCTAGCTTTCTGAGTTCTTCCCTCAGCTTTAACTGTAGTTGTTTCTTTTCTTTATTCTTTTTAGCAATGTAAGTTATGGCCAACCCTCTGAAATATGCTTTAGCCGTGTCCCATACATTTTGAAGCGATGTTTCTTCCTTCTTATTTATTTTAACGAATAATTCCATTTCCTTTGTCGCTAATTGTAGAAATTCTTTTTCTTTCAATATAGATTTATTCAGGGACCATCTTGGTTTTTTCTTAATTCCTTTCCAAGTCATTCTTATTGGGTTATGGTCTGCCCAAACATTAGTTTCCATCTCCACTTCTTGTATCATCGTTTTCAATTCCGAAGATGTCCATATCATATCAATTCTAGACCATGATTTATGTCTGTTTGAATAAAATGTGTATTGCAATTTCTCTGGGTTTTTCTCTTTCCATATATCTTGAATACAGAATTCTTCTATCATTTTTGAAAACGCTTTAGGTAGTATATTTCCTCCTTTTCTCCCTTGTTTGGCGCTTTTATAGTCCAGAGTTCCATCTACTATTGCATTAAAATCTCCCATTATACAAAGATGTTGATAATTTAGATCTAGTATTTTTTTATATAGTTTTTGATAAAATTGCTCTTGTTTATTATTAGGTGCGTATATTGCTACCATCAGTATCTGTTTTTGATCCATCATAATTTCCACCATTAATATTCTCCCCTCTGCGTCCGCATAGATTTGTTTAGGGTTCATCTTTTCTTTAATGTAAAAAGCTATTCCTCTTTTCTTTTGAGATGCTAATGCGAAGTAGAGTTTACCAATTTTCGGTTGTTCAAGCAATTTGAAATGTTGTCTCTTAATATGTGTTTCTTGAAGGCAAATTATATCCATTTTTAGTTTTTGTAGTCGTGTAAAACTTTTTCTCCTTTTTGAAGGAGAGTTTAGTCTGTTTATATTTATTGATAAAATCCCAGTCTCCCCCATCTCTTTCAGTTATATCTAGGTCTCAGTCTTCTAGTCGATCTTATCTGTCTCTGGTCTCTTGGTCTTGCTCTTTCTTCTGAATATGTATTTTTAGTTTCTTCCTCCTCTCTTTGTTTGGCCGCTCCTTCAACTGCCATTTCTTCTTGTTTCTTTCGTTCAGGATCGCCTCTTTCCAGAAAAGCTCTGTGGTTGTCAAAAAACTCCAGTGCTTTAAGTGGTGTGTCCAGTCTATATCTTTTCGTGTCCCAGTAAATTAAGATCCCTTCTGGAATCAGCCATCTGAAATTCACTCCTTTTTCAGCTAATTTCCTAGTTAGGAACTGATATTCTCTTCGAGCCTCTCTTATTCTCCTAGGGATTTGTTTGAGGACTACAATTTCTTTTTTTTAATATTTCAACGGTTCATCTCTTACTTTTCTCAGAATCTCATCTCTTGTGGATCTTTTAAGAAATCTGACATGCACTTCCCTGGGTACTTTATTTCTTCTGGCATAATTTGAGTTGACTCGATAGACCTGATCTAATTCTCCTTCCATTTGCAATTTTCCAGTTCCTAATGCATCTGCCAGTAACTCAGTTATCAAACCTAGGAGATCCTCTTCTTTATCTTCTATTATATTTTGGAATCTTAAGAAGTATGAGGCCTTTACCATTTCTATAACCGCTAAAGAATCTTCTAATTCTCTGTTTATTTGCATCAATTTTTGGTTTTCATCTTTTAAAACTTCTAGTTTCTGGTCAACCTCAGTTGACTTATCTTCTATTTTTTGAATTCTTTGTTGGTTGTCTGTAATCATCTCTTTAAAATTTTCAATTTGGGAATCTATATTATTATTTTTTGGTTCATTTTGTCAAAGTCACTTTTCAACTCCTCATGATTTTTCGTTGTAGCTGCCGTCTGAGCAGCGATAGCCTCTTGAATCGCTTGCAGAGTTGCTTGCATATCTTTCTGGAAGGTGTCCGTCTTCTCTTGCTGGAGCATTGTGGTAATTGATCTCTGATATACTGGACTTGCAGAGGTTGAGGCAGGAGCAGAAGATCCTTTTTTCCCAACTTTAGATAAATTTGGGGCGCTCATCTTTATCTTTAATTCATATGTTGTAATCCACCAAATAGCCAAATTTTATAATCCAATAGGCTCCTAATAGTTAGGAGAGGCAAACCATAAAAATAGTAAAAGGTAAAAAAAGGAGGAGGAGGGAAAAAAAGAAAAAAAAATAATAATAGCAGCAGGGCAGGGAAAAAAGGTGAGGGGAAAAAAATACCCCAAAAATAGAAAGAGAAAAAGAAAAAAGAAAAATGCCAAAATTTATAATCCACAGAGTTCTGTTCTGTTCAAAGGAATTTCTTGGTATTCACTTCACTTCTTCAGAGACAGCTTATAACAATTCCAAATCAGGCTGTATTTATAATCCAGGGGAGTCAGATGGCTCCAAGTACAGTTTTATTTATAATTATAGTCTATCTTGTAAAACCAGGCAAACCAAAGGAAATCTTTCTTTCTCAAGCAAAGTTTTCAAGGACCTTCAGATAAGCAATGTCTGGGCATACAGCCAAATTTTAATCTGAGTTAACTCCAGTCAGGGGAAGCTGGATATAATTCTCAATTTCACCACTAGATGGCATTAGATGTCCATTCCCACCATATCTGAAGAAGAAAAAAATAAAAATAAAAAGTAGTTTAAGGATTTAAAAAGTGAAAGTTGTGATGGCTTTCAAACAAAGAGTAGACAAAAAAAGAGAAAATCTATAGAGCCAGAAGCTTCCCAAGTTATCCTTTTGTGCCTCTTTCTTTCAATTGCATATATATATAAACCAATGGCAGACATGAACTTCTGATTCTAGCTCCTCCTTGGATTTGAGGGGAGGCTCACCCAGATTAAAAGATATTATTTTACCATAAGTCCACCAAATTGGCCTCATCACCATCTCTTTTCTAAAAAAGGCTTCTTGCGGGGAAACCCAAAGTGGCACCTTCGTAGAGAACCTTGTTTTATATTTATTCCAAACTCTCAAAATGGCACGCCTGGTAAAATGATTATTAAAATCAACATTTACTTTTACTTTGTCATACTACAGATAGCCATGCCAACCAAACCTTAATTCATGGCCTTCTAGGTCCAGTAACCTCTTATTCTGAAGGTTCACCCATTCTTTTAGCCAAACCAAACAAGCAACAAAATACAGTTTCAAATCAGGTAAACCCAAACCCCCTCTTTCCTTAGCATCTTGCAATAATTTATATCTAATTCTCGGTTTTTTCCCCTGCCATATAAACTTAGAGATATCCCTCTGCCATTGTTTAAACGGAGTTTCAGTTGCAAGTATTGGTAATGTTTGAAACAGGAAGAGCATCTTTGGTAAAACATTCATCTTAATCACAGAAATTCTACCCAGTAATGATAAATGCAATTTGTCCCATCTTAATAAATCTTTTTTGATACCATTCCAGAGTGGCACATAATTATTTTTAAACAAGTTTGTATTTGAATTTGATAACATAACCCCCAAATATTTCACCTTTTTCTCAACCCTAAAACCCGACTTTTTAGTCAATATATCACCATCCTGTGCAGTCATATTCTTAATCAACATTGATGTTTTCTGCTTATTAATTTTAAAACCGGCCAAGGACCCAAACTCATTTAGATTCCTCATCAAGTATTCTATTTATTTTTTGGGTCTTACAGAAATATCACCAAATCATCAGCAAAGGCCCTCAATTTATAAACTTCCTTCTTAACATTTATACCTTTTATTTTCTCGTCTTGCCTAATGTCTCTATTCAGGACTTCCAGCACCAAGATAAACAACAGTGGAGACAGCAGACATCCTTGTTGTGTACCCTTTCGGATTTCACATGAGTTAGTTAGATCACCATTAATAACGATTTTTGCTTGCTGTGATGTATAAATAGCTTTAACCCCTTGAATAAAATTCCCCCCAAAGTCCATTTCTTGTAGAACTTTAAACATAAAGACCCAATTTAAGTTGTCAAAGGCCTTCTCAGCGTCTAGGAATATTAGAGCTGCCTGTTGTTCATGAGATTAGTCTGTAATTCTTTATCATCGTGGCATCCTGACTCTCCTTCGGAAGTAACACAATATTAGCTTCTGACCATGTTGGGGGTATTTCCCCCCCCCCCTTGTAATATAACATTCATTACATCCTTTAATGGCTGAAGAAGTTCATCTTCAAAACATTTATAATATTGACTTGTAAGTCCATCTGGACCAGGTGCTTTACCTAATTTCATTTTTCTTATAGCTTCTGATATTTCAAAGGTAGTTATTGGGTCATTAATAAATTGTCTCTGGACCTGTGAAAGTTTCGGCAAATTTTGTCTAAGCAAGTATTCATCTATTTTTGACCTATCTAACTCCTGCATCCTATACAAATTAGAATAAAAATTGTGGAAGGATTTTTTAAACTGGTCGTTATCAGTTATTACTTTATTACCTTCACAATTTTTTTCAATCATTCTCTTTTACCTCTCCTTTCTTAGTCTATATGCCAACCATCTCCCTGGTTTATTTGCAAACTCAAAATGTCTTTGCTTCACATAACTCAATTTTGTTTCTTTTTCTTGGACTGCTAACATTGTTGGCGTAGTAAGTTAATTTGGTGCAGAATTTTAAGGTCCGTAGGTGACTTTTGCAGATAAATTTCTTTCTGTCTGATTGCATCGAGTATCTCCTGGGTCCTTTCCAAAGCTTTTTTCTTCTCTAACCGATTGTATTGTATAAAATAACCCTTCATAATTGCCTTACTAGCCTCCCAAACCATTATTAGATCTGTCCCTTTACCTAAAGTATCAAAATATTCATGTAATTTTTACAGTCCTTTACAGTTGTCTCCTTTTGTAAAATAGATTCATTCAATCTCCATCTATAACTCAAACTCTTTTTTCTAAGGACCAATACAACTGGGTTATGGTCAGAAAAAGATTTAGGTAGAATGCCAACTTTCAAAATTATATTTGCTAAGTTTTTAGAGATCCATATCATATCGATTCTTGAGAAAGATTTGTGCCTTTCTGAAAAAAATGTATATTCTCTTGCGGAGCCATTTTTATGCCTCTATGAGTCTATTAGCGTTAAATTGTCCATCATTTCAAAAAATAACTTTGGTAGTTTGCCCTGGGATGGCTTGATCCCTTTGTTGTTGTTGTTAGTTGTGAAGTCGTGTCCGACCCATCGCGACCCCATGGACAATGTTCCTCCAGGTCTTCCTGTCCTCTACCATCTTCTGGAGTCCATTTAAGCTCACTTCTACTGCTTCAGTGACTCCATCCAGCCACCTCATTCTCTGTCGTCCCCTTCTTCTATTGCCCTCAATCTTTCCCAGCATTAGGCTCTTCTCCAGTGAGTCCTTCTTTCTCATTAGGTGGCCAAAGTATTTGAGTTTCAACTTCAGGATCTGGCCTTCTAAAGAGCAGTCGGGGTTGATCTCTTCTAAGACTGACCGGTTTGAATGCCTTGCAATCCAAGGGACTCGCAGGAGTCTTCTCCAGCACCATAGTTCAAAGGCCTCAATTCTTTTGCGCTCAGCCTTTCTTATGGTCCAACTTTCACAGCCATACATTGCAACTGGGAAAACCATGGCCTTGACTATACGTACTTTTGTTGGCAGGGTGATGTCTCTGCTTTTAGTATGCTGTCTAGATTTGCCATAGCTTTCCTCCCCAGGAGCAAGCGTCTTTTAATTTCTTGGCTGCAGTCCCCATCTGTGTGATCTTGGAGCCCAGGAAGATAAAATCTGTCACTACCTCCATTTCTTCCCCATCTATTTGCCAGGAATTGAGAGGGCCGGATGCCATGATCTTGTTTTCTTAATGTTGAGTTTCAAGCCAACTTTTGCACTCTCCTTCTTCACCCGCATCAAGAAGCTCTTTAGTTCCTCTTCACTTCTGCCATTAGAGTGTATCATCTGCATATCTTAGGTTGTTGATATTTCTCCCGGCAATCTAAATTCCAACTTTTGATTCATCTAGCCCTGCCTTTCTCATGATGTGCTCTGCATATAAGTTAAATAGGCAGGGCGACAGAATACAGCCTTGCCGGACTCCTTTCCCAATTTTGAACCAATCGTGGTTCCGTGTCCAGTTCTCACTGTTGCTTCTTGACCCGCATATAGGTTTCTCAAGAGACACATAAGATGGTTGGTACTCCATCTCTTTAAAGAACTTGCCACAATTTGTTGTGATCCACACAACCAAAGCTTAGCATAGTCAATGAAGCAGAAGTAGATGTTTTTCTGGAACTCCCTAGCTTTCTCCATGATCCAGCGTATGTGGCAAATTGATCTAGTTCCTCTGCCTCTTTGAAATCCTGCCTGTACTTCTGGAAGTTCTCGATCTACATACTGCTGGAGTCTAGCTTGTAGGATTTTAAGCATAACTTTACTAGCATGTGAAATGAGTGCAATGGTGCGATAGTTTGAACATTCTTTGGCATTGCCTTTCTTTGGAATTGGAATGTAAACTGACCTTTTCCAATCCTGTGGCTACTGTTGAGTTTTCCAAATTTGCTGGCAAATTGAGTGTAGCACTTTTACTGCATTGTCTTTTAAGATTTTGAATAGCTCAGCTGGAATACTGTCACCTCCACTAGCTTTGTTGTTGCTCAGATTTCCTAAGGCCCGTTTCACTTTACATTCTAGGATGTCTGGCTCGAGGTCAGTGACCACCCCATCGTGGTTATCTGGGACATTCAGCTCGTTCTTGTATAGTTCTTCTGTGTAGTTTTGCCACCTCTTCTTAATCTCTTCTGCCTCTGTTAGGTCCCTGCCATTTTGGTCCTTTATCATGCCCATCTTTGCATGAAACGTTCCCTTCATATCTCCAATTTTCTTGAAGAGATCTCTGATCCTCCCTATTCTATTGTTTTCTTCTATTTCTTTGCACTGTTCATTTAAGAAGGCATTCTTATCTCTTCTAGCTATTCTCTGGAATTCTGCATTCAATTGGGTGTATCTTTCGCTTTCTCCCTTGCCTTTCGCTTCCCTTCTTTCCTCAGCTATTTGCAAAGCTTCCTCAGACAGCCATTTTGCTTTCTTGCATTTCTTTTTCTTTGGGATGGTTTTAGTTGCTACCTCTTGTATAATGTTGCGAACCTCTGTCCATAGTTCTTCAGGCACTCTGTCTATCAGATCTAATTCCTTAAATCTATTTGTCACCTCTACTGTATATACATCAGGGATATGATTTAGTTCATACCTGAGTGGCCTAGTGTTTTTCCCTACTTTCTTCAATTTAAGCCTAAATTTTGCAACGAGAAGCTCATGATCTGAGCCACAGTCAGCTCCTGGTCTTGTTTTTACTGACTGTATAGAGCTTCTCCATCTTTGGCTGCAGAGCACATAGTCAATCTGATTTCTGTGTTGACCGTCTGGTGATGTCCATGTGTAGAGCCGTCTCTTGGGTTGTTGGAAAAGAGTGTTTGCTATAACCATCGTATTCTCTTGACAAAATTCTATCAGCCTGTGCCCTGCTTCATTTTGTACTCCAAGGCCAAACTTGCCTGTTATTCCAGTTATCTTTTGGCTTCCTACTTTAGCATTCCAATTCCCCATGATGATAAGGACATCATTTTTTGGTGTTGATTCTATAAGGTGCTGTAGGGCTTCATAGAACTGGTCAATTTCATCCTCTTCAGCACCAGTGGTTGGGGCATAGACGTGGACTACTGTGATATTGAATGGTTTGCCTTGGATTCGCACTGAGATCATTCTGTCATTTTGGGGATTGTATCCCAGTATTGCTTTTCCTACTCTTTTATTGACTATGAAGACTACTCCATTTCTTCTGAGGGATTCTTGCCCGCAGTAGTATACCTGATGGTCCTCTGAATTAAATTCACCCATTCCTGTCCATTTTAGTTCACTGATTCCTAAGATGTTGATGTTCAGTCTTGTCATCTCTTGTTTAACCACATCCAGTTTGCCTTGATTCATGGATCTTACATTCCAGGTTCCTATGGAGAAAAGATCTTTACAGCATCGGACTTTTCTTTCACCACCAGATGCATCCACAGCTGAGCGTCCTTTCGGCTTTGGCCCAGTCGCTTCACTCTTTCTGGCACTACTAGTACTAGCCCTCTGCTCTTCCCCAGTAGCATATTGGACACCTTCCGACCTGAGGGGCTCATCTTCCAGCATCATATCTTTTTGCCTTTTGGTACTGTCCATGGGGTTTTTATGGCAAAGATACTGGAGTGGGTTGCCATTTCCTTCTCCAGTGGATCACATTTTGTCAGAACTCTCTGCTATGACCTGTCCGTCTTGGGTGGCCCTGCATGGCATAGCTCATAGCTTCATTGAGTTACGCAAGCCCCTTCGCCACGACAAGGCAGTAATCCATGAAGGAGTTGATCCCTTTAGTAGATGTTCTATCCCAAAGTGGCGAAATCACTCCATTCCAATCCCCCAGCAAAAAACAATTTTCATACGAAAAAGGCAAGAGTTGGTACATAAGATACTCAAAAAAATTGCTTTTCCCCTCATTTGGCAGATATAATCCAATCACTATTGATTTTATTCCATTAAATTCAATTTCCACTATTACAAATCTACCGTATTCATCTGATAAAAGTAGCCTAGGTTTAAATTGGGGTTTTATATATAAAACCACTCCATTTATCTTTTTTTTCCCAGCAGATACAAATTCCTCCCCTAGTCTTTTATTTATTAGGTATTTGTCGTCTTGTTTTTTAATATGTGTTTCTTGAAGACAGATTATATCAGCATTAGGTTTTCTCAAATGTTGAAATACTTTTTTACGCTTAGATGGGGCATTGGCCCCGTTGATATTCCATGTAATGAGTTTACTTTCCATCTTTAAATGAAGCATCAGATTCCTGTATAGACACCTCAGTCATCTCTTCTTCAATGTCCGTTTTTCGAAGCTGGTCTGCTTCAGAAGACCTAGCCATCTCCATCTCATCACCTATTTCTGAAATTAATTTATGTCTGCTCAAAAACTCCTTGGCTTTATCTATGGAGTTCAGTCGAAATCTTTGTTCACGGTATGTAAGTGTCACCCCCTGAAGCTTATCCCAATGAAAGGGAATTTTTCTCATCTTCAGAATATCTGTAAGGAATGAATAGGCTTTCCTTTTTCACAAAATTCTTACAGGAATTTCCTTCAAAATAATTTATGTCTACATTTTCCATTCGTAATTTCAGTTTGAAATGACAATTCAGAACACGGTCTCTTGTTGTTTTTCTCACAAAGTGAACCAAAAAATCCCTTGGCAATTTTCTCATAGCAGCAAATCTCGAATTCAATCGATACGCCTTGTCTATATCCAGGTCGAGACTTTTTTCATCATAATCTATTAACGCAGCCAAAGCTTTAATCATCCTTGCTCTGATATCTTCTGCAGGTTGTTCAGGAATTGCTCTGAATCTTAATTGAAATTCCTTAGCATTAATTTCAGGAGAATCTCTCTGTTTGCTTCAGTTCCAGAAAAATATCTTGTTTACCAACTTTGTGTTCTAAAATTCAGCCCTGGCCTTCACATGCTTGTGTATCTCCTCTCAAACTTTGTATTCATCACAAAGCTTCCTTTACCAATGTATCAATTTTTAATTCAAGCTTAGTTCCCATACGCCAGTATAGCTTCATGTGTTTGGCGGTATATTCATCCATAAAAAATCTAAAGATGCCACGTCTCCTGGCATCTTCTCTATTCTTTTGCAGGTAGCCATCATTCTATGGCAGTGATGGCGAACCTTTTAGAGACCGAAGTGCCCAAAAACTGCAACCCCAAACCCACTATGCATCGTCGAGTGCCGGGGGTGTGGCCCATTGGGTTGTTTGGCCCATTGGTGGTGTGGCCCTATGGCTGGTGTGGCCAATTGGGTGGGCATGGCCCATGGGTGGGCAATGGCTGTGGTGGTAAGGCAGACTGGTGTGGGACTAATAGTTCAATCAATCAATTCCTAACTTTGCAAGATCTTTTTTTTTCCTGGAGAAGTTGAAATTGGACTGATTGAAACTTTTTTTTTTTCCACACGGGTGGCGGAGGCCTAAAGTGAAAAGGTTTTATAAAACCCAGCTGAAGGCCTAGGACTGGGGCGACGGCACGCGTGCCCACCAGAGAGGGCTCTGAGTGCCGCCTCTGGCACCCGTTGCCATAGGTTCGCCACCACTTTCTATGGTCTTTGGCTCCCTCATGTGGTCAAACAGTACCACTACAATAAGAACAGTTTATCTTTGTCTACTATAGAGCAAAACAACGGTGAGAGAATGAAATCAAAAAACTATGGAAGGATTTATATTCCTGCAGTCATCTGGTCATTGGCATCTTTTAGAGTTGTTGAGGCCACTTGGAGGTTCATCTGTGTCCTCAAGGTCACCTGAGTAGTGCAAATGGGTGGAGCCTTCTTGGAACTGCTGAAAGGACAGGAGATAGGTGGTGTCGTATCCCCCCCTCGCTGAGAGAGGGCTATTCAATCTTAATGTAGATGGCCTCTTTGACAGACACACACAACACAACGTTCATCAGCAAGGTTTTGAAACTAAAACTGGATCCGGATGAGACTATGGTTCTTACGATGTGACTTCACTTCACCTGCATTCCAAAACACTGAATCTGTCACGGTAGTGAAGAAAATGACTGCTACTAGACAGCACATTAGGTGACAGAAACCAACTCAGCCAGACCCATATATGTACCTTCTGGACCTTAGCCTGACCACTACCTTTTTAAAATACAATGAAGGTTTCACAGACAAAACATGGCTGTGCCATGGGTTCACCTGTGTCCTCCATTGTGGCCAATCTCTACATGGGAGGAGGTAGAAAACCAAAGCCCTAAACTCCTTCACAGGAATTCCACCCACAACTGATGTAGGTATGTGGTGATACTTGGGTCAGATTAAAAAACACAGGAATTGGAAACCCTTCACCAAAGCATCAACTCTGTGGACAGATACATTAAGTTCACCCTGGAAGATGTTAAGAAAATAGTCTGGCCTCTTGGACTGGCAGTACAGATTAAGTAGATGGAAGCCTTAACACTGAAGTTTGACAGAAAGACCCCACACACAGATCATATTACATTTGATGCTCACCACCCACTGGGAGCACAAAATGGGAGTGATAAGAAACCCTACATCACTGGGCTGAATGTTGCCTACCAGCAAGAGGGGGGGGGGAGAAACTAAAACACGTCAAGGAAGCCTCAGAACTTGTGGCTATCCAACTGGGCCTTCATCAAATCCAAAAAAAGGCCCAGCAGGAGCTCCTCCATAAAAGACAAAAGAAGAGAAAAACAAACGAAAGCAACATTGTCGTTCCATACATTGCAAGAATATCCAAAAAGCTCAGGAGGATTTCAACCAATACAATATACATACACACTTTAAACCCAAAAATACACTAAGGAGAAGCTGGCCACCCAGGATAAAAACACCCAACACAAATGAGCCATTGCTGTACAATGCTGTACAATGCAGTGAGACATGTACAGATCTGTACATTGGAAGAAACAACAACCACTTCATAAACGTATGCACAACTAGGAGAAAAACCCCTCAGGACAAGATTCAGCGCCCATCTGCATTTGAAAGACAAAGGTCACTCTTTGAAGACAGCAAAGTCCACATTTTGGACAGAGAGGACCCTGGTTTGAAAGAGGTCAAAGAGGCATCTACATTAAGATTGAATAGCTGGATCTAATGCGTTTGCGGGACAAATGCGTTTGCGGGACAAAAAGTGGGGAGGGCGGCGATGGAGAATCTCTGATGGTGCAGATCCGGACGATGCGGGCCCGGAAAACAGTCACGGGGGGGGGCGGTTGGGAGATACACCAATGGCAGGGGATAGGAAGGATAGGGTTGGTAAGGATGAGAGGGAGTGAATCCGGGAGTGAGTCAGCAGGCAGCCCGGCTGACCAAAGGCAGACGAGGTGGAGGAATAGGACGCGGCTGTGCGGGTGCACACCCTTGCGCAAAGGGGAAAGCTAGAAGAAATAGGGCCAGCAGGGACAGATGGTGGAAAGTTAGACAAACGGGTGGACCAATACCAACAGGAGGGGGGCGGGAAATGAATGAGAAGGATCGAGGATGCCGGACCTAGCCGTACGACCCCAAAAGCGTATGGGGGTTGGGGGTGAAGGGCATAATCAAGGCAATGACACCAGGAAGGATAAGATCGGTATAAGGAGGGGAGAGAGTGGAACTGAGGGCGAGGCAGCAGGTGGCTCAGCTGAGTGTAGGCAGATGGGCAGAAAGGACAGGATGCGGCTGTAGAAAGATTGAAGAAATAGGACCCAGGGAATAGATAATGGAAGGCAAGTACAGAGGATGGTTCAAAGGGAAGAAGGAGGGGGGGAAGGGGAGGCATTGGCAAACGCACCAACGTAACAACATTAGGAAGGCGACAGGATCCAAGGATCTAGGAGGGGGTGAATTCAGGAGTGAGCGGCAGACAAGCCCAGCTGATCATAGGCAGACGAGGCAGAGGGATGGGATATGGCTGTGCGCCACGCACATCCAAGCGTGAAGGAAATCAGAGGAAATAGGACTAATAGGGATAGGACAGTGGAAGACAGGAACAAACGGGCAGAAAAACGGGATGGAAAGGAGGGGAGCAGCAGTGGAAAGGCATCTAAGACACCGGATCGGATGTAAGGCCAGAACCGAGTACGGGGGAGCGGCTGGAAAGCATGCCAACGGCAGCAGCGCCAGGAAGGAGGGGAATTGACAAGGATGGGGGGAGGAAGGTTGGAGAACTGGAGTGCAAAAAAGAGGAGGGCAGGACAAGTAAGGCAATTACGGTCAGCAGGACGGATGGCCCTATCACACGGCCATCGATGAGTAAGCAATTGGCTAGCAGGTTTATAAAAGTAATCTCCACCCAAAAAATTCATCTGAGGACGCTGCTCGGGGACCAGCGAAAGCTAAGTTGTTTTAAATTGTAAATAGTTGTTTTTATTGTTTTAAACTTTTAACAAATAAACAGCTGGTTTATATTTCTCCTGGGAGATCGAGGGACTGTGTCATTGAACAGATATGCCCGGGATTCGTATTTTTGCAGTCATCAAGACACACATATATATATATTATTAGGTTTTGACGGGTAGGGGGAGGATAGGGTTGGTATGGGTAATGGGGTGGGTTGGGGAATGGGTTGGGTAGGGTAGGGATAGGTACAATAGTGGGGTTACTCCCAAAAATTCAATGCTTTAGCAAGCAGACTATCGTCCGGGTACTAATATTGAATAACAATAGTTAATATAATACTAAACAATTGTAATCACTAATGCTAACAATATCATAAAATTGAAGCTTAGTCAGTAAATATCATTCATTCCTGTTTTAACTTCACAATCCTTTTTACTCTAACGTAATGCTAGCCATGATAAAAAAAATTTCCATGTTCTAAAATACACTGAATCCTCTTTCTCTTTAATCTCTAAAGTTAGTCTGTCCATTTCTGCACATCTAAAATTTTCATAATTATTAAATCTGGTCAGGTGGTAGATTTTCATTTTCCAAAATTGGGCAAATTCAATTCGCAGCTGTGCAATACATTGTAATATTAAACATTCATTTTTTGCCATAATTAAGTCCTAAATTCCTAACAAAAACAGTCCTGGCTTAAATTTATCTGTATTTTAGTCATCTTTTCCAGCCATATAGAATCTTAAACCAAAATTTCTTAGCATTAGGACATATCCACCGATATGATAGAAGTACCTGGTTTTTGTTTACATTTCCAAAGAATGTTCGATACATTTTTAAACATTTTCGCTAATCTAACTGGTGTCATATGCCATCTATAAAACATTTTATATAAATTCTCTTTATATGAAGCGCTTAGTAAGTTTAATATTTCTCTCCCAAAGCTTTTCCCAATCTTCTAAATCTATACAATTCCAAAAAATTTCCCCACTATCATTTTTTTTTACTTGTTCTTTCCATCTTCCAGCTTAGTAGAAATTTATAGAGCTTCTTAATCAGGTTTTCATCTGTTTTCAAAAGTGTTTTATCAAATAATGTCTGTTCTTTATAAAAGCCCATTGATTTTACATCTTTTTCATATCTTGTTTGAATTTGTAAATAGGACCACCATGTTAAGTCAATGCCTTGTTGTTGAAGAGTTTGTCTGTCTTTAAGTTTTTCCATCCTTATCCAAAATGTCTTTATAAGTGACAAGTTTGCATAGTTAATTAAATTTGGATAAGCAAACGCTTCATTGTTGAAAGCCACTCAGGTATTTTCATATAAATTTATGTTTGATTTTCTCCCACTCTGAAAACAAAACATTCCTTATGGCTGATTTTGAAAATATTTATGTACTTGTTTTTCTCATACATAAGAACGCGTGCCAACCCAGTTGCAAATCATGCCCTCTAAGTAAAAGAAGTCGTTTATTTCCAATGTGATCCATTCTTTAAGCCAAAGCAGAATAGATGTTGGTAATAAAGTCTCCAATCCGGAAGTCCAAAACCCCCTCTGTCTTTGGTTTCTTGTAACAGTTTGGTTTTAAATTCGTGCTTTCTTTCCCTTGCCATATAAATCTCAATATTGTTGTATTTAAATCATCGAAAAATTTCTTGCCCATTTGACAGGGGCCGTTTGAAATAGGAGAGTAGCTTCGGTAAGATGTTCATCTTCACAGTCGCTATTCTTCCAACAATGACACTTGGAGGTTTTTCCACTTTTCCAAATCTACTTTATTTGTTCATTAATCTTTCATAGTTATCTTCTTTTAATGTGTATATTTTGATGTTAAGTGGATACCTAAATATTTTGACTTTTTTGGCTATTTGAAGATTTGACCTTTTTTAGCAAATTGAGTTTTCTGTTTGTCTGTTAGGTTTTTTGTTAATACCTTAGTCTTTTCCTTATTTATCTTAGGCCTGCTACTTCTCCGAATTCCTCTATTTTCTGTCAGAAGTTTAGTAGCTGTTTCCAGTGGTCCTCCAAAATGAAAACTAAATCATCGGCAAAAGCCTGTAGTTTATATTTCTGTTCTTTATTTCCAGTCCTTTAATTTCCGTGTCGTGCCTAATATTTCTAGCCAACACCTCCAATGTGAGATAAATAACAAGGGAGATAATGGGCATCCCTGTCTTGTGCCTTTTTTGATGTCAAAGCCATCTGTATAGTCTCCATTTAAAATATCTTGCTGTTTGTTTATTGTAAATTGCTTGAATTGCATTTGTAAAGTTTTTGCCAAAGTCCATTTCCATCAACTGTTGAAAATAAATTGCAATTTAAGTTACAAAGGCTTTTGTGCATCAAGAAATATGAAGTGCCATCTGTTTCCTGGATGGTTTTCATAATATTCAAAACGTTTAGAATAATCCTAGATTATTCTTATTGTCTTTTAGGCAAAAAGCCATTTTGGTTCTGTATGAATGAATTCAGTTCAGGAATTTCTTCATTCTTTCTGCCATTATGAAGTAAAAATTTTATAATCCACATTTAATAACGATATTGGTCTGTAGTTTTTAATTTGTGTGATATCAGTACTCTCTTTAGGTATCAAGGTGATATTAGCTTCAGTCCACGAATTTGGTATTTTTGTCTCTAAGAAAATTTCATTGCACAGTTCTTTCAAAATCTGGTTACTGTATCTTGTAGAGCTACATAGAATTCTGCAGGGAGCCCATCAGGCCCGGAGTTTTATCCTCTTTTGTCTTTTTATTGCCTCTGTTGATATCCATCATTGTTATTTTCTCATTTAAAATAGTCGCATATTCTCTGGCACCTTTGGAAGATCAGCTCCTTTAAAATATCCTGTATTGCCTCTTTGAAAACCGCCCCGCCTTATACAGTGTCTCGTAATAGTCCTTGGTGATTTTTTTCATCACGTCATAGGCAATATACCTCGCCTTTGAATCTTGTAACTTACTTATCATTCTTTTTTCTCTTCTTTCTTCAGCCTTATATGCAAGCCATCTTCCCGGTTTATTAGCATTTCAAAAAAACATTTTGAAATCTTAAGAAAAATAAGATGATCTTTCATCTCCATCACAGCATTCTGTCTTCCAATTCAGCGTTTGCTTGTGCCAATCTCTGATTCTCCTCCTGCAAGCTATTCTAATTTCTGATCAACTTCCACCGACTATCTTCTATTTTTTGCATTCTTGCTGGTTGTCGTAATCGCCTGTTGGAAGGTTTCCATTTTTTGATCCATTTTAACGAGGTCATTTTTCAAATCTTCATAATTTTATTCTAGATCCTTTTTCACATCCTTTTTAGCTCTGTAATTGCTTGTAGTACGGTTGGATGTCTTTGATTGGGGTTACGCCTTTCTTGTTGTAGAAATGTAGTAATGATTTTGAGGAACTGGACTCGCCGAGGTTGAGCGGGGCAGAGGATCCCTTTTGTCTCCCTTCGCCAAATTTAGTACCATCTTCTAGTTGTGATGTTGTATATAATCCACGAGGTGGCCCGATGGCAAAATTGTACCACTGCCTACTCATTGCTAGGAGAGGAAACCAACGTGGTTCAAAAAAAAGAAAAAAAGTAATTTCAAAGGTGGGGTAGCAGGGACCCCCAAAGCCTCAAGAAAAAGTAGAAAAAATTCTCAAAAAAACCAACCCAAATTGAATAAAAATAGTAGATAAAACAGCCGAGAGAAGCAAAAAAAAACAAGGGAAAAAAGGCTAAAAAATAGCAAAAGGAAAAGAAAAAAAAGGCTGTGGTAGAAATTATCCAATTTATAATCCAACTACGTTCAATTCAGCCGCAAAAAAGGATAACAACAAAAAAAAACAAAAAAAAAAAAATCTTAATTGTTCAATTCTTCTTAAAACAGGAGTTATATAGCCACAGCTAGCCAAAAAAAAAAAGCCAAACATAAGAGACAGGAAAAAAAAAATCTCTTTAAGTAACTTTTAAAGGCAGATAAGAATGTCTGGGCGTTCAGCCAAGTGTCTGGGCATTGAGCCAAATTCCCAGGCTAAGTAAACAACAGCTGCTAGAGAACAAAGGAAAAAAGTTTCAATGTAGCCACAAAAGAAACAATGTAATCTTCCCAGGCGTTTAAGCAGGAAGGGAAAAAAAAGGTATTCAGAGTGAAGGAAAAAAAGTTTCTGAAGTTTTAAAAACAAAATTGAAACTAGGATGGCTTTCCCAATTAAACATATTCTTTCTTTTTAAAAAGCAAATAGGTTTCCCCAGTTCTATTAGCACTTATAAAGACTTTAAAATAGTCCAAATTGTTTTTTCTTTTTGTAATGAAGTAGCTTAAACCTCCGCTTGTACGGGAGGGGGGGGAAGAAAAACCCCTCCTTCCTCCCTTCAGGCTTCCCGG
Organism: Azemiops feae; assembly: GCA_023970755.1. Classification (NCBI taxonomy): domain Eukaryota; kingdom Metazoa; phylum Chordata; class Lepidosauria; order Squamata; family Viperidae; genus Azemiops; species Azemiops feae. The sequence goes on from JALGBA010000965.1 coordinate 92,730, forward strand.
TTCAGTTGAAGACAGACTGTTTAAAAGGTGTTTAAGATCAAAGTCCACATTGCCGAAATAAAGGAAGCAGAATCTCACCCGGACCGGCTGCTTGCTGTCAAAATCAGCTGTTCTCCGTCTCCGACAATCAGCTGTTAATGGCGGATAGCATGAATGCGGTCCGCCTTTCTTCCATTGGTTCCAGGGGCTGCTTTGAGTTCGGCGAGCCGGCTACCGCCGGCCCGCGTTCCTCAAAGGTTCACCCTTCGGTGAATGTTGTCTTTAATGGGTTAAATCATAGCGGCAAGTTAGAAAGCGAAAGCTGGCTCTAACGAAAAGGTGGGAAGTGGTTAATTAAATGAATCATTCTCCTCCTCTCTCCTCTGACCAGACAGGTCACAATGTCCAATCGAAACACAACTGTTTGTTATGAGAAGCATTCTCTGTTCGCCAAAACAGACCTTTCACTTCTCCTCTGTCTCAGGATGATAAGCCACCTGTGGATTCCACTCTGTTTCTCCATCCCCCCTCCCCACTCTGTAGGCAAGCTAAAGGCACGCAGCCATCTTAAAGGTAGCCAGGTTCTTAGCTTGACAGGTGGGATGTTAGCAGAAAGCACTTGGGGTGGGCCCTCTGACCCATAAAAAAACTGCTGTTTTCCTCTGTCCTCTACCAGTGTCCTTGGGACCAACCAGCAAACCCAGTTCAACTAATTAATTAAGAAAGGAAGAATAGCTTTTCTCCATCTCATGTCTTTCAGATGTGCTGGGAGTGTAACTCTCAGTATTCCCAACACATGTGAAGGGTACTAGATTTGGGGTAGGCTGTGGTGCAACTTTCAGAAAAGTGACTGCATACCTGCAAGCTGGATTTATGCAGCTTGTTCCACCATGTCCAGTAACCTTTCTGTTGTACATGTAGCAGGGATGGGATCAGTGACAGGCATCCTCAGATAACTGCAAGGGCTCCAGAATTCTGGAAGGGACCCTTGATAATAATACCTGCTTTTCTCCCTGCCTCCCATGCAGGCAATCTAAATGCACTACATCACCCCAGAGAGGTGCTGTTAGAAATTGCAGGGTGTGAGGTATCTGGTGTTGCTTCATTAGGAGATATATGAATGGCAGTACTGAACACAAAAGGCTCCTTCAAGCTTGAAGCTAGTTCACAGTGTAGATCAGATGGTAATTATGCTGTCTGCTCTAGAGTAAACTATGCTGATTTTACTGTCCCTCCTACATGAAAAGGTTGTTGCAGGATTCAGCTAGCCTAAAACTCAAGTCATGCAGAAACAACCCAATCTAAGTTTATAGACCTTTTGCCAGTTCACAAATGAAAAGAACCAAGCAGCAGTGCCAAAACTTCCAGAGTCTGATTACACAAGTCCCCTGTAGCCAAATCTTTATTTACCTGACAAACATTTTTTTAAAAATATATTTTATTGATTTTTTAACATTAACACCTTGATATTTGGTAAACAGTGTGTTGTCTGGGTTTATGTTTACAAAGTAATCACTAAACAGTCAGTTTCTGTATTCCAAAGTCCACATAATAGCTTTGCTTGATTTTCTCTTCTTCCAATAATATTCTCTTTGCAACCTTAAATTAATACAATTCTTATTAATTTGATAGATAATTAAATATAAAGATTTTTCTAAAATTTCTACCAATAATAATCTCATCTATATCATGCTTCTTTTTTATCTGGTCATCTTGGTTGCCTCATCATGAATCCTGTTTACAATTCTTATTTAAATTTATTTTCCCTACAAGGTTTAAAACATTCTTACTGGTTAAAATTTTCCCAGAGTTAATTACCTTAAAGTATTTAAATCTATTTTCATGTCTTAAAAAGTACATAAGAAAAAGACACAAAAGAAAAACATAGAAAAAGAAAAGATGAGAGAGAGAAAAAGAAAAAAGGGAGAGAAAAATAAGAAAATAATATACTACTTAAAATACATATCCCTCTTGAACTAGTATACACTTATTTCCACATTTTTTCTGTTCTTTTTACCCATAATTAAACCTATGTTTAATCTTTAAATGTTCCATTTAATAAATCCAATCATCTAATCTTTTAACTCTATTCAAAACATTTTTTTTCTTTTTTAGTTATCCATTGGAATTTTCTTAAAATCAATTACATTTAAATAGCTAAAACATTTCCTTTATATTGATCATCCCAAACATTTTTGTATTTCTCATATCAAAAAACAAAATAAAAGAAAGAGAAAAGAAAAAATACTGTCTTACCTGGAGGGTTCATCCCTTTTAAACTAAAATCTTTCTATTTCTTCAACCATATTCAAACAAATGTTTAATTTTTAAATATTCCCTCTGATACACCCCATCATCTAATTCCTCAATTCTCACTTTAACCCTCTTCTTTTGCCAAGCATCTTTCCCAATCAATATATTCCGTTGAATCGAAGAGTCTTTCCATAATCTTGTAAATGTTGTGGATATAGTAGGCAAATCAAACATCATGTGTTTGTAAAAAGATTTTGCCCCTTCATATTCATTGAAGATTTCTCCCCATTTCTTGTGGTATTCCCAACAGCTCAGCAATCCATTTTGTCAAATCTTTTTCCTTATCCTCAAATTTACTCTGTGGTCTTAGAGTACAAGTTATCTTTTCCATGTTCAATGTTTCTTGAGTCTCCACTAGTTTATATTCAGTTGTCTGCTTTACATGATCTCTCTCTTTTTTGTTTTCTGATCATTTAATTGTTGTGACGTTAAATTGAGAATGCATTCATTTAAATTTTCAAATTAATTTTTAATTTCCTCGTGGTTTGAAATTAATATCATTTGCATTTGTTGTAACAGAACATACATTTCCTCCTCGTAAGTATTTATTTTTTCTTGATATGTTCTTTCTGCAGATCTCTGATGCTCCATAATGACCAGAAATCCTTTCTTTGCCAATCACTTTAAAGCCACAATTTAAAAAATATTTATAATCCAGGAAGGTCATTTTTTTCTAAGTTTTATAGTTCTCACTTTGTAGATAGTCCACAATGTTTTCTTTTCTTTTGTTACAGCTGCTCTTTATTTAATCAAAGCCCTGAAGGTCACAACAAGCTTTTCTTTCTGGGCTGTATATTTAGGGCAGTATTTTCATCCACCACTAGATGTCAGCACCAGTCCATCTTTCAATTTTCTGTATTCCCCCCCCCCCCCGTAAACTTAATTTGCCGCTTCCGTTTAGCGGGTGGAACAAAGACCACCCCCTCACTTTCGGAGGATTTTTACTTCTCAGGGTTTTTCTTTTTTCTTTTCCAGGAAATCAGTCAGGTAGAAGAGAGATAATCAATATTCTTACCCAGTTCACTCACGCTGTTTACAATCATGCTTAGTTTAGTGCTTTTTGGCTTCGGCTGCATGTAGCTTGGGCTAGACTCACAAATGACGCTAGCCTTTCTTCTGTCGGTTTTTGGAGAGCTTTCCCCAGACGTCCGGATCGACCACCATCTCCCCAGGATTGGCGGGGCTTCCCTCCTTCCTTGCCATCTCTCCAGGGTGGCTTTGGGCCCATTTAGGGTCCCCAAACAGAGAGAAATCAGCCATAGGGCACGGATCTTCGTGATTCCTCAGCTGTGGCGCTAGCTGCGCAGAACCGGAAGCCTACCTGACAAACTTTAACTGGATTAAGTGGGCACACAGCTTTTCACAAGGAACCTTGTATTTACATGGAGAAGCATGCATATTACACTGTGTGTGGGGAGAAAAATGGGAAATTGAGGTAGTGGCTGGGGAAACAATTTTTTTAAAAAAATCCTTTCTTGGCTTTATGTTGTTCTCACCTGATAGCAATCCTCCAAGGACTATTATAACTTTTTAGGTAAAGTGTACTTTGCCCTCAAATACAGTGATGCATCTACTCTAAGATCTAATACTCTTTTTTAAAAAACGTTATGCAAGCTACATTAGCAGCTTAGGTATCAAGATATTTACCTGTTTAAATAGAATTAGTATCTTAGGGGAGATAGACTTTTTGTATTCTTTCCCTTATTCTGGTGTCCTACATGCTGATCAGAGGAAGGCAAATTGTCTAATTCTGTCTAATACCGTACAGTTCTGCAGTGAATCAGGGAGGATTTGTGATTCCCAAACATTATAGAATAGTAAAACAAAATAAATGTGTGTGTGTGTATAATGGGACATATTTATGTGTACACATATGCAGGTGTGTGTATGGATAAACACTGTCAGAAGCCACATTCCCCAAAAGCAAAATAAATTAATATTAATTGGGTTAATAACTACTGATTATAATTATATATAAAACAGTCTTATAAAATTAATGGACCTCTTATCTGTATATACATACAAACATACACACAAGTACTGATGCGATACACACTCACTCCACTCCCCAAAATGTTGGCCTCCATATGCATCTTGTCTGCTCCTTTTAAGTAAAGTGTGCCTTATTTCTCCAAATATAAAATTACTTTTCCCACTTCAGACATAACTTTATAGGAGAAACCCTGTCTTACTTTTATTTATTTACTATATATTTTATGTCACTTTAACCCAAACAAAATTTGAGTGGTTAAATATTTTGGGTAAATACAGTAATTAAAACAAATGAAAACTTTTCCAACTCCTCACCTTCTCCACCATTTATATGTCTGTCTGTCTCAAGAAATGCTGCCCACTTTGCATCATCCAGCCCCCAATTGTCTTCCTAGCAGCCCCCAGCCCCCCAAAAGTTCCTGCCTCTACCCTGTTTTATACTTGCCTGTAAAATTCTGGTGCTAATACCCACCTACCTTATTGTCGCTAATATTCTCCTTTGTGACTGACATGCTGTTAGAAACATGCTCTGGTGCCATTTTCCATCACAAGCAGCTCCTTTTCCCTCTTAACAGCTTTTTATTCCCAACTATGACTCTCAGTTTCAATTCAGTCTTCCACAGTTCAGTTTGGACTCCACCACCACACTCATGCCCTTCCTGTAATGCTGCATCCTTCTGATTTGCTCTTGCTCCCTAGTGAACTCAATTATTCTGAGCCTTTAAGTCTCTGATGCTCTAATTTGGCTGTGCTGCATTCCATTTTTGGGGCAAATGTCCTTGAGCTCTGCAAGCAAGAAGTATGTCCCAGATTCAGTTGGCTTTCAATGTGAAAGCAGGATCACTTCAGCCAGAGCTCTCAGTTGCAGTGCTTTGGGGTGTACACATCGTACACAAGCACATCCCTCCAGCTTTTAAACACAGCATCATTGCTGCCTGCGTGGTTACCTTACCAGGGCCAAGTGGTCCCAGAACTTTCCAAGGCAACAAACTTTGCCCTCAGCCAAACAGTGAAGTTTCAATCAGAATAGAGCTGGAAGGGACATTGGAGGTCTTCTAGTCCAGCCCCCTGCTTAAGCAGGAGACCCTATACCATTTCGGAAAAGTGGCTGTCCAGTCTCTTAAAAACCTCTAGAGATGAAGCACCGACAACTTCTGAAGGCAAGCTGTTCCACTGGTTAATTGTTCTCACTGTTAGGAAGTTTCTCCTTAATTCCAGGTTGCTTCTCTCCTTGATTAGTTTCCATCCATTGTTTCTTGTCTTGCTTTCTGGTGCTTTGGAAAATAAGTTGACCCCCTCTACTTTGTGGCAGCCCCTCAAATAACTGGAATACTGCTATCATGACCCCCCTAGTCCTTCTTTTCTCTCAACTAGCCATACCCAGTTCCTGCAAACGTTCTTCATATGTTTTAGTCTCCAGGCCCTTTAATCATCTTAGTTGCTCTTCTTTGCACTTTTTCCAAAGTCTCAACATCTTTTTGTAATGTGCTCTAAGATTTTTTAAAGATATGTAAAAAACAAGAAAAAAGTTAAGAAAATGATTGGTCCATTAGTGGGAGAAAGTGGCAAGAAGGTGACAAGCAACAGGGAGAAAACAGAACTATTTAGCTTGTTTTTTGCATCCATCTTTACACAAAGGGAAAAAAAACAGTCCAACCTATCAAAAACAGTACCGTAAAAAACAGATTAGAAACACAAGTTAAGATAGGCAAGAAAAAGGTAAGTGAGCACCTGTCCACCCAAGACGAGTTCAAATCACCAGGACCAGAAGGATTATACCCCAAGGTTCTGAAGGAACTGGCAGACGTGATCTCAGAACCACTGAACCATATCTTTCAAAGATCCTGGAGCACCGACGAACTACCAGAGGACTGGAAAAGTGCTGATGTAGTTCATTTTTGTTTTTCAGCAGTATTGTGGTGGACTGGGCTTTTATGATTATATTTTTCAGTGTTTCCCATGCTTCTTGAGTTGTTTTCCCCTTTAGGATTTTTATCCACGGAATTTTGCTTAGTCTCTCTCTGAGTTTGTTAAATCAGCTCTTTTAAAGTTTAAAACATTGGTTGGATTATATTCTGTTGCTTGTGTTTGCATTATATTGAATTCCAGTATGACGTGGTCACTCTCGCCCAAGGTTCCAGCAATTTCAACTCCCTCTATCACTTCTTCTCTATTAGTAAGAATTAGGTCCAGTATAGCTTTTCCTCTAGTTCCCTCCTCTACCTTTTGGATGACAAAGTTGTCAGCTAAATTGGTGAGGAATCTGTTCTATCTCCCACTTGCTGCAAAGTTTGTCTCCCATTACTACTGTGGTATGTTTCCTACATACATTTGTTAATTGATTAGCAAAGAGTTCATCTATTTCTTCTGCTTGGTTGGGTGCCTGTAGTATACGCCTATAGCAATGTCATTCTTTTTTCCTTTTATATTGACCCATACGGATTATAGGTTTTCATCCTTGGTTTTGTGGATTTCTGTAGAGATGTAGCGATCTTTTATATATAATGCAACTCCACCTCCTCTTTTGTTGGGTCTGTTTCTTTTGAATAGTTTGTATCCTTCCATCAGTACATTCCAGTCATGAGTTTCATCCCACCAAGTTTCAGTAATGGCAACTATATCGTATCTGCCTTCATGTACTAATACTTCAAGTTCACCCTGTTTGTTCCCTAAACTTTGAGCGTTAGTATATAGGCATTTAAGTCCTTTATTGGTCTTGGGTATGTTTCTTATATCTCCTACTTTGTAATTGGGATTTCCATCCTTTCCATCACTCTCTATTCCATTATGTTTTTCTTTTTTTATTTCTTTTTTCTGTTTACTCCCTTCCTCCTTATGTGATTGGTTATCTAGTGGTTTTTGCTTGGAATTAGGTTCTATCGGTCGTGAAGTTTGCCCCCCTCCTCCCCCCTCATTTTTAGTTTAAAGCCCTTTTGATAAGATGAGCTAGTCATTTTCCGAATATATTCTTTCCAGTTCTTGTGAGGTGCAGTCCATCCCTTGCCAGTAGCCCTTCATCTAGGAAGCCAAAGTTCTGTTGACTACACCAGTTTTTAAGCCATTGATTCGTTTCTAAAATCCTTTGCTCCCTCATTGGATGTTGGCCTTTTGTGGAAGTATAGATGAAAACACCACTTGTACTCCTAATTCTTTAACTTTCTGGAACATACCAGGGGGCCAGCAGCCGCTTGAGCCATTTGGGCAGCACCATGGGGCCAGAGGAAGGCTGGGTGAGTGGGCAGGATCTGAAGCCAGTGGGGAGGGAAAAATGCAAGAGTGGGAAGGAGAGAGGAATGCAATAAGTGCTTTGGGGAAGGGGCAAAGCAGTGGGAGACATCTCCCCCTTCAACTCTATTGACCATTTTTTCTTAAGTGTTCTCATTGTCTCTTGTAATCAATGTGAACAACTTTGGAAAGAAGAGGGGTGTCTTGCTTGTTAGGGGAGGATGATATTACAGTAATCTGGAAATGGGATGAGTTGGAACTAAAAAAAATGTAATAAGGGCAAATCAGGAACTCAGGAAAGTTGCTTGTGTGAGAGAAAGGGAAAAAGATGAGAATGAGCATTTTTCAACAGCTTGTGCATCTTATTTGAGCAAGGGCTATGCATTGATTCTTCACAATGCAAGAGAGATTACTGAGCATTATGAATGCAGATATAATGCATTTTTTTGTTTTGTCCCATGTATCAATCCAGTAGCAAAATAGTATTGAAACACAGCAGTTGTTTCCCAACCTAGATAGTACAGTACAGTATGTCAGATGCAGGTATCAATTCACTTTTATCAATTAGATTTATAGCCTGGCATTTATTCTAGCAGCTAAAGGTGACATACATAGCTGGTACCTCATCCAGTTTTTTTCACACAACAGCAACCCTGTAAACTGACAGATAGTGATCTGGCCCAGGATCATCTAAGGAGTATCTGAGGTTGAGAGTAGATTTGAAACTTTGTCCCTTCCTAGTCCAGCATTTTAACCACTTCACACATTTGCTTTCATTTGTTCTCTCCCTGGAATATTTCTGGCTGGCTTTTTGTGAATCACACCTACTGCTGCTTAGAGATAAGCTCTGGCTTTGTGAGGATAAACACTTACATGAAATGCTGCAGAGGAAAACAGCTGGGATGGTGTGCATGGGTGCCTGTGTAGTTCCTAGCAGAAAATTGTCCAGAGAAGGAAATATTAAGCTAATGCTGGTTCTGTTATTAGGCACAATAAGGCACAATCTCTAAAGTTCTGTTTTTTCTTCTTTTTAAATGTCTATTGGGGCTTCATTATCCACACTGGCATGAAATATGCAGTTTATGTATAACCTGAGTGACCATCATAATTGCTAACGAATGTATCAGCTCTTTCTGTGATTTCACTGTGTCTATGTATAGTGCATTCAGAAAGTATTCAGACCCCCTTCACTTTTGTCAATTTTGTTATGCTGCAGCCTGAATCTACAGTTGTTGAAATTCATTTTTTCTCATTAATCTACACTCAGTGCCCCATAATGACAAAGTTGAAAACAGAATTTTAGAAATGTCTGTAAATTTATTAAAAAGAAAAAACTGAAATTTCACATTGGCATAAGTCAGGGGTGTCAAATTGCCGGCCCGTAGGCCAGTTTCATCATACCGAAGCGGCGCCCACCCCATTGCCGGCAATGCAAAAAGAGTTGCGATATGTCGCAACAAGTCACATGACGTGGCGAGTCTGACACCCGTGGCATAAGTATTCAGACCCTTTGCAACAACACTTGAAATTTAGCTCAGGTGCCTCCCATTTCTCTTGATAGTTGCTGACATGGTTCTACACCTTGATTGGAGTCTACCTGTGGTAAATTAAATTGATTGGACATGATTTGGAAAGGCACACACCTCTCTATAGAAGGCCTCACAGCTGACAATGCATACTGTAGCAGAGCAAAAGCCATGAGGTCAAAGGAACTGCCTGCAGAGCTCAGATACAGGATTATTGCAAGGCACAGATCTGGGGAAGGCTACAATAAAATTTCTGCTGCACTGAAGGTTCCTAAGAGCACAGTGGCCTCCATAATTCTCAAATGGAAGAAGCTGGGCACAACCAGGACTCTTCCAAGAGCTGGTCGCCCAATCAAACTGAGCAATCGGGGGAGAAGGGCCTTAGTATTTACTGAGAAGTGCCCAAGAACCCAATGGTCACTCTGACTGAGCTCCAGAGATCCTGTGTGGAGATTGGACAGAGTTCCAGAAGGACAACCATCACTGCAGCCCTCCACCAATCTGGGCTTTATGGTGGAGTGGCTAGACCATGGGTCGGCCACCCGAAACATCGAACGAGCCGCACGGACCCGTTTGGCCTAAAAAAAAAACCCCCTGGGAGCTGCGCCCGTTCGCGCATGCGCGTGCGCCCGTTCGTGCATGTGCACCCCCCGCACGCGCCCGCGCACACGCACCCGCACGCGCCCGCGCACCCGCCCACGCCTGCGCGCATGCGCTCCCCAAAATGGCGGAGGCGGCTCCGGAGCCGCAGGTAATGCCTCAAAGAGCCGCATGCGGCTCCGGAGCCGCGGGTTGCCGACCCGTGGGCTAGACGGAAGCCTCTCCTCAGTGCAAAACACATGAAAGCCCGCTTGGAGTTTCCAAAAAAGCACCCAACAGTGAAGCATGGTGGTGGCAGCATCATGCTGTGGGGGTGTTTTTCAGCAGCAGGGACTGGAAGACTGGTCAGGGTTCAAGGAAAGCTGAATGGAGCAAAGTACAGGGATATCCTCAATGAAAACCTGTTCCACAGCGCTCAGGACCTCAGACTGGGCTGAAGGTTCACTTTCCAACATGACAACGATTCGAAGCACACAGCCAAGACAACACAGGAGTGCCTTAGGGACAACTCTGTGAATGTCCTAGAGCAGGGATGTCAAACTGCCAGCCCGCAGGCCGGTTGCATCATGCGGAGGCCGCGCCCACCCCAGCTCTGGCAATGTGAAAAAAGTTGCGATACATTGTGACACGTCATGTGATGCAGCGAGTTTGACACCCGTGTCCTAAAGTGGCCCAGCCAGAGCCCTGACTCGAACATCTCTGGAGGGATCTGAAAATGGCTGTCCACTGACGGTCGCCATCTAACCTGACTGAGCTTGAAAGGATTTGCAAGGAAGAATGGCAGAAAATCCTCCAATCCAGGTGTGCAAAGCTTGTTGCATCATACCCCAAAAGACTCGAGGCTGTAATTGTTGCCAAAGGTGCTTCAACAAAGTACTGATGCTAATGTGATATTTCAGTTTTTCCTTTTTAATAAATTTACAGACATTTCTAAAATTCTGTTCTCACTTTGTTATTATGGGGTACTGAGAAATGAGAAAAAATGAATTTCAACAACTGTAGAATCAGGCTGTAGCATAACAAAATTGACAAAAGTGAAGGGGGTCTGAATACTTTCTGAATGCACTGTATGTGTGTGTCCCCTTACAAGATTCTGTACATATAATTACTGGCTTGGTGATTATGTACATCTTACATACATTTCATGTGCTCATCCATAACAGCATGCAACATTTATGCTAGCAGTATTATAGAAATGACAATGTATATTTTCTCACAGATTGACAAAAATGTACATTCTTCCAAAGAAATTGCAAAGACCCCTGGGAAGTATCCCTAATGCAGCCTTCTCCAAGCCAGTACTGTTCCAATGCATTCAGCTCTCAGAATCCAGTTCTCGGGAAAGCTGCTTTAATTTATCAGATCTGCAGCATAGCTACTTCTAAAACATCTTTATAAAGCGTTTCAGAGAGGTTTGATTTCAAATGCTTGCATTTAGGACTAGTGTACTTGAACTATCTTTTCTATTCTGCTTCTCCAAAAATTCAGTGTATTCTGAAGGTATCGTTTCTCATTTTGTTCTCTAACCTGAAATCAAGAACTATCTTTAGATCAAAATTTATACATTACTTTTTATGTAGCCTTAGAAGGAATTTTAAGTTACTGGCTCACCAATCATTTTATTGTTTCCCCCATACTAGCCCACGTAGCATTCTGTGACTTTGGTAAAAAATTCTGTTCCTTTTTTTTTTTTAACTCTTTCATGAAGGTTTCCAGAAGGAAAATCTTTCAGGTGACCAGAAATTCGTTTAGGAACCTGCCTGCTTATATGTATAAATACTGTACATAGAAGTACCATTACAAGAGTGAGAATGACATATTTTTATGTATATGAAATTGCATCTGAAGGCTGTTTTTGAGAAGAGTAGTAGTACAGGGAGATCATATATTAGGAAGGTAAGGCTCTTACCAATAGGAGTGATTCATAAATCACATTGACTTCAGTGTAGCTTACTCCCAAATATATACCCACAGAACTGCAACTCAGGACAACAATTCCATGTGCCTTTCTGTTTGAAAATAAATGTCTTTCTACAAACCTATCAACTTATGAGATCAGACACATAGAACTAGGCTGTAATGCTATGTAGTCAGTATAGTTATAAACTGTTTTACTCAGAAGTAAGGGTGGTGTCAGCCCTCACCTGTGTGCCATATTTGCAGAAAACATCTACCATAGAATCTGTGAAGATACGTGAAGTGGAACAAGATCCAGTATTCCCAGACTAATGCTAAACAACTATCAGATCTTATTTTGAAAATAGTGGAGTAAGACCTTTCACCGGCTGGCCTTTGTTGCATTCAGTGGAGATTTTGGATACTAACTCCCTTAGCTCCAAGGAAAGCTAGACTTTTATCACTCTGCATTATCAAAATTTTACAGGGTGTCTGGATGACAGCACTTCCATTTATAACCCCCTTTGAGTTTCCTCTTACTGGGGAAAAAAAACATTAAGAAGGAAAAGATAAAATACATTCACAATGCCTTTCAGTCAGTAGTACAAGAAGCAGGATGGACCTGCTGCCAAAATTGACAGTTGCTTCACAGGAAAGAGCCTTGACTGCTAGACTAGATCCAGATCTCTCAAGACGTCAGACAACCACAGTTCCTCAGATGGCTGTTCATAAAAATTTCCTTGATAACTAAAACTCCCGTCCAGTGTGATGCAGGATTCCCAGAACTGGGAGCAAGGTTTGTTTTCCCACGGAATTTAGGCAGGAGGGCCTCAGCAGGTGGTTGCATTGGACATTACTTGAACTCAAAAGCTTGGCAAGGTCAAGGTTGGGGAGTGCTTAGGTGAAAGACTATGAATACAGGCTGGATTTGGAAGCTGTTACCAGTTGAGGGTGACCCAAAGGAGAAGTTAGATACAGTAGATAGAAGACTCTTGAACTCTTTCTTTGCAGGGGGCAGCTTTGTAGGAGACATATGGTTGGTCCATTCTGGTTTTTTGCTGAATTAGACTAAAAAAGGTAGATTAACATTCTGGCTGCACAACTGCCCAATAGATGCTTCTAAGAAAACCCACAGCAGGGCAGGTAGTTGGCAACCATAGCTGAAGCAATTTTCCCCAACCAGATGTGTGCAGCTTTTTTCTACACTGATTGAATAAACTAGGGAGGGTATAGTTCAGCACGTTTAGAACCCAGGACAGGTAATTTGCATAATGGAGGCAGATACAGAAAATATTCTGTGTTACCTGAACTACTTCATTGTCTGTCCTATTCCATCTTTGTAGTGAAGTATCATCCAACAAAACTTACTGTTTTAGGAACATATGCCTTGCTTAGCATATGTTCGAGAGGAAACTGTGCACCTTGGGTTTTTTTTTTTAACCTATCACAAAGATGAATGATTTATGGTGTAAATCAATCCTTGCCTGCAAATAAAGTACTGTGGAACGAGAGTGTGGGTTGTGCATATGCGACTATTCCGAACGAAGCACTCGGCACGTTCCGAGGAACTCCTCTTCCCACAGCCCAGGGTTGAGCTGGTTGGCCCAGTCATCCGGCTGGCCTGCCCGCCAGACCCCTGCAATGCCGCGGCGTTGACGGGTGCTCCTACCGGTATGCGCAAGGTGTTAAGCAGGCGTGCAGGTTAGTCGGCGTGCGCTCTCCCGCTCGCTCTGGCGGCGGCGTTTGACTCGGTTTCTACTGCCAATGAACAAGGCCGACTGGTTGTCTGTCCCCTACTCTCTTCTCCGTCGTAGTCTCATCCTCTTTCCTGCGGTGCCATGATGTGAGTATGGTGCAGCCCTTCCGCCGCCGCTGCTACTGCCGCTGTTGCGCCCCCCGCCCGCCTCCCCATTCCACCGTGCGCCCCTAGAATGTGGCTGGGCCCCACGGCAGCGGCGGCTGAGAGTCCGGGATCGGCGGCGGCAGCAGCAGAGCCATGGCTCGTTACCACGGCGGCGGGAACCAGCAGCAACAGCTCTCATCAAGCTGGCCGGCCTTGGGGCCCCGTCGCCGGAGCGTCTGGTACATCTACAGGTACGATAGAAGGGCACGGAGGAGCACGCCGACCGGCAGGCACCCGGCCGCTGGCCCCGGGCTCGCGTGACAACGGCGGCGGCGAATGCTTCCTCTCCTGTCTCCTCCCCAGGCCGACTGCCATTCACACTTCACGGGCCCCCTCGCCTGCGCCCCATTCATCCTTTCGCCTCGCGCCCGCCCTCCGCAGCCCATTCACTTCCGCCCGCCATTAATGCAGCTATTCGGTTAACCATCCAGCGCAGCTGCCGGGTCGGCTCCCAGCTCGCGCCTTCCACGCAGAACGCTCCCCCTCTCACACCGTACTCCGTGTATCCGGACATTCAGTCTGCGCGTGCCGGCCCTGATGCATGGATGGCGAGTGAGATCCGCGAGGTGGGGGTGCAGGAGAGATGCTGGCGGTGTGTGATGGGTTGAAGGTTCTTGCCAGAGATGTTAGGTATGTGAGCACCCGTTCGCACTGTGGGGGAAATTAATATGCCTCTTCTGGAAAAGTGTATTATGTGTTGAGGGTGTGCGTCAGTAAGGGTGCTTTTAAGTACAGATGCAGCTCTGCATATGGATCAGGTTTGTTGGGTGTTCTCAATTGCTTAGGATGTTTGCCTCTGTACAATGCTTGAAAAATGTGTGGGAATGGATGGCATGGTGTCTATATGGAGGTGTGCTTTGTGCATGAAGACTTAGGAAGCAGGAAAGCAATCCAAGAATTTATTCTGTTGTGGTGTGGCCATGCATCCATATATGCCTGTGAAGGCTGTGTGTATGTGTATGTACATCTGCGGGTGTGTGTCTGCAACTGGGCATGCATGGGTGCTATTCGCTGTATTGCGGTTTGCTGTTGATTAAACTAACATTCTGAGACTATTGTGGACAAAAAATGAAAATATTATGCATGTGCCTATCTGATATTGAACAGCAAGCCTGTAAAGCATGATGTGCTAAATGTTGTACATGCACTAAAAGATGTTCCTTTCTATTGTGTATATGTGTGTATAAAGGCAGCACATTTCCATAAAATGTCAACATCATCTTGCAAGATACCATGTTTCTATGTGCTTGTATACAGTTTTATGTGTATGTTCTCTTCTGTGTCTATGGACACCTGTGTTGGCGCTAAGAAGCAGTCACACGCATTTCTTGAGCAGAAGCTGACAACCTCTGTCGTGTTTATTGCTTTTATATTCTTTGTTACATACACAAGCTTTCTTAATCATTAGATGTTTGACATTTGCTGATTCATTGAATACTTCTTTCATCTAACCAACTACTTTCTAGTTACATATTATAAGGTCAACAACTAGATAAGGAACAAAGACAGGAAGATAGAAGAAGGAACTAAACCTGTTATCTATTTCAGTAGGTGAGGCATTAAGTCAAAAGGGGGTGACCTTTTGGCTGCTTTATTGGAGCAAAGGGTATAGAATTATGAGATTTGTGGGGGTGCAGAATACGGCAGTGTGCTGCACGCATGCTACCCCTACACACCTGAAGATGTGCTTAGTGATAATGGAAAATATTTGAAATATGCATATTTTATGTATATATGCAATTAGATACCTTTTTGATGCTTTGTTGTATTCAGTCAGATGTAATGTGCTGATTCTTGCATGTATATTTTAAGTGTGATTTTTCCCTAATGCCACATAAATTAATATGCAACTTTATGCAGGCCTGCATTGACATTTGAATATGACACAATCCATACATGCTCAGATTTATAGAAAGTTCATGTTACTCCTTGAATACATAAACAAACCTCTGCATTTTTTCATCTAATGATGGAAGATAGCACTTTCCCATTTTAATTAGAAGGTTGAGATTCCAGATCCCTTTACATATAGACTGCATTGTTGAAGACTGCAGCTGTGGAAGGCCCATTTGGTTGTATCCTAGATTGGACGCTTGAGGATTGAGAGTTTCTAAGGCCTTGTTCAGCAAGGGTTCAATGTGTTTGATTCTCTCAGAAATGGAAAGCTAGTCTATTAGTTGCAGTTTGCTACATTAGGATATTGAAATGAAATGAAATGAACCTTTATTATCAAAGTATAACATGCATACAGTGAGATTGGCTGAGGTGCTATGTCTAAATGCATGTGGCATTGAGGACTTTTTAATGAAAACTCACTAATCTATTTGCAAAGGTACTCTAGTTCCATGATATGTCTCCTTCAAAACTGATTTTTTTGAGCTTCAGATCTCAGCAACCGTGATCCACTAGGCCTGCAGTGAGAATACAGCGAATTATGGTTTAGAGACAGTAGGAAGTCCTAAAGTTTCCCATTATAAAATTGATTATGGTGCAAATGGAAAAGGCCTGCCTTGGTACTCATATTCCATGTGCATCACCAGAACTTCCTAGTGACTTGATTTTTCCTCCTGCTTTTATAGAAGAGCGAAGTGTTGATCTTTGCGGTAAGAAAGTTCCTTTCTGTCTCAAAGGATTTCCCAGAGAGATCTCATGGAAATCCATATAGAAGGAGAGGCTGGAGTTCTCCTTTGTTTCTTTTTAAATTCTGGAAATATTTGGGGAATGTTAAGCATCGGTAGGTATTGGATGAGGACTGGATTTGTGCAAGGTTTTAAGGTGCTTGACAGATCACTTGCTTGTATGCAGGCGTTACCTTCTGAGCGTGGTGAACTATGCTGTTATACAGGTTGGTGTACTTATCAGTTTCCTCCAACCTGGTACCATTGAGAACTATGGGAGTTAAACTCAAGTATTTCTGTGGGAGAGTTAGGCTTATATGTGTTCACTACAACTAATCATGCTGCCTGTCCAGGAAATCTCATTTCTTTGCAACAGTTGCTGCATGTCTTAGACAGTATTGGGCACTTTATAGAAATATCTCTGTAAGTGAAGTATATTTGAGAAGGAGGACATATGTGCATATTTGCATAAATTAGGAAATCTGTATCCATCCATTTCTTATGCACCTCATATATTAGCTTTTTGGAGCTATTGTATGCCCCAATAGTATGTTTTAATACAGATTCAAGAGAATATTCTATAAGCAGACTGCATCACTGGTGATCTACCAAAGCGAATGCAGCCTGACGTGCATGGATTTATTACGCATAATGTTAAGGAGGAATTCTGTTTAATTCAGGGGTCATCAACCTGTGGGCCATGGCCCACCACCGGGCCATGGCCTATTGGCCACCGGGCCGTGTGAGTGGCTGACCAGTGCGCTCATGTGTGTGTGCACACACTCACCCCCTACTCGTGCTAGCGCTAGCGTTGCTGCCAGCATCATGCAGGCACTAGCGTCACTGCCAGTGTTGCGTGGGTGCACCGGCCCCATTCGCATGAGCGTGTAAGGACACCTCCCCCTCCCTTTCCCTCTGGGCCGCCAACCCAGAAAGGTTGGGGACCTCTGGTTTAATTGACCTTACTCCCCTGTATAGGCTAGAATAATCAGTCCTTCATTGCAGGATCTTAGGGAGAGTTATTGACCAACCAAAGTCTTGAGACCAACATTTAAGTTTAATACAATTTAAATATATTAAAGAGATTAGTAACATTCCCTATTGATACACACAAAGTGTATCACTAAAGCAGAAGACGCCTTCCATAACAGTATTTTATTTTATTTTTTTAGAGATCGGAGGTTTGGTCATTTAAATCTCCTGGTATTGGTCATCTTAGCTCTCTTTGAGATTTCATCCAGCTGCTACTTATTCTTAAGTCTTTTCTAACTTTTATCACATTTATTTAATTCACAGAGATTACCCTGTGTCTGGAACTGTTTCTTGGCAGCTTTACTTACCTTCCCAGTTAATCCTGTTTATCCACAGTTAGTGTTTAGCTTCCTGATCTCTTAGTCTTGCCTGTTCTGTAAAATTTCTCTTTCATGTTTCTTTGTTTCATCCTTGGTTGGTGAGCAAATACAGTATTTGCATTTGCAGCATGGTGCTTAGTGCAGCCAAAATTCTGTGCAGTGTCTTTGGAATTCTGGCCAGAGCATTGCTATCTTCATTGGCACTGGCCCATGGATGCTATTGTTACAGAGAGCATGTACCTGCTATGTTTGCACTGTCAGGGCTTAGTATAGGGAGGAGGAGGAAGAGACTAAGGCAGGACATAAAACAAGACAGGACATAAAACAGGACATGAGTCTTAAATGCGTGTATTAGTTAGAAGAAGTTAGAAGAAACAAAAAAGGAAGTGAAAAATGTCAAACCACAAGTTCATCTGCCGGTCACATATGAGTGTCAAGCTTGAGGCTCTGTTGCAAGTATGTCTCGTTTCTATGTCTCGCTCTTGCTGGTAGCTAACCACAAACGAACTGCAGGAAATGCTTTGGCAAGATACCTGTAACCTAGATCCATGAGAGGGGGACAAGATATTTCGCTATTCTAGCATAGCAACAGGGGGCTGTCATTCAAGTAACCAATCAATGCTAACAAGTTACATTTCCGTGTTTTGCTGTTTCTGAAGAGTATATATGTACTTGTTGTTCCATGAGAAGGTGTTCAGAGTTTGTTATGATTTTTGCTCTGAACCTTTGCGCAAATAAACCAACTTCTTTTGATTCCGTGGTCTGAGTCCTGTGGTTTTCTGCAACATTTTTCTGGCGACCCAAGATGGGACTTGGAGCAATATTTTGCTGAGGACGGCACGGACCGACCGGTGCCCAAGCGGGGCCGTCACGCTAAACCTTCAGCCGGCACGGATGATTTCTCCAGAAGGAGGCGGACGGCACCGCAGGGGTATTTGGTGGACAACCGACCGATCCAAGAACCTGAACGGAATCAAAACAAGTCACGAAACAAAGCTGGTTGGAAAAGAAGACGCCTGCAGGCAAGTATTGTGGAATTGTAGACCCACTCGTTTTGAGAGTGGAAGAGGGGGCCTGATCACCCCCCTGGGTCCGGGATCGGCGCATCCTAAAGAGACCCAAGAGTTGTTGTGTGGGTGGTTAAGCCATTGCAGTTCCTGTTGGTGACCGTTGGAACGTCCGGCATCACAGGTCAGTGGCAGTGTTTTAGAAAATGGGTGGTGGAGGAAGTGTCCCTTGGACACCTCTTCAGTGTATGTTGAGGAATTTTAAGAAAGGTTTTAGTGGAGATTATGGAGACCCCAAGGCCAATCCAGGAGACTTAAAGAAATTCTGTGAAAATGAATGGCCAACGTTCAATGTAGGATGGAAGGCTGAAGGTAGTTTTAATCTAGACATAATCTCAAAAGTCCACCAAATTGTTACTGACCCAGATCATGGTCACCCAGATCAATACCAATATATTGACCAGTGGCAAGTAGTAGTAAAACAGAAACCTGAATGGCTTCGCAAATGCAGAGTGGAACCCATGCGGGTCTGCGTGGCCAGAATGAATAGAAATCCCAGATCTCAGGTCACGAAGAGTCAGACTGAAGCCAAACCTGTCTTAAAGACTGAACCCTATGAAGAAGATAATCCTCCTCCATACGCCCCTGTGCATCGTCCTATGGCCCAAGGCATGCAACTACCGGTCCCAATTCAACCGGCAAATGTTGATGATGGCAATATTCAAGTTCAGGGGGCAGGAGTGCAAGGAATTCAAAGGAAAGTGCCCCTGATGTTAAAAAGAAACTTCAGAAACAAGAAGGGGCATTGGGCATGACTATGAGTCAATTGATGGAAATTGCACGTAAAGTTTATGTGAATAGAGAGAAGGTGGAAGAGAAGAAGAAAGAAGGTAAAATGTAATGTAAGGCTGAATTGCTGGCAGCTGCATTGTCAGGCAATTCCAGAACCCTAGGAAGGAATCAGTGTGTTTTGTGTAAAGAAGAGGGACATTGGCAACATGAATGTCCTAAAAGGTTTGAACTTGGAAGAATAGAACAGGGACGTGGACATTTAACTGGAGAAGTCAAAATATATGATTTCCAGGGAGAAGGAAGAGGAAAAATGTTTCGTCCATATGGATTCCAAGGAAGAGGTCGAGGCCAATTTCAAGAACAAGTGGAGGCCATAGGTTTGGCCGCAGCTGAACAATGGCCTGAGGACTGAAAGGGACTGGGTTTAAGTCAAGCCCCCCCCCGAACCCTTGGTCCGAATGAAGATAGGGGGCAATAATGTGACCTTTTTAGTAGATATGGAGGCATCTAGATCTGTAGTTACTAAGTTATTGGCTCCCTTCTCTGCTGGTACAGGGAGTTGATGGTTCAGTAAATTGTCACCCTTTTCTAAAGCCCCTGAGATGTTCCCTAAAAGGAAGGGACATTGAACACCAATTCCTATATATGCCTGAGTGTCCCATTCCCTTATTGGGTCAAGACATGTTATGTAAAATGGGGGCAACTTTGTCATTTGAAAAAGATGAAATGGCACTAGTAATGAAGCATCCTCCAGATGAGATGTGGCGAATAATGGTGGCCCAAGAGGTTCAAGTCCTCGATACTTGGCAGGAGTTTGATGTGCACCAGTTATGGGCAGAAGATAATCCGCCAGGACATGCAGGTCACCATACACCACTAGTCATTCAAGTGAAGCCTCTGGCAGTGCCTATTCGTCTCCGGCAGAGAAATTATCCTCGCCCCATTACACAAGCAATTCAAGACCATATTACCAAATACTTAAAGGCAGGCATTTTAACAACTATTCAATCTCCTTGGAACACCCCAATCTTACCCATCCCAAAGGCTGATGGCTCATTTCGACCAGTCCAAGATTTGCGTATTGTCAATAATGCTACAGTTACTGTACATGCTGTAGTGCCTAACCCATATACCCTCCTGAGCTTGATTCCAGCATCAGCTGTCTGGTTCTCTGTGGTAGATTTGAAAGACGCTTTCTTTATGATCCCAATACATAAGGACAGTCAGAAACTGTTTGCTTTTGAGTGAGAAGACCCAGTAACAGGCCAGAGAAAACAATATACTTGGACCAGACTTCCTCAGGGATTTAAAAATTCACCTACTCTTTTTGGCAACGCCTTGGCCTCAGACTTAGAAGACTTCCAGCCCTGTGAGGAAGGAGATGTACTATTAACAAAGGATACCGTGCCTCAAGGGAGAAAGCCCAATTAGTGAAACCCCAGGTTAAATACTTAGGTTATAGTATAAGTCAAGGCCAAAGAGCAATAGGACATGAGAGAAAGGAAGCTGTGTGCCGAATTGCAGAGCCAACTAATAGGAGAGAATTACGGGTTTTTTTTAGGAGCAGCAGGATATTGTAGAATATGGATACCGAATTTTGCCCTGCTAGCCAAACCACTGTATGAGTCCACAAAGGGGGGAGAAAGAGAGCCCTTTATTTGGACACGTGAACAAAAACAGGCTTTTGAGACTTTAAAATTGGCATTATCTCAAGCTCCTGTTATGGGACTTCCCAACCTCGAGAAACCTTTCAATTTGTATGTGGACTAAAAAAAATAATAATATGGCTCTTGGAGTCCTGACTCAAGAAAAGGGAAGTTGGCAACAACCCATAGCTTACCTGTCAAAACAACTTGATGGAGTATCAAAGGAATGGCCACATTGTCTTAAAATTCTGGCAGCCACAGCTCTCCTGATAGAGGAAGCTAATAAATTGACTTTTGGAGAACTAGTTACAATCTATACCAGTCATGCAATTCGTGGAGTTTTGGAAACAAAGGGACATTTATGGATAACTAACTCCAGAATTTATAAGTATCAAGCTCTCCTCATTCAAAACCCTCAAGTGACATTAAAGCAGACAAATGGCCTAAACCCAGCCACCCTATTGCCTATACCAGGTCCTAAAGTTGAACATAACTGTATGCAAGTGATAGAAAGTCAATTCTCATGTAGACCTGATTTAACTGATGTGCCACTGAAAACAGTGGACTATAATTGGTTTACTGATGGGTCACGTTTTATTGCAACAGGAGAACGATATGCAGGCTATGCAGTAGTCTCACTTGATAAAGTTATAGAAAGTGGGCCACTCCCAAAAGGCACAAGTGCTCAAGCAGCAGAACTGTGGGCTCTCATACGAGCACTGGAAAGAGCAAGAGATGAAAGTATAAACATTTGGACTGATTCTAAATATGCATTCCTCACATTACATGTACATGCTGCAGTCTATAGAGAGAGAGGACTCTTAACAGCTGCAGGAAAAGAAATTAAACATCCTCTTCTGATTGAAAGACTTATAACAGCAGTCTTGGGACCAAAGAGGGTAGCTCTCATGCACTGTAAAGGACATCAAAAGGGACAAGATGAAGTAACCCAAGGAAATAGAGCAGCTGATAGAAAAGCAAGGTTATCAGCAACCTGAGAATTTAGCCTGGCCAGTGGTAAAGGAAACTCATTCAACTACTCACATGGGAAAGAGTGCATTAGCTGAAGCCCTCCACCGTATTGTGTATATCAATCGTCTTCACTCGCTATGTGCCCATGCAATTGAGAGATGTAACATTTGTGCCCAGGTTAATCCAAGACAAGGACCTATTCTTCCACCAGGAAGTCAGCCTAAGGGATATTATCCTATGGATTCATTGGTTGTTGATTTTACAGAAATGCCAAAATGTGGACTATATAAAGCAATGTTAGTCCTAGTGTGTAATTATTCAGGGTGGCCTGAATGTTTCCCAACCAAGACCAAGCAGGCACGAGAAGTGGCCAGAATCTTGCTCAAGGAGATTATTCCCAGATATGGAGTACCCTCATTCATATCATCAGATAATGGACCTGAGTTTGTACATCAAGTAAATCAGACGCTGGCTAAATCCTTAGGGACCCACTGGAGGTTCTATTGTTCTTTTCATCTTCAATCCGGGGGAAGGGCAGAGAGAATAAACCAGACAATAAAGGAAAAGGTGACAAAGGTGTGCCTTGAAACTCACCTTAAGTGGGTGGATGCATTGCCACTAGCACTTTGGTCTGTGCGATGCACCCCTCGAAAAGGAATTAGGCTATCCCCTTTTGAAATGATGTTTGGAAGACCCCTATCATAAGTAATAACTTGAAAAATCATATAGGGGATTTATGTCAATTAGGAACTACATGGGTGAGTCAAATGGTAGGAGAGTTAAACAAGCAAATACAAGCAATCCAACAATATTGTGTGTCCCTCAGTCCACCATTTTTGAATACCCCCAGTCATAATATTCAAGTGGGAGACAAAGTATGGGTAAAACACTGGAAAGGGGAAAAACTTGAAACCTAAATGGAAAGGCCCATATACTGTGGTCATGTGTTCTCCACTTGCAGTAAAGGTGTTAGAATCCAAGTCTTGGATTCACTGGACTCGAGTTAAGCCCGCAGTTGATGAATATTGGGAGGCTGAACAGGACGAGGCCCGCCCTTTAGTGGTACGCTTGAAGAAGAGCCCCTTATAACTGCCCTACCGGCAACGGGCAGGCAACATACAGGGCAGAAGAGGCCTTACTGGTGTCACTCCGGAAGCTGACCCTCTACGTACGGCTGAAGACAAGAATGAGGAAGACAGCTGTTAAAGTGTTAGGAGTGTGTGGTGTAGGTTAGATTTATTTTGAGGAATGGTAGTCCGACAATACATAGCCATAGGTGCAGTGAGTCTGATCACCCTGGTTGTGACCTGTTGTATTGGACACCTTTTCTTCTGGAAACGTCCCAATCCCAAAGAAACAGGTGTTGTGCCTAAAACGCACTGACTGTGACCAAGGGCAGTGTGTATCTCTTGGGGACACTTATGTTTGAAGCACCTTGGGAGTGGGTTCTCTGTTGTATAGTAAGAGTCTTGGGAGTGTGGGCATTATATTTAGCAAATAAGACTCGGCTGGGTGGCTCACCCAAGACTGACCCTGTCCTTTCCCAAATCACACCTAATCCCATCCATCTTCCTGATATGGTAATTTCATAATTGCAATTGCTCCCTTTGGTGTGACTGTGAGTGTGAAACTGAGTGGGATATTGGGCTTGTAAGATAGAAAAGAAAAGAAAGTTGACATTGATTGTCAAACATGAGTCTTCTATGGCTTTGGCTAATGTTTGCAAGTGGTATGTTGAGTAATAAGACCCTGAACGATAGTCCCAAATGTTGTGAGAATGGCCAATTAACTCTTCTCACACTTGAAGAAGGCTCCGGGGACATTGAGGAAACAAATGCTGTTTGTGTTGTTATGTGGAATAGCAGGACTAGCCTTCATCCCCTGTGTAATGCCTTTAATCAGACAATTAGTTATGAGATCAGTGAAAGAAATCAGGGTTGAAAAGGAATTAGTTGTGATAGAAGGATCCTTGGAAAATAGGTTCACCTCAGACCCACAAAGGGAAAGTGAGGATCCAGCCAGTGGAGAGTATGTACGGATGAGACCCTGGGGATTGGAGGACGTGCCTGAGGAAGAGGAGTTCTGAGATAGATTTTTCGCTTTTTCCTTATTGGTGCTATCTGCCTCTATCTTGAACTGGCAGCAGGAAACAGAAAGATGTGTGCCAGTCTAAAGTGTTAATCATGCCATATATTATGCCTATCCATATATGCGATTTCTGCTCAGCTATCTTCGCTTGCTGGGAAAAAGCTAATGCTCAAGTAGAAACTGTAAAAGTGAGACTCAATTGTTACCTAAAATGGAGTCTCAAAGGGGGGAATAAGGCAGGACATAAAACAAGACAGGACATAAAACAGGACATGAGTCTTAAATGCGTGTATTAGTTAGAAGAAGTTAGAAGAAACAAAAAAGGAAGTGAAAAATGTCAAACCACAAGTTCATCTGCCGGTCACATATGAGTGTCAAGCTTGAGGCTCTGTTGCAAGTATGTCTCGTTTCTATGTCTCGCTCTTGCTGGTAGCTAACCACAAACGAACTGCAGGAAATGCTTTGGCAAGATACCTGTAACCTAGATCCATGAGAGGGGGACAAGATATTTCGCTATTCTAGCATAGCAACAGGGGGCTGTCATTCAAGTAACCAATCAATGCTAACAAGTTACATTTCCGTGTTTTGCTGTTTCTGAAGAGTATATATGTACTTGTTGTTCCATGAGAAGGTGTTCAGAGTTTGTTATGATTTTTGCTCTGAACCTTTGCGCAAATAAACCAACTTCTTTTGATTCCGTGGTCTTGAGTCCTGTGGTTTTCTGCAACAAGACAATTGGAGCCTGCAAGTTGTGCAGACCCGGTACATTACAGATTCCCTGCACAAATGATGCTGTGTTGGCAACATAAGAGTAACCCAGGGCCCATGTTTTATGCTCTTCTGATTCTTTATGCACCAGGCAAGTCTGAATTGGGAATTCCCTTTAACAGGTAGCTGGCTTCTAACCTGTCCTATCATCTCTTTCTTTTGCAGTGATTACATCATTAAAGAGAAGACAGTGCTGCTTCAGAAGAAGGACAATGAAGGATTTGGCTTTGTGCTAAGAGGGGCTAAGGGTGAGAGGGGGACTTATGGACATCTTTGGAGACTATGGTTGTCCCTAGCTGCTTAGACTGCTTATGCAGATGGACCTGTTTCCACAGTGATTCCCCACCAATCTACAAAGCTTACAGCAATTTGGGATGTCTCTAGGAGGAGCTGATAGAGAATAAATAGTTCCCGTTGGAACCATGTCTTTTTTCCCTAGATGTTGTAGAGCTATCAGCAGATTTATCAGGATCAAGAGAAGTGGGTACAAGATGTGACTGTCCCAAGTATGGAACTTGGTTCTCTCACAAGGGAGTCCAAACATATAGTCTACTTGAAAATTGGAGGCTTGGCTAGAGCCTTTCCCTTTCTCCCAGATAACTTGTGTGGAGCTCAGTGTTGGATGATCAGAAATGAGAGGACAAAAGAAGTCTTGCCTGTGTTCTGAGGCAGTGGAAACAGATTCTGTGCTTGAAACAAATTTGATTCTGTTTCCTAGAGGGTTGGTATGACAGAATTCCAAAGCCAGGTTCCAACCCCATGCACTTTCCATTGGCTGTTAGTCTTCCCCAGTTTCTCAATGACTCATTTCCAGAAGAACCTTTTCACACCTCTCTCTCTTTACAGCGCAGACCCCAGTTGAGGAGTTCACACCCACACCTGCTTTCCCTGCTCTACAGTACCTGGAATCAGTGGATGAAGGAGGTGTGGCTTGGCGAGCTGGTCTCCGCGTGGGTGATTTTCTCATTGAGGTAATGGCTTGGCACAATGCTGATGCTCCTTTTGGACTTCTTACAAAAGCTTAGCTATGTTAGAAAATGAACCATGAATTGTCAGTATAGTAATGTCAGAATGTGGTTGCTAGCCAGTATATAGTATCATACAGTTTTATGCTGTGTATATGTTGGAATGGATGTATATGAAAAATGCAGAAAGGTTTGTTCTGGTTAAGCTTACAAAGCATTTGGAATTGTCCCAGAATTTGGAAGAGACAAGAAGATGTGGATCTCACAACAAAAGATGATTCCCCAAACAGCAGATTGATTCCCATATGAAATGGATGAGACACTAGCACACTGGGAGAAAAGTGCCAGGATGTTTGAGAAAAGATGAGATTGGCCAAGCTTTGATGGATTGGTCAAGTATTCTTGAAAGGTATAACTGATCAAGTGATGTTTGAAGGTGTGGAAACTGTAATCCTTTGGAGCATCACAGAGAAAGAGGCACCATACGGGAATCCCACCTGAATTTCTTTCAAACTCACACCTGGCCACTCAGATTTTGCATGACTGTGTGAATGTGTAAAGGAAAGAACAAATACACCTGCATTTGTTTCTCTGTGACTGGGTCTGGGGACTCAGACAGGGCTGGTGGAGAATTCTGGGAGTTGAAGTCCATATATCTTAAGAGTTCCTAAGGTTAAGAAATGCTGCTCTATATAAAAAAGAACAATGCATAGTGCTGCAGGTGCTTTACAACCCTCGGTATAGTAGTGTCGCATGTGTTCACACAGATACATGGACGTACATCAGTGCTTATTTGGGCAACTATATAGGATCCCATATTTTTAAACATCCTGTTATTTTTTGCTATTTCTATGGTGTGTCTTATATTTACCTCACTAAAAGTATACATTTGCATGGTAGCTGCTGGTGATGGGTTTTTTTTTTTGGGGGGGGGGTTGTAATGCTTCATGAGGGATATGGATTAATCAGTGCACTGCAAATTCATGCTTTTCATTACATCCTTCCTACACACTCATGCATGATCCTCCCACCAGTGAGAATTGATTATAAAGAAGAATCCTATTTGATAAGACCTAGAATTCCATTCCATCTACTTCCAGCCTTTTGTTTCCTATAGTGTTTGCCCATTTATCCTGCTCCCCTTAGGAGTTAGCACCAGCAATAAACTGCTCCGTAACATGGAAGTTTCAAAAGGCTTTGATGGATTTTCCTTCTGTGAGTCACCTAAAGATTATTTAACATAATCTAAACCAAAGGTAGCTGCTGCTGTTTTTTTTTTTACTTAATCCTATCAATTGCTTATTGGGTGAAGAGGTTTTACCCTGATGTGTAAAAGAGATGTACAGTGAGGGAAAAAATTATTTGATCCCCTGCTGATTTTGTACGTTTGCCCACTGACAAAGAAATGATCAGTCTATAATTGTAATGGTAGGTTTATTTTAACAGTGAGAGACAGAATAACAACAAAAAATCCAGAAAAACGCATTTCAAAAAAGTTATAAATTGATTTGCATTTCAACGAGTGAAATAAGTGAAACATGACTTAGTACTTGGTGGCAAAACCCTTGTAGGCAATCACAGAGGTCAGATGTTTCTTGTAGTTGGCCAGCAGGTTTGCACACATCTCAGGAGGGATTTTGTCCCACTCCTCTTTGCAGATCCTCTCCAAGTCATTAAGGTTTCGAGGCTGATGTTTGGCAGCTCGAACCTTCAGCTCCCTCCACAGATTTTCTATGGGATTAAGGTCTGGAGACTGGCTAGGCCACTCCAGGACCTTAAAGTGCTTCTTCTTGAGCCACTCCTTTGTTGCCTTGGCCGTGTGTTTTGGGTCATTGTCATGCTGCAATACCCATCCATCCACGACCCATTTTCAATGCCCTGGCTGAGGGAAGGAGGTTCTCACCCAAGATTTGATGGTACATGGCCCTGTCCATTGTCCCTTTGATGCAGTGATGTTGTCTTGTCCCCTTAGCAGAAAGACACCCCCAAAGCATAATGTTTCCACCTCCATGTTTGACAGTGGGGATGGTGTTCTTGGGGTCACAGGCAGCATTCCTCCTCCTCCAAACACGGCGAGTTGAGTTGATGCCAAAGAGCTCGATTTTGGTCTCATCTGACCACAACACTTTCACCCAGTTCTCCTCTGAATCATTCAGATGTTCATTGGCAAACTTCAGACGGGCCTGTACATGTGCTTTCTTGAGCAGGGGGACCTTGCGGGCGCTGCAGGATTTCAGTCCTTTTGTTACCAATTGTTTTCTGGTGACTATGGTCCCAGCTGCCTTGTGATCATTGACAAGATCCTCCCGTGTAGTTCTGGGCTGATTCCTCACCATTCTCATGATCATTGAAACTCCATGAGGTGAGATCTTGCATGGAGCCCCAGACCGAGGGAGATTGACAGTTATGTTGTGTTTCTTCCATTTGCGAATAATCGCACCAACTGTTGTCACCTTCTCACCAAGCTGCTTGGCGATAGTCTTGTAGCCCATTCCAGCCTTGTGTAGGTCTACAATCCTGTCCCTGACATCCTTGGCCAGCTCTTAGAGTTTGGAATCTGATTAATTGATTGATTGCTTCTGTGGACAGGTGTCTTTTATGCAGGTAACGAGCTGAGATTAGGAGCACTCCCTTTAAGAGAATGTTCCTAATCTCAGCTCGTTACCTGTATAAAAGACACCTGGGAGGCAGAAATCTTGCTGATTGATAGGGGATCAAATACCTATTTCACTCATTAAAATGCAAATCTATAACTTTTTTGAAATGTGTTTTTCTGGATTTTTGTTGTTATTCTCTCTCACTGTTAAAATAAAGCTACCTTTAAATTATAGACTGATCATTTCTTTATCAGTGGGCAAACATACAAAATCAGCAGGGGATCAAATAATTTTTTCCCTCACTGTAAGTGCCAAATGCTACATACAGTAATTCACTGTTTTCCATGTAGAGTCAGAATGCATGGGAAAGGGGTGGCTGGAGCATGTTAGCGGTAAAGAGAAATAAGGTAATGAGGGCACATAATTCAGAAGTGACAGTATTAAGGTATTTTCTGCTATCTCCAAAACACACCTACATGGGTAATGTCAAGGTTTTGTTTCAGGTAAATGGACAAAATGTGGTAAAAATTGGTCACAGGCAAGTTGTCAATATGATTCGACAAGGGGGCAACAGCTTGATGGTGAAGGTTGTCATGGTAACACGGAATCCTGAGATGGAGGAGGCCATGAAGAAGAAAGGTACCATTCTGAGATTATTCTGGTTGTCTTGAGTGGGGAAAGGAGTCTTTAAGTGGGTATGAATGATCCTGTGGACGCTGAATATGAAAATGGGGAGGAGATCTGATTGCATGCAGAGAGACTTAGGATTAATTATGGCATCTTTCATAGTTTGAGTTGGGAAAGATTCTTGGCTGGAAAGCCATGGCTAGCCAATGGAAATAGTGATGGGTTCCATGGACCAGTGGTCTAACTCTTTGTATGGCAATTTGCTATATATTTTTGAGGTTTTCTAGATGGTGGATGGGACTTCTTGTACCCTAAGATACAAGAATGCTTTTCTGCTAATAGTTTTGCCAGTTTAAGTATGACACTGAATGATTTTACAGGGCAGGTAGGAAGGTTCTTGAGGTGTTAATGTTTCTTCAAAATAGGGTAAGATAGCATGCAGGAATAGGGAACCTGTGGACTTTTACTACAATTCCCATGTCCATTATTGTCCATGTATTTATTTATTTATAAAATTTATTGGCCGCCTATCTTACCATAGAGTAACTCTGGGCAGCTTACAGTTACATCTAAGCTAAAACATAAACAGTTAAAAACAAACATTAAAACCAAAGAAACATGGGGAAGGTGGTGGCGGAGTAAGGGGGAGGTGGGATCTATTATTACTCAATCAACCACCTCCATTGTGCTATTCCCCCACTGGGGTCCCAAGCCGACTGGCAAAGCCATGTCTTTAGGCCCTTACAAAAAGATAGGGTTGGGGCCAACCTCACATCAGGGGGCAAGATGTTCCAGAGGGCAGGAGCAACAGCAGAGAAGGCCCTCCTGGATTCCGCCAGCTGGAATAATTGGGCTGACGGGACCCGCAGCATGCCTGCTCTGCCGGCACCAGTGGTACGGGCCAATCCCAGTGGGGTGAGACGGCCCCTCGAGTAACCTGGACCCATGCCATGAAGGGCTTTAAAGGTGATCACCAACACCTTGAATTGCACCTGGAAGCAGACTGGTAACCAATGCAGGTGTCACAGGGGCCATTCTTGGGGGCGCCCAAACTACCTGCGCTGCTGCACTCTGCACCAGCTGTAGCTTCTGAATGCTCTTCAAGGGTAGCCCCATGTAGAGCGCATTACAGTAATCCAGTTGTGAGATGACTAGGGACTGAATGACTGACCACAGGGAATCCTGGTCCAGGAAAGGCCGCAACTGGCGCACAACATGAAGTTGTGCAAAGGCTCTCCTAGCCGCGACTGCCACCTGTTCCTTGAATAGGAGTCGCAAGTCTAGGAGAACCCCCAAGTTGCGGACCGGGTCTTTCTGGGGCAGTGCCACCCCATCCAGAGTGAAAGATGACAAAGTCCCGGATCCCCACGTACCCAAAGCCATTTGGTCTTACCAGGGTTCAGTCAAAGCCTGTTGTCCTCCATCCAGGCCCCCACAGCCTCCAGGCACCGCGAAATGACAGTCACAGCATCACTTGGGTCACCAAGAGTGGAAATATAGAGTTGGGTGTCATCAGCATACAATATATACCTCAACCCGTGGTGACAGATGATCTCACCCAGCATTTTCAGATGTTGAAAACGAGTGGAGAAAGAGATCCAGAATCCAGACTGAAAGGGGTCCAGATAACCCGTTTCATCCAGGACCTTCTGCAGCTGCCAGGCCACCACCTTTTCCACAACCTTCCCTAAGAATGGAAAGTTGGGAGTTTCCGGTGACGTTGCTGCAAGATGGGCGCTGGGAAATGAATCTCCCTTCCCCAAGCCTGATTTCTACCAGCTGGGGAGTCCAATAGGACCGAAAGTTGCCCCGTAGAGGCGACTGGCCAAAGGGTGAAACTTTGGCCCGCTTGATCCAAAGGAGCCCTTGGACCGGCAGGAAGAAAGGCTGA
Source organism: Azemiops feae (assembly GCA_023970755.1). NCBI lineage: Eukaryota > Metazoa > Chordata > Lepidosauria > Squamata > Viperidae > Azemiops > Azemiops feae. Next base: position 123,487 of record JALGBA010000965.1, read on the forward strand.
CCGCACCCATGCGGTCTGCCAGAAGCAGCTGATCGTCGGAGACAATGAATTTTAAAGCGGAAGGCAAAACAGCTGATCTGGGTAAGACTACTTTCCTTATCTTTCTACAAGTGGAAATACCGGTTCTGGGAAACAGCATTTAAAAGCAAGAAATCCCCAAGGTCCAGGGAGGGGGGGATTTTTTCCTTACCCCTCCCTCCTGAACTATAAGCGGCTGTTTAAGCTTTGGGGAAATTAAAACTGACTTATAACAATATTGTGAAGATGACTGAGGCATAAAAGAAGGATAACTTGGAAAACCTTGGGTTTTATAAATCTTTTTTTGTTTATTTCTTGTTTGGAAACCATAGGCTTTTTAACTTCTTAAACTTTTTCAAAGTATGGTGGGAATGGACATCTAATGACATCTAGTGGCAAAACTGAGAACTACATGCAGTCTTCCTTTTCTTTTTGTCTTTATTTTACTGAGTTGCTCTGATTGGAGTAAAACTTGGGTGTATGCCCAGACATAGCTTATAGTTTAAACATTTTGGTGTCCTTGGAATTTGAAGTCCTGAAGATTGTGGCTGGAAAAGAAAGACTCTTTTTGGATTGCCCTGTCTTACAGGATGGATTACAATTATAAATAAAAACTGTGTTTGAAGTCATCGGACTTCCGTGGATTACAAATACAGCTTGACCTGGAATCTTTACAAGCTGTTTTGAAAGAGTGAATAACAAGAAATCCCTCCGAACAGAATACTTTGGATTACAAATTTTGGTATTTTTTTTCTTTTTCCCCCCTTTTTTTTCTTTTTTCCCTTTTGCTCTTTTTTACCATTTACTATTTTTATTGTTTACCTCTCCTATTTGTTAGGAGCCTATTGGATTATAAATTTTGACTTACTTGGTGGATTACAACGTATGATTTAAAGATAAAGATGAGCGCTCCTAACTTATCTAAAGTTGGAAAAAAAGGATCTTCCGCTCCCTCTTCGGCTTCTGCAAGTCCAGTCTGTCAGAGATCAATTGATACAATGCTTCAACAAGAAAAGGCTAATACCTTCCAAAAGGACACTCAAGCGACCCTACAAGCAATTCAAGAGGCAATCGCTACTCACATGGTCACATCGAGAAACCATGAGGAGTTGAAAAGTGATTTTGATAAAATGAATCAAAAAATTAACAATATGGATTCTCAATTTGAAAATTTTAAACAGATGATCACAGATAATCAACAAAGAATCCAAAAAATAGAAGATAAATCAACTGAGGTTGACCAGAAACTAGAAGTTTTAAAAGATGAAAATCAGAAGTTGATCCAAATAAATGAAGAACTAGAAAACTCGATAGCGGGGATAGAGATGGAAAAAGCCTCATACTTTTTAAGATTTCAAAACATAATGGAAGATAAGGAAGAGGATCTCCTATGCTTGGTAACCGAATGATTGGCAGATGCATTAGGAACTGGGAAACAGCAAATGGAAGGAGAATTAGACCAGATCTATCGAGTCAACTCAAACTATGCAAGAAGAAATAAAGTCCCCAGGGAAGTGCATGTTAGATTTCTTAAAAGAACTACAAGAGACGAGATTTTGAGAAAAGTAAGAGATGAACCTTTGAAATACAAAGAAGAAGAAATTGTAGTCCTCAAACAAATTCCTAGGAGAATAAGAGAATCCCGAAGAGAATATCAGTTTCTAACCAGGAAATTAATTGAAAAAGGAGTGAACTTTAGATGGCTTATTCCAGAAGGGATTTTAATTTACTGGGATACGAAAAAATATAGACTGGACACGCTACTTAAAGCAATGGAATTCTTCGATAACCACAGAACATTTTTGGAAAGAGGTGACCCTGAATCCGGTACAAAGAGAGAAACAAAGAAACAGGAAGAAATGGCGGCAGAAGGAGCAGTCAAACAAAGAGAGGAGGAAGAAATTAAAAACACATATACAGAAGAAGGAGCAAGACCAAGAGATCAGAGACAGATAAGATTGACTAGAAGATTAAGACCTAGATATAACTGAAAGAGATGGAGGAGAGTGGGATTTTGTCAATGAATATAAATGGACTAAATTCTCCTTCAAAAAGGAGAAAAATCTTTACACGATTACAAAAATTAAAAATGGATATAATTTGTCTTCAAGAAACACACATTAAGAGACAACATTATAAGTTGTTAGAACAACCGAAAATTGGTAAACTTCACTTTGCATTAGCACTTCAAAAGAAAAGAGGAATAGCTTTATACATTAAAGAAACGATGAACCCCAAACAAATCTACGTGGATGAAGAGGGGAGAATATTAATGGTGGAAATAATGATGGACCAAAAACAGATACTGATGGTAGCAATATATGCACCAAATGATAAACAAGAACAATTTTACCAAAAACTATATAAAAAAATATTAGATTTAAACTATCAAAATCTTTGTATAATGGGAGACTTTAATGCAATAACAGATGGAACTTTGGACTACAAAAGCGCCAAACAAGGGAGAAAAGGAGGAAATATATTACCTAAAGCATTTTTAAAAATGACAGAAGAACTCTGTATCCAAGATATATGGAGAGAAAAAAATCCAAAGAAATTACAATATACATTTTACTCAAATAGACATAAATCATGGTCTAGAATTGATATGATATGGACATCTTTGGAACTTAATACGATGATACAAGAAATTGAGATAGAAACTAATGTTTGGGCAGATCATAACCCAATAAAGATGACTTGGAGAGGAACTAAGAAAAAATTAAGATGGTCCTTGAATAAATCTATATTGAAAGAAAAAGAATTTTTACAACTAGCGACAAAGGAAATGGATTTTTTCTTCAAAATAAAGAAGAAACATCGCTTCAAAATGTGTGGGATACGGCTAAAGCCTATTTCAGAGGGTTGGCTATAACGTATATCGCTAAAAAGAATAAATAAAAGAAACAACAACTGTTAAAGTTGAAGGAAAAATTCAGAAAGTTAGAATCAGAATTACAAATAGATCCACAAAAGAAAATATTTAAGAAATAAATGGAGATAATAAAACATAAATTAAATTTAGCCAAGATAGAAATAATGGCTCAACAGATTAAAAGGGTTAAACAGAACTTCTTTGAAAATGCCAACAAGCCGGGGAGATGGTTACCATACAGACTGAAAAAAGAAAAAGATAAAAAATTGATAAACAAGCTGCAAGATCCAAAAGGTGAATTACAGTTTCAAAATGGTACAATTTAAAAAATTATTAAAGATTATTATGAGATACTTTATAAGGCAGAGGAAATTCCAAAAGAAAAAATACAGCAGTACTTAAAAAAAGCAGACTTACCAAAAATTCCAGAGAATATTTGAAACATATTAAATGGAAAAATATCAATGATGGAGATTATAGAGGCTATAAAAAGGCAAAAAAAGGATAAGACTCCTGGCCCAGATGGATTACCTGCAGAGTTTTATAAATCACTACAAGATGTATTAAGTCCGATCCTGAAAGAACTGTGTAATGAAATTCTCCTGGAGGCTAAAATACCAAATACATGGACTGAAGCCAACATTACTTTAATACCCAAAGAAGACTCTGATTTAACGCAAATAAAAAATTATAGACCAATATCACTATTAAATGTAGATTACAAAATCTTCGCCTCAATAATGGCAGAAAGACTAAAGAAATTTTTGATTGAATACAGACCAAAATGGTTTCCTACCTAAAAGACAGATAAAAAATAATTTAAGAATGATTCTTGATGTGTTAGTGTACTATGAAATTCATTCAGGGAAACAGATGGCTTTAATATTCCTTGATGCACAGAAAGCGTTTGACAATGTAAACTGGCAATTTATGTTTCAGCAATTTGCAGAAATGGACTTTGGAAAAAAACTTTATAAATGTAATCAAAACAATTTATTGTAAACAAACAGCCAAAATAATTGTAAATGGAGATCTTACAGAAAACTTCAATATTAAAAAGGGCACAAGACAGGGATGCCCACTATCTCCATTACTATTTATACTAACATTGGAAGTACTGAATAGAAACATTAGACAAGATATAGAAATTAAAGGACTGAGATAAAAGATGAAAAATATAAACTACAAGCATTTGCAGATGATTTGGTTTTCATATTGGAAGATCCATTGGAAACGAGCACCAAACCTCTGGAGAAAATAGAAAAATTTGGAGAAGTGGCAGGGTTGACAATAAACAGAGAAAAGACTAAAGTGCTAACAAAGAATCTAACAAAAAAAATCAACTAACAAAAAAAACAAATCTTCAAATAGTTAAAAAAGTTAAATATTTGGGAATTTATGTAACAGCAAGATGTGTAACAATAAAAGAAGATAACTACAATATGTAAGACTGCTAAAACAAATAACATTGGATTTGGAAAAGTGGAAAAACTTCCAACTTTCAATGTTGGGGAGAATAGCAACAGTGAAAATGAATATCTTACCAAAAATACTGTTTTTATTTCAAACGATTCCTGTAAGGCTGGGAAAAGCCTTTTTTGATGAACTGAATACAATAATATTGAAATATATCTGGCAAGGAAAAAAACCTAGAATTAAAGTGAAAATGCTACAAGAAGCGAAAGAAAGTGGAGGATTTGGACTGCCGGACTGGAGGTTATACTACCAAGCAACTATTTTAACATGTCTTAAAGAATGGATAATGCTTAGAGACAAAAGACTATTGTACCTAGAGGGGCATGACCTACAAATTGGTTGGCATGCCTTTCTGTGGTATGGGAAGAATAAAATACATAGATACTTTCAAAATACATAGATACTTTCAAAACCATTTTATAAGGAATGCACTTCTTTCAGAATGGGAAAAAATAAAAGAAAAAAAATATATTAAGATACCTGAATGGCTTTCAACAATGGAAGCTTTTGCTTACCCAAATTTAATTAACTACGATAAAGTTGTGACTTATAAAGATATTTTGGACAATGAAGGAAAATTGAAAGACAGACAAGATTTACAAGAACAAGGTATTGATCTAGCATGGTGGCCATATCTGCAAATTCAAACGAGATATGAAAAAGATGTTAAAACAATGGGATTTTATAAAGAACAGACAGAATTTGATCAGATACTGCTAAAAACAGATGAAAAGTTGATTAAGAAACTCTAGATTTCTGTTAAACTTAAAGATGGAGGAAGAACAAGTAAAAGAAACAATGATAACATGGGCAAAGAACTTTGGATATAATATAGAATTAGAAGATTGGCAAAAGTTATGGGAAATAAATATTAAATTAACAAAAGCAGTGGCATATAAAGAAAACTTATATAAAATGTTTTACAGATGGCATATGACACCAGTGAGATTAGCAAAAATGTTTAAAAATACTTCAAACAACTGTTGGAAATGCAAACAAAGACCAGGTACTTATTATCATATATGGTGGACATGCCCTAAAGCAAAAAGATTTTGGGTTAAAATACATTTATGGCTGGAGAAAATGACTAAAAAACAAATAGACTTTAAACCAGAATTATTTTTGTTAGGAATAATAGGAGCTAATTATGAGAAAGATTGCAGATATTTAATACTACATGTACTAAGGGCAGCAAGAATTGTATTTGCCCAACATTGGAAAAATTAAAATTTACCAGCTGAAGAAGTACTAATTAAGAAAATTCTAGAGTATGCAGAAATGGATAGATTGACTTTAAAGATAAAAAAGAAAGAAGACTCAGTGTACTTTAGAACATGGGATAATTTCTATCAATGGCTAGAAAAACGAGTTAGAAAGGAATGTGATATGTAATTTTGAATATATATTAGCAAGAAGAAGGCTATTGAGTGATTAATTAACATATTGTTTATGACAATTAACTATTATCTATTGTTTGTTAAACACATGAACCCAGACATTACGCTGTTTGCTAAATATTGAGAATGTTATTTGGAAAAACCCCAACCCTAACCCAAATCCCAACTCCAACCCCGACTCCACCTTATTCCTAACCCTATAAAAACTAATAAAATCTATATAAAAAAAAAAGAATGGAAAGTTGGAAACTGGATGAAAATTGTGCAGGTATGTGGGATCCAGTGATGGTTTTTTAAGGATGGGGTGGACCAGGGCTTGCTTAAAAGCATCTGGAAATGTCCCCTCCTCTAGTGATATATTAATCACTGTCTGGACCCACCCTCTAGTCACCATCCTGGAGGCTTTCACCATCCAGGAGGGACAAGGATCTAACTGACAGGTGGTGGCACTGACAGCATCAAGGGCCCTGTCCACTTCATCAGGGCCAACTAGATCAAACTGTTCCCAGATAACAGGGCAAGACCTCTCCCTGGACATCTCACACAGTCTATCTCCATGTATGGGGTCCAACTGGGAACGAATCCGAGCAACTTTGTCCATCAGATGATGAACAAACTCCTCTGCCTGGTCCTGCAAAAGATTGCCTGAGCCCTTCTGACCTAGGAGGGAACGGGCGACCTGAAACAGGGCCTCTGGACGGCACTCTGAGGATGCAATAAGAGCAGAGAAATACTGCTGTTTTGCTGCTCTTACTGCCATGAGGTAGGCCTTAATAGAGGCTCTAGGTTGTGTCCAGTCGGAGTCATCCCTTGTCTTCCTCTAGCTGCATTCTAGGCATCTCTTGGCCCTTTTCAGAACCCATAGCTCCTCTGTAAACCCTGGGGAGGGTCGGAAGCAATGAGTCAAGAGAGGCCGCATGAGCGCGATCCTGTCCAAAGGCGCGGCCGCCCTTAAATTCCAGGCCGTCGCCACAGCTTCAGCAGGACCATGCAGCAACACCTCCAGGATATCTCCCACCTCTCCAACCCCTCACAACAAGCACTGTCCTCTCTCCCAACTGGTCCCTCCCAATTCAATCACAACTGGAGGGCCATAGCTTGGTTCATTGAATCTTCTGTAGAGCTTTTAGAGGCTTTTCAAAAGTGCACTGGCCCAGCTCATTTCAGGTCATATAACACTTGGTTAAGGCCCCTGCTGCCTTAACCATGAAAGCCAGCTGGGTGATCTTCGGCCACTCACTCTCAGCCCAACTCACCTGACAGGGTTGTTGTTGTGGGGAAAATAGAAGGCGGAAGGTATGTTGGATATGTTCTCCTCCTTGAGTTATTTGTAAAAATAATAAAAGCGGGATATAAATCTCTTCATTAAGAGGCAAGCAACTGCATCTCTTCAAGGGATAATAAGGACTGCCTTACTGATATTCCAGGAACTGATATTCCTACTTTGGTTTTAACACTGGTTGCCTTTCCTTCTGGATTGTACTTGGTTAGCAAGTAGTATCTGCATTCCTTGAGAGGTGAATAGACTCCATTACCTTTAAGAGGAGATGAAGAGTGCTGAGGGTAAAGCCACAAGCTCATATTCACACAACATAGTGAACCAAGTACATGCATTCACACAACATGAAAAGCTTAGTTGTTTTGATGACTTAGCCATGTTGTGTGAATTAAGCCCATTTGGTGGTTTTGTACTTTAATGTGCAAACTCCCAAATAAATTTATTTAAGAACCAGGTTAAACAAGCTTTGTGAACCCAACCAAGAATTCTTTTCAAAAGCAAGGAGGCCAGTTGGTTAGGAGTAGGATCATCTGACAAAAACCCAGAGCTGCGGTTTGTTTTTTACTTTAGCTTTGCCACAGCAGACAAGAGAGTTGCCCCCTCCAGCCATCTCCTTGCGTTCCAAATCCATGACATCAGAGTTGGAGGAAATGGATAAGGATGCCAGTGAGTTGCCATTTTCTGTACTAAAAATATGCGGGGGATTGTCCTTCCTAGTGCTCTTCATGCCGAATTTATGATACATATACATCCACTATAGGACGGTAAGCTGCATCGTATCGAAAGCACAATATAATGCAAGAGCTGGTACTTCTATCTTTCTGTAACTTTTGTAAAAATAATTATGCTTTGGTGTGGGCGCTAACTAAAATTTGCCAGAAATACCTTTTGAACCATTTAGTACATTGTGGTCCTGCTGCAAGGTTTTCTGGTGTGCCTTTGGTTACCCTGGACCTGTAAAATGTTAAACTAAACTGGACCAAACTTACTGAATCTTTTCCATACAACATACCTTTATTATTTGTAGGAATTAATGCATGCCAAGCTTATAAATAACAATATATTTTTTTCCCCTTCTAACTGCAGAATTCAGTGCCACCTCCATTTTTTGTAAACCCCCTGGGCAAATGCCCATATTTTTCTTGATTCACGTGCCCTTTCCCTGCGGGTTAAGTTTGCAAAGCTGCCCAGGAGAAGAGGGCAGGGAAATGGAAGCTGTTGCTTTTTCTCTCATGTACATACTTACAGTAGGAAAAAAGACTAGCAAGGAGGAAGGCCTAGGGGAGATTCCCAGTAGACTCTCTGCTAAGCTTTGGTGGGTGTTCAGTCATGACATGCTATTTTCAAGCTCAGAGAGAAATCTGGCATGGTCCAAAGTTGATGAGTGCTGATTCTTATGCTGTTACCACATAAACAGCATCAGAAATTCCTTTTCATAGAGAACAGGTGCCTCAGAGCATTCAAGAGGACATGTGCAGTAACCTGAAAATTCTCATAGTAATTCTGTTATGATAACAAAAAACAACAGAATAGAAGTAATGTGGACAAATCAGTAAAGTCAGTCTAGGAGAAGCTTTGTTGTCATTTGGAAAATATGTCATAATATCCATTTGAGAAGATCCACATAGTTTCATTCATACTACAGGGTTTTGTGGTTTTTTTGATATTCCACTTAAAATCCAGTAGGGACTGTTTGAAGGCTATCCTGTGTAGGTGCTTAGCCAGCCTTCCCCCACATGGTACCTTTCAGTCTGCTGGACAGCCATTTGGCCATTATGATTTCTCTAGTGGGAGTTTACTTTGACAAATCTATAGGTATTAGTTGTGGAATGGTAAGGGTGGGGTGGGAGGGGAGAGAGATGGAGATTTCTTTCTTCAGAACATGGAGACTATCCTGGTAGATGTCCTACTTAGAGGGGGCATGCTATGAGCGGGACAGGAGCAGTATTTTTTGCTTCTCTTTTGTCACCCTCCTCTTTATTTTTGTTCATCCACTGCTGCCTGGAATTTCCAAAATATTGGTCCATCACAGTGGAGAAAGGTGAGCTACTGCCCTCCAGAATTTTGCTCCAGTCATAGCGGAAATACAGTATTAATTGAATTATATATGTACCATATTACAGTGAGGGGAAAAATTATTTGATCCCCTGCTGATTTTGTACGTTTGCCCACTGACAAAGAAATGATCAGTCTATAATTTTAATGGTAGGTTTATTTTAACAGTGAGAGACAGGATAACAACAAATAAATCCAGAAAAACGCATTTTAAAAAAGTTATAAATAGATTTGCATTTTAATGAGTGAAATAAGTATTTGATCCCCTATCAATCAGCAAGATTTCTGCCTCCCAGGTGTCTTTTATACAGGTAACGAGCTGAGAGTAGGAGCACTCTCTTAAAGGAAGTGCTCCTAATCTCACCTTGTTACCTGCATAAAAGACACCTGTCCACAGAAGCAAGTAATCAATCAGATTCCAAACTCTCCACCATGGTCAAGACCAAAGAGCTGGCCAAGGATGCCAGGGACAGGATTGTAGACCTACACAAGGCTGGAATGGGCTACAAGACTATCGCCAAGCAGCTTGGTGAGAAGGTGACAACAGTTGGTGCGATTATTTGCAAATGGAAGAAACACAACATAACTGTCAATCTCCCTCGGTCTGGGGCTCCATGCAAGATCTCACCTCATGGAGTTTCAATGATCATGAGAATGGTGAGGAATCAGCCCAGAACTACACGGGAGGATCTTGTCAATGATCTCAAGGCAGCTGGGACCATAGTCACCAAGAAAACAATTGGTAACAAACTACGTCGTGAAGGACTGAAATCCTGCAGCGCCCGCAAGGTCCCCCTGCTCAAGAAAGCACATGTACAGGCCCGTCTGAAGTTTGCCAATGAACATCTGAATGATTCAGAGGAGAACTGGGTGAAAGTGTTGTGGTCAGATGAGACCAAAATCGAGCTCTTTGGCATCAACTCAACTCGCCGTGTTTGGAGGAGGAGGAATGCTGCCTGTGACCCCAAGAACACCATCCCCACTGTCAAACATGGAGGTGGAAACATTATGCTTTGGGGGTGTCTTTCTGCTAAGGGGACAAGACAACTTCACTGCATCAAAGGGACAATGGACGGGGCCATGTACCATCAAATCTTGGGTGAGAACCTCCTTCCCTCAGCCAGGGCATTGAAAATGGGTCGTGGATGGATGGGTATTGCAGCATGACAATGACCCAAAACACATGGCCAAGGCAACAAAGGAGTGGCTCAAGAAGAAGCACATTAAGGTCCTGGAGTGGCCTAGATCGCGGGGGAGATGGTAGTCGACCCGCCTGATCCAAGGAAGCCCTCAGAAGAACTATAAGAGTTATGTAAAAGATACATTGTGGTATTGAATATAAGATTAATGGTTTGGTTTAAGGCGGGCATTGGGGAAAAGTATTGGAGCTGATAAAAGTTTTGGGGGGTGGAAACAAAATGAGTGTTCCGAATTTAACTAAAACTGGTAAGAAAACACCCTCAGCCCCGTCCTCCGCCTCTGCAAGCCCTGTGTATCAGAGATCAATCCAATCAATGCTTCAACAAAACAAATCTAATAACCTTCAGAAGGAGATGCAAGCGACACTACAAGCAATTCAAGAGGCAATTTCCTTGCACAAAGAAGATACAAGGAAAAATCATGAGACAAATGATAACTTTGATAAAATGAATCAAATTCATAATATAAACTCTCAATTAGAAAGCTTTAGACAGATGGTTACAAAGAATGAACAAAGAATTCAGAAAATAGAAGACAAGTCAGTAGAGACTGATCAAAAGATAGAAGAAATAAAAGATGAAAACCAGAGGCTGATGCAGGCAAATAGAGAATTGGAAGTTTCAATAGCAGTTTTGGAAATGGAAAAGGCATCTTACTTCTTAAGATTTCAAAACATAATGGAGGATGAAGAGGACCTCGCGGACTTGGATGACGGAGCTATTGGCTGAAGCACTGGAAATTGGGAAACAGGAAATGGAAGGAGAGATAGATCAGATATTTCGAGTCAGTTCAAGCTATGCGAGGAGAAACAAAGTCCCCAGAGAAGTACATGTCAGATTTGTCAAAAGATCTATAAGAGATGAGATATTGAGAAGAGCGAGAGATGATCCTCTGCATTATAAAGAAAAGGAAATTGTAGTGTTGAAGCAGATCCCCAGGAGAATAAGAGATTCACGAAGAGAATATCAATTCCTGACCAGAAAATTAATTGAAAAAGGAGTGAATTTTAGATGGCTGATTCCGGAAGGGATTTTAATTAATTGGGACATGAAAAGATACAGATTGGACACTGCACTTAAGGCAATGGAATTTTATGAGAGATACAAAGCATTCTTGGAAGGGGAAAGTTCCGAATTTCGTGCAGAAGAGAAACAAAGAAACAGGAAGAGGCAGTAATAGAAGGAGCAGCCAAACCAAGGGAAGAGGAAGAAACAGAAAACACAAATACAGAAGAAGGGGCAAAAGCAAGAGAACAGAGACAAATAAGAACAACTAGAAGAATAAAACTTAAATATAACTGAAGGAGATGGAGAAGGAAAATGGGATTTTCTCAATGAATATAAACGGATTGAACTCCCCCGCCAAAAGAATTTTTTTTTTTACATGACTACAAAAATTAAAAATGGATATAATTTGTCTCCAAGAAACACATATTAAGAGACCACACTATAAACTGTTGGAACAACCAAAAATTGGGAAACTCCACTTCACATTAGCACAAAAAAAAAAAAAGAGGAATAGCTTTATATATTAAAGAAATAATGAATCCCAAACAAATCTGTGCAGATGAAGAGGGAAGAATATTAATGGTGGAAATAATGATAAATCAAAAACAGATACCGATGGTAGCTATATATGCACCTAATAACAAGAAGAATTTTATCAAAAATTACATAAAAAATAGTGGAATTGGAATATCAAAATATTTGCTTAATGGGAGACTTTAATGCAATTGTAGACAGGAAGCTGGATTACAGAAGCAGTAAAATGAAAAAAGGAAGGAACATACTACCTAAAACTTTCTTTAAAATGGCAGAAGAAATCTGTATACAGGATACAGTGGGGCAAAAAAGTATTTAGTCAGCCACCAATTGTGCAAGTTCTCCCACTTAAAAAGATGAGAGAGGCCTGTAATTGTCATCATAGGTAGACCTCAACTATGAGAGACAAAATGAGAAAACAAATCCAGACAATCACATTGTCTGATTTGGAAAGAATTTATTTGCAAATTATGGTGGAAAATAAGTATTTGGTCAATATCAAAAGTTCATCTCAATACTTTGTTATATATCCTTTGTTGGCAATGACAGAGGTCAAACGTTTTCTGTAAGTCTTCACAAGGTTGGCACACACTGTTGCTGGTATGTTGGCCCATTCCTCCATGCAGATCTCCTCTAGAGCAGTGATGTTTTGGGGCTGTCGCTGGGCAACATGGACTTTCAACTCCCTCCAAAGGTTTTCTATGGGGTTGAGATCTGGAGACTGGCTAGGCCACTCCAGGACCTTGAAATGCTTCTTACGAAGCCACTCCTTCGTTGCCCGGGCGGTGTGTTTGGGATCATTGTCATGCTGAAAGACCCAGCCACGTTTCATCTTCAATGCCCTTGCTGATGGAAGGAGGTTTGCACTCAAAATCTCACGATACATGGCCCCATTCATTCTTTCCTGTACACGGATCAGTCGTCCTGGTCCCTTTGCAGAGAAACAGCCCCAAAGCATGATGTTGCCACCCCCATGCTTCACAGTAGGTATGGTGTTCTTTGGATGCAACTCAGCATTCTCTCTCCTCCAAACACGACGAGTTGTGTTTCTACCAAACAGTTCTACTTTGGTTTCATCTAACCATATGACATTCTCCCAATCCTCTTCTGGATCATCCAAATGCTCTCTAGCAAACTTCAGACGGGCCCGGACATGTACTGGCTTAAGCAGGGGGACACGTCTGGCACTGCAGGATCTGAGTCCCTGGCGGCGTAGTGTGTTATGATGGTAGCCTTTGTTACGTTGGTCCCAGCTCTCTGCAGGTCATTCACTAGGTCCCCCCGTGTGGTTCTGGGATTTTTGCTCACCGTTCTTGTGATCATTTTGACCCCACGGGGTGAGATCTTGCTTGGAGCCCCAGATCGAGGGAGATTATCAGTGGTCTTTTATGTCTTCCATTTTCTAATTATTGCTCCCACAGTTGATTTCTTCACACCAAGCTGCTTGCCTATTGCAGATTCAGTCTTCCCAGCCTGGTGCAGGTCTACAATTTTGTTTCTGGTGTCCTTCGACAGCTCTTTGGTCTTCACCATAGTGGAGTTTGGAGTGTGACTGTTTGAGGTTGTGGACAGGTGTCTTTTATACTGATAACAAGTTCAAACAGGTGCCATTAATACAGGTAATGAGTGGAGGACAGAGGAGCCTCTTAAAGAAGAAGTTACAGGTCTGTGAGAGCCAGAAATCTTGCTTGTTTGTAGGTGACCAAATACTTATTTTCCACCATAATTTGCAAATAAATTCTTTCCAAATCAGACAATGTGATTGTCTGGATTTGTTTTCTCATTTTGTCTCTCATAGTTGAGGTCTACCTATGATGACAATTACAGGCCTCTCTCATCTTTTTAAGTGGGAGAACTTGCACAATTGGTGGCTGACTAAATACTTTTTTGCCCCACTGTATATGGAGAGAAAAGAACCCGAAAAAACCACAATATATATTTTACTCAAACAGGCATAAATCATGGTCCAGAATTGATATGATATGGATATCTCCTGAATTAAGCACGATTATACAAGAGATTGAGATAGAAACCAATATATGGGCAGACCACAGTCCGATAAAGATGACCTGGAGAGGAGCTAAGAAAAAATTAAGATGGTCTCTGAACCAACCTTTACTGAAAGACAAAGAATTTATACAAATAGCAACAAAAGAAATGGAATTTTTCTTTAAAATAAAAAGGAAGAGACATCGCTTCAAAATGTGTAGGATACGGCTAAAGCATACTTTAGAGGGCTAGCTATAACTTACATGGCAAAAAAGAACAAAGGAAAAAAGCAACAACAAATGAAGTTAAAGGAGGAATTTATGAAATTAGAATTAGAACTACAAAGAGATCCACAAAAGAAAACATTTAAAAAGCAAATGGAAATAATAAAAAATAAACTTAGCTGAGGCTGAAAAAATGGCCCAACAAATTAAAAGGGCAAAGCAAAATTTCTTTGAAAACGCTAACAAACCGGGTAAGTGGTTAGCATACAAATTGAAAAAAGAAAGAGAAAAAATTGATAAATAAACTGCAAGACTCAAAAGGCGATTTACAGTTCCAAAATGACATAATTAAAAAAATAAAGACTTTTATGACACACTTTATGACACAGAAGAAACTTCTCAAGAAAAAATCAATGTATAAAAAAAGCTGAGTTACCAAAAATTCCAGAGAACATACAAAACATGCTAAATGAAAAAAATTATCAATTATGGAGGTAATAGAGGCGATAAAAAGGCAAAAAAATGACAAGACTCCGGGTCCAGGTGGGCTACCTGCAGAGTTTTATAAATGTCTACAAGATACATTAAGCCGACTTCCGGTTCCGGTCGCAGCGCAAAGAGTCTGTTCTCTTTGCCGGCCGGTTTCCCCCCGCCGGTAGACCCTGGACAGGGTCGAAAGTCGCCCTGGTGGGGCGACCACCGTGGAGGAGGACACTCGTTGACGGCAGAGGGAGCAGCAGCTCCCTCTGCGGTCCGAGAAATCTCCTTTGGGCCGACGGGGAAAAGATCGGCCATTAACATGGCCGATCACTCAGCTGCTTCAGCCGAAAGTCACAGCAACATCTAAGCGAAAAGAACCACCATGGGTGATCCGGGTGAGACCTTTCCTTCCCTCTTGATACCCTATTTTTCCTGTGAAAAGCTTCTAGAATTACTTCCCTACTTTAAGAAAGCAGTGTTTGGATACTTGGGAAAACGAGCTTTGAGAAAAAATCATTAATTGTTACTGACTATTTGAACTGTTGGATTTCGGGGATCCTGAAAAAAAATTCTTATTGTGAAGGTGGACCTTCTTTCTATTTGCCTGCTTGTTTTTAGCTTAAGTGGAAGCCTTTAGGGAG
This sequence comes from Azemiops feae, assembly GCA_023970755.1. NCBI lineage: Eukaryota > Metazoa > Chordata > Lepidosauria > Squamata > Viperidae > Azemiops > Azemiops feae. Next base: position 138,662 of record JALGBA010000965.1, read on the forward strand.
GCGGATGGAGTGTTTTTCTTCCTCCCCCCCCTTCTGAACATTGCTGTTCATTTTAAAAAAAAATCCGGCTGTCTGGCCGGGTTTTTGTGGAATGGAAGCAACAAAGTATCCATTTTAAGCTGTTAACTTTCACTTTGCCCTGAACTTGGCGTGACGCCCAGACATTCCTATGTGCATGGAAACCAGCTCAAGGGCTCCTTTTTTTTTTCCTTTTCCTTTTCTGTCTACTAGTAGTTCATTTTGACTTTACAATATAAAATATATTTTCTAGAAAAATGGATTTTCTCTCTCTTTTGGATTACAATATAATAACTGACTTTTAAGGCATATTTTTATATTACTATTTTGGATTACCAATTGGACACTCACAATACTGATTTGGATTTTTTCTGCCTTTATCTTTTTGTTTGGCTTGATGGTTATGGACTCACACCAGAAAAATTTTGGAACTTAAAGATTTTATTATGATCTTGGATTACATTTTCTCTGGCCTGACTTTTCTGCTTTTTTTTTGTTTTTCTTTGGATCCTAGACCTTATACACTCCTATTACAGAATTTTTATTGTTGTATTTACTTTCTAAGCTGAACCTTCACCAAAAAACGAAGACTATGTTATTTTATTATTGAAATGGAATCCTACCCACAGTTTGACTATGGACTTTTACTAGAAAAATTTTTGGAACTGAAAGAACAGTTCAGAATGGACATGAAAGATGATGTTTCAGAGTTAAAAATTGAATCTCAAACTTTGACCGATCAAGTTATAGACCAAGGCTATTCTATTATTGAAATGGAATCCCACCCACAGCTTGACTATGGACTTTTACTAGAAAAATTTTTGGAACTGAAAGAACAATTCAGAATGGACATGAAACAAGGAACAACAGAGGAAGAACAGATCAACACTAAAGAGGCCGATATGCAACTATATTCACAATTTAACGAGATGGAGGAAATATGTCCACAATCTATTGAAGAGGAACCAATCAAGACAGAGGAAGATATTACATCTCATATGCAAATTATGGAGAACTTTGATGATCAAAGGCAGATTCTAACTAAAACACTTATAATCCTAAAAGCAACAGGAATTTTTCAAATACAAGGCATTGAAAACACTGACAATATGGACAAACAACGAATAACTACCATATTGATGAAGACTGACTACATAGTGCAGACTACACTGGAAGAAAGAGAAGAGGACTATGATCAGACTCAATTGTGGAGATATATGTATAGCCAAACATTAAGATTTGAGGAGTTAGAGGCTCGTTTGTGGAAACCTGCTTGGCACAAAAAGAAAGCTAGAATTAGGTTTAAAAATGAGAGTTAAAATCTTATCTGATGGGTTAAAAAGGCTTTTAGAGACTTTGAGCTAATACTATTGAGAGGTTAAAGGTTTAGGATTTTGGTTTGAGATAATACTATTGAGATGAAAATTATGGATTTGATTATGGTCGGGAATGGTAATATGGAAAATTGGAAATTTTAAATTCAAAAATGAGTTGGATTGATATTGGTGAAATATTACTGATATTTTTTTTTACAATGATTGAATGCTAATTAGAAATGTATTAATTTGATTATGTTAAAGCAACTGAGGAATCTTTAGAGATATGGATTGATTTATAAAATATATATTTGATAGAGTACAGGAAATAGAATATAGTTGAGAAGTATTCAAATATAATAGTTATATAATATGTATATTTTAGAAATAATTATTGCTTTATGGGAAATTGGGAGACCCGAAATGTAACTTATGTGTTCGTTTTAGGCTAAGTGGAAAATGGTAATTTTAAAATAGTTAAACTTAAAAACAGGTTTTTGATTGATATAAGTGAATTACTAATGATTTTTTTTTTTACAATGATTGAATTTTATTTAGAAATGTATTAATACTAGATTATAGTTTGAGGGAAATAGAGAAGAACCTTTAAGCAATTATTGAATTATGTATGTTTGATTATATTGTTTTCTTTGGATGATTGACCACCCTATCTCCATGTGGATTCTCAAAGCACTCTGTTGTAAAACCAAAAAATACTAATAAAACTTGTTTAAAAAAAAAAAAAGATACATTAAGCCCACTAATGAAAGAACTCTGTAATGAAGTGCTTTTAGAGGCTAAAATACCAAAAACGTGGATGAAGCCAACATTACTTTAATACCTAAAGAAGATTCAGATTTGACGCAGATAAAGAATTATAGACCAATATGTCTATTAAATGTGGACTATAAAATTTTTGCTTCAATAATAGCAGAAAGATTAAAGAAATTCTTGATTGAATTTATACATACAGACCAAAATGGATTTTTACCTAAGAGACAAATAAAAAATAATGTAAGAATGATCTTAGATATTTTGGAATATTATGAAATGCATCCAGGGAAGCAGATGGCGCTAATATTCCTAGATGCACAGAAGGCTTTTGATAACGTAAATTGGTAATTTATGATTCAACAATTAAATGAAATGGATTTTGGAGAAAACTTTATAAATATAATTAAAACAATCTATCATAGACAACCAGCTAAAGTATTCGTAAATGGAGACTTTACAGAAAACTTTAATATCAAAACAGGCACAAGACAAGGATGTCCATTATCCCCATTATTATTTACATTAACACTGGAAGTACTGAATAGAAATATTAGGCAAGACTCAGAAATTAAAGGATTGGAGATAAAAGATGAAAAATATAAACTACAAGCATTCGCAGATGACTTGGTTTTTGTATTAGAAGAACCGCTTGAGACAAGCTTAAGCTTATGAAAAAGATAGAAGAATTTGGAGAAGTGGCAGGACTGAAAATAAATAGAGAAAAGACCAAAGTGATAACTAAAAACCTTACAGATAAACAAAAAAATCAACTGTCAGAAAAAACACCTTCAAATAGTTAAGAAAGTCAAATACTTGGGGATATATTTAACAGCAAGATGTGCAACAATAAAAGAAGATAACTACGTAAAATTACTAAAACAAAATTAGACTTGGAAAAATGGAAAAATCTACAACTTTTAATGCTAGGGAGAATAGCAACAGTGAAGCTGAATATTTTACCAAAACTACTCTCTTTATTTCAAACAATACCTATAAAATGGAATTTTTTTTGATGAATTAAATACATTGATTTTGAAATTTATATGGCAAGGAAAAAAAGAATTAGATTGAAAATGCTACAAGAAGCGAAAGAAAATGGAGGATTTGGGCTGCCAGATTGGGCCTTATATTATCAAGCATCTGTATTAACTTGGTTAAAAGAATGGATAACTCTTAGACATAAAAGATTACTATACCTAGAGGGGCATGACCTACAACTCGGATGGCATGCCTTTTTATGGTATGGGAAGAATAAAATACATAGATACTTTCAAAACCACTATATAAGAAATGCACTGCTTCTAGAATGGGAAAAAGTAAAAGCGGAAATTTATATAAAAATACCTGGATGGCTTTCAACAATGGAAGCGTTTGTTCACCCAAACTTAACTATGAGAAAATTGTGACTTATAAAGACATTTTGAATACTGAAGGGAAACTAAAAACCAGACAAGAACTGGAAGAACAGGGCATTGATCTGTCATGGTGGCCACACCTGCAAATTCAAACAAGATATGAAAAAGTTGTTAAAACATCTGGATTTTACAAAGAACAGACAGAATTTGATCAGATATTATTGACATCAGATGAAAAATTGATTAAGAAACTATATAAGTATATGTTAAGTTTAAAGTTGGAAGAGGAACAAGTTAAAGAAACTGATAATATGGGCAAAAAACTTTGGGCATAACATAGAGTTAGAAAACTGGCAAAGCCTTTGGGAAAGAAATTCTAAAATAACAAAGGCGGTGGCTTACAAAGAAAACCTATATGAAATGTTTTACAGATGGCACTTAAACACCTGTGAGGTTAGCGAAAATGTTTAAAAATATGTCTAGTAATTGTTGGAAATGTACACAAAAACCAGGGACATATTATTTTTGGTGGACATGCCCTAACCTAAAGCACGGGTCGGCAACCCGCGGCTCCGGAGCCGCATGCGGCTCTTTGAGCCATCTCCTGCGGCTCCGGAGCCTCCTCCGCCATTTGTAGAGAGAGAGAGAGAGACAGAGAGGCACTTGCGCTTCCCTTCTCTCTCTCTCTCTGTCATGCATACTTGCCCCCTCACAGGGCTCCTGATTGGCCCTGCGCCCGGGTGCCCCCGCCCCCTGGGAGAAGCGTGGCCAGGAAGTCCCTTTCCCAGGCTGGCCCCATCCGAGGCGCACGTGGCCGGGGAGCCGTGCAGGGAAGCCCCGGGATCCCCGCTGGGAGCGGTCCGCCAGAGCCTCCGCTGAGCGGGCCAGCCCTCCCGCAAGCCGCGGCCCCGAGGGAAAGCAGCCCCTGCGATCCCCAGCCGGCGCGACCATTGCCTAACCAGCAGCAGAGCCGGTGACGGAGGGTAGGGGGAGGAGGGAGGGGGCTCCGAGTCCACGGAGCGCTGCCGTGAAGCGGCCGCAGGGCAGGTGGTGCGCCCCCCCGGGCTTACCTGTACCAGGCGGAGGGGCTGGCAGGGGCTGGTCAGGCAGAGCAGCCGCAGCATCGCGGCCAGGGCCAGCAGGCCGTGCGGCACCAGCCCCCCCAGCAGCCCGCCGCAGCTACATCTCATGGGCGGAGGGTGAGCCCGGGCAGCGCGGAGTCCCGGCTGGGGGGGCGGTGGCGGCTTCCTCGCCCTCCTCCTCCTCCTCCCCTTCTTCCTCCTGCTGTGCCCCGGGCGGCAGTCCCGGCTGCGGCGGCGGCAGGGGCATCTCTCCCTGGGCCGTCCCCGGGCTGCTCCCTGGGCAGCTGAGCCGGCCACGCGTCTCCCCGCTCCGGGCGGCAGTCCTGGCTGGGGCGGCGGCTGGCGGGGGCATCGCTTCCTGGGCCATCCCCGGGCCGCCGAGCCGGCCACGCGTCTCCCCGGGCTGGTCGGCAGTCGGGGGCATGGCTTCCTGGGCCGTCCCCAGGCCGCCGAGCCGGCCACGCATCTCCCCGGGCTGGGCGGCAGTCCCGGCTGCGGCTGGCAGGGGCATCGCTCCCTGGGGTGGCCCCGGGCCGCTCCCTGGGCAGCCAAGCCAGCCACGCGTCTCCCCGGTCCGGTCCGTGGTGCCCCGGGCGCCTTTCAGCACCTCCTGCTGCCTCCTGCCCCCCTCCCCGCCCCTTCGGCGCCGTCTGCCTTTCGTTCTCTCTCTGTCTCCTCATCTGGAGAGAGAGAGAGAGGGAGGGAGAGAAAAGAGAGAGAAAGAGAGAGAAGGCGACTTGTTCTGGCGAAGAACCAGTGGGGGGCAAGGCGATCTCCCGAACCCTTGTTATCCCTGCCACAGACTTGGCTCATCCGCCCTCACTCTCTCCTCTTCTCTCTCTACGGACGAGGCTGCTCGCTTCAAATGATTGGGTACCGAGGCCTGGGAGCCAGGCAGGCGGGCAAGTCTCGACTGCAGCATTTTGTTGCTGTTGTTGTTTTGCGCACGGCGGTGGCTGGGAACAGAGCCAAGCAAGCTCTGTGGTTGGAAGTCCCGGCGGCTTGGGAGCCAGGATCTTCCCCCTCTCAGTCCCAAATCCCAAGCAGGATTCACCACATTGGGATTGGAAGCGAGCGGCGAGGAGATGGTCTGTCTCTCCCTCCCTTCCTCCCTTCCTCGCCGGCTAATGAGGCTCCCTGCTAGGGGCAGTCGGCCTGAAGCGGAGGAGGGTCAGGGGCCTTTCAAAGTGTGACATTGCAACGGATGGGAGAGCCTTTCAGGAGGGTGCGAATGAACTGTAGCTCTTCAGATATTGCTAACATACAGCGTTTGCCGGCAGCAGGATCTATGCTGAGTGAGAGGTGCTGGCATTTCTCTTTGTCAGAATGTGTTGAATCCCCGATTGCCCATCTCTAAGGGAGGAAGTTAAACGATTTGGTAGGTGAACTGGTTCTGTTAGTAAAGGGGGGGGAAGGTGAAGAGAAAAAGAGAAAGAGGAAGAGGGAGAGAGAGGAAAGAGAAAGAGAGAGGAAAGAAAGAAAGAGAGGAAAGAGAAAGAGGAAAGGGGGAGAGGAAAGAGAGGAAAGAGAGAAAGGGAGAGGAAAGAGGGAGGGAGAGGAAAGAGGGAGGGAGAGGAAAGAGAGGGAAAGGGAGAGAGAGAGGAAAGAGAGGGGGAAAGCGCAAGTGCCTCTCTCTCTCTCTCTCTCTCTCTCTCACACACACACACACACACACACTGGGGGAAGAGGACTGGCAGACCAAGGGCAGAAAGAGGGAGAGGGAGAGAGAGGGAGGGAGGGACAGAGAAAGAGAAAGAGAGAGAGACCCTTTTGACATCTAAAATGAAGATAACACTGCATATATCCTTTTATATATATATATATAATAAAGGTAAAAAAGGATATATGCAGTGTTATCTTCATTTTAGATATCAAAAGGGTTTTGCGGCTCCCAGTGTTTTGTTTTCGGTAGGAAACGGGTCCAAGTGGCTCTTTGACTGTTTTGGGTTGCCTACCCCTGCCCTAAAGCCAAAAGATTTTGGTCAAGAATACATATATGGTTAGAGAAAATGACTAAAAAACACATAGATTTTAAGCCAGAATTATTTTTGTTAGGTATAATTGTAGGAAATTATGAGAAGGAATGTGTATACTTAATGTTACATGTGTTAACTGCAGCGAGAATTGTATTTGCTCAACATTGGAAAGATGAAGAATTACCAGCGGAGGAAGAGATAATTAAGAACATTTTAGACTGCAGAAATGGTCAGACTGACACTGAAAATGAAAGAGAAAGAAGATTCAGAATACTTTAGAACATGGGATACATTTTATCAATGGCTAGAAAAACGAGGTAAAGAGAAAGGAGTTTAACATGTATTAGTAAGCTAAATATTGAAACCCAGACAATATGTTGCTGATAAAATATTAAGGATTTGTGACTATAAAAATTAATAAAATATTGGGAAAAAAAAGAAAATCTGTGGAGGGAGCTGAAGGTTTGAGCTGCCAAACATCAGCCTCGAAACCTTAATGACTTGGAGAGGATCTGCAAAGAGGAGTGGGACAAAATCCCTCCTGAGGTGTGTGCAAACCTGGTGGCCAACTACAAGAAACGTCTGACCTCTGTGATTGCCAACAAGGGTTTTGCCACCAAGTACTAAGTCATGTTTTGCGAAGGGGTCAAATACTTATTTCACTCATTAAAATGCAAATCAATTTTTAACTTTTTTGACATGCGTTTTTCTGGATTTTTTTGGTGTTATTCTGTCACTGTTAAAATAAACCTACTGTTAAAATTATAGACTGATCATTTCTTTGTCAGTGGGCAAACGTACAAAATCAGCAGGGGATCAAATAATTTTTTCCCTCACTGTACATACATATCCGCGCACTTAGGCCTGTCACTTTTGAAACATTATTATCTCCCAAACTTGATCACATCTTGGTTCCATCCATTGTTGTCATTAATGTTTTTGGCTTGGGAAAAGAAATGATCATACGTAGTTATTTTGTAGTGAGGAAATCTATAATGGTAGAGAGGGTTCTAAGACAATTGAACGCGGCTGCCTGGCCACGCCCGCTTTACCACAGGCCCTGCACCACAGCTGACCCATCATGGGTGTTTATCATTGGCTGGCCCTCTGCCAGTGTGTTTCCCCTGCCACTGGTCACCCGCGACTAGTCCCCAATAACAAGCACTTATGATCTCTTAAGTGCTTGTTTCTTTTACCCTGGAAGAAAAGTGCAGGAGAGCAAGCTGATTAGAGTGCGTGCAAGGTGGAGGGAAAGGAGCAGCAGGAGGGGTGGTAATCACGTGTACGCTTCCCTTTAACTTACCTGTCCAGGTAAGCACCAGAGTCAAACCTTTGGGGGAGAGAAAGCTGAGGCATCTTCTCTCGTGAGCGAGGAATGGCACAGCAGCAAGAGAAAACATTCCCCAACCAGAAGCAATATCCTGTATTGGTTTTCCTAGCAAGCCAGCCACATTCTGCACAGGTGCTTGCTGGCGGGGGAAATTCATCTGGCAAGCCATGGCCCCTACGCACTTTCAGCTTCTCCTGGTAGCTGATTGGCTGCCGGGAAGGGCGGCTATTTGTCCCATGCAGCCAATTGGCCAGGGAGAAATTGTCCCTCTGTGAATCGCCTGGGAGGAGGGGGCGGGGAACTAATGGTGGGCGACCAGTGGCGGGAAAAACACCAGCGGAGGGCCAGTCAATGATAAATGCCCATGATGGGTCGGTTGCGGTGGGGGGCCTGCGGTGAAGCGGGCGTGGCCAGGCAGCTGCATTCAATTGTCCCATTCTGGGTAGAGAGACTACAGAATAGTCAGAACATATATCTATGTAGATAGACAGTCTAGTACATTTACAGTTATTTAACAGTTTTACTTTTTACTTGGTATTTGGTAGAATGCTGTGTGCAATCTTTTACTTTTTTTCTACTCCCACCACTCAAATGGCTAGGAATGTGTTTTTTTTCTATATTTAATTTTATTTTTAATTAAAACTAGGCTTCTGACTACAACCCTGAATAGCAGGAATCCCTAACCTGCTTCCTCAGTTCCAAGCAGCAGTAGACCACTTAAAGCTTCAGTTCCATCTCTCTCCCTACATGTTCTTCCGGCTGCCAGGCAATTTCTTTCCAAAATGTAATGGAGCTTTCAAGCCTCCTGCCTGGCTATCTGACCCGCCCAAGTGAAGGTGCTAATTTTTCCCCCTCTTGCTATCTCCCTCCCATCATTCAGTCTCCCCTTGGAAGAAGAAAACAGGTGAGTGTCACACATTCCCTACCATTCCACACAACCCCTGACCCACCCCTTCTCTCTCATTAACTCCTACACCCAGCCCTACTCTGCACACTTTCCTGCCCCACGCTCTTATCCATTGCTGCCACCCACTTCCATGCACACAGCTCCAGAAGCTGGTTTTCTGTGATACATCATCACCAGTTTGCATGTTACATTTCCACTATCCTTCCCTCCTGTTGTCTCTGCAGATTACGAGCCAGCGATGGGCACTGATAAACAGACTGTCTATCAGATGGCTTTGAGTGAGTCGCAAACATATCTCAGCACAGTAACCTGGTAGCATATGGAAAGGGCAGGGGAGGGTCTGGGGATAACTATAGCATAGTGCTCTTCTTGGGGACCTTATCCTTAGATTCTGGGGGGGGGGGTCACAAAAAGCTTCATGCAGTGTTTAACTGTGTAAGATGTACACATCACTTTAGTATTTGGTGACCATTTGTTTTCAGTTATTATTGCAAGCAAGGGATCAGCAACTTTTTCAAGTGTGAGCCATCACTGTGTGGTTTCATGCAATGTCAGAAGGGCCAAAATATGTGAGTGTTTTTAAACAAAGAACAAAGTAATTAAATACCCCAAATCTAATGAAATTTCATGTGAGATTTTTCAAGATTAGGCTGTCTCATAAGAGTTTGGCAGTTTTTATTTAAAAAATAATGATTTATTTTGAAAGTCAATTAGTGCCTTGTAGTATTGTCATTGGCACTGTGTTGCAGTAGAATAAACACACCTCCAGGTGTTATAGGTCAAATGGTAGATAGAAGACGCCTGCATGGAACAACCAATTTGATGTCATGATTGCCACTATTGTGGTTGAAGAAGAGAATTCGTAAGGACAGAAATTCTTGTATGCCTTCTTTCCTAGCACAGCTTTCATCCAGATCCCTGGAGAACAGGGAACAGTTAATACTTCTCCCCTTCCTCCAATGATCCTTATTAACAGTTTTGCTGCAGGAGCTTTACTGTTCTTTTCTTTGCTATCTCAATGCAGTTGAAATAACATCTGTTTCAGTCAGCATTGCTCAAGGGAAGAAAAGAGGCACCAGTTCCTAGTAATACAAACTTCATGCATGTATATACTGCATAATCCCCAGCCTACTATCTGATGCTGCAAGTAGGCTTCTGGCTGAAAAGATTGAAGAATAATATGCAATGGCTGGGTTCATATGTTGTACTAAGCCATGGTCTGTTAAATCACAGCAACTAGATTCTTACTGTCTACCTACTTGCTATGAATCAAGACTACATTTGACTTTAGAGTAGATTGCCCAGGAGTTACATGCTGAAAAAGCAGGTTAATTCAGGACATAACCTAAATTTGATTTATTACTGGCTTAGATGCTCACATGGATTTTAATAACGCTAGAGAGCAGGCACCCTTTGGTTCAGTCCATGGAATTAAGAACTATTTGGAATTACTTCCAGTTTTGGCAGCCAATGGGACGGGTGAAAGAAGCCAGGGCTTCGGCTTCTCAGCCCGATTTCGCTTTGCCCAGCGACCCTAAAAGGGTCGGAAAGTTGCCCTGGAGGGGCAACGAAGAAGGAGGGACATTCCAGGAGCTCGGATCAGGCGGCGGCTGATAGGAGCGGACTGAAGAAATCCTCTGAAAGGACGGAGGAAAGGCTGCCGGGTGAGCCAAGGCAGCCCAAGTCGTCTCCAGCCGGAAGGAAAGCGAGGAGCCGCAGCGCTCCACTAAACAGCTGGTTGTCAACAGCGTGCTGAAGCTGGGTGAGCCAGTGTGTTTCTTTTCCTTTTCCTTGTGGATTACAAGTCGTTGACCCCCCTGATGGGGAAGAGCTAAAGAACAAAGACCACCAGGGCTTCCGGTTTGCCAGGCAGCCGCGATGGACAGCTGGGAGACTTTCTCTCCCCCGTTCAGTTTTGCATCGCTGGGGGGCTCTGAAAAGGGCCGAAAGTCGCCCCGAAGAGGTGACCAGCAAGGAGGGTCTATCGCTGGATCGCGGGAGAGCAGCAACTCTCCTGTTAGATCTGGCGATCCCTCCAAACCGGCGGACGAAAGGACCGGCCATAGAAATATGGCTCATCCCTAGGCTGCAGACAGCCAAAGTCACACTCACCATCTGGCAACTTCAAAGCAGCCTGAAAAGGACTGGGTGAGATCTACCTCTCTTAAATCCTAATTGCTTTTTTGTACCTATTCAAGTTGCTAAAGTACTTTCCCCCCTGTGGAGAGGGAAGGGGGATTTTAGCCCTCCCTCCAGAAACGGCGATTGAATACACAGGAGTTTTTTTAAAACGTTGAAAAAATAATTGGATCCCAATTGGAACTTTATTTCCTAAAGCTTGTGGATTAAAAGATTTTTGATTATCTACTTTTTACTTTCTATTTTCATTCGAAAGTCTGGGTTTTTCCTCTTAAAATAGAAGAAACCCCCCCCCCCCAAAGGATTACAATAACTTTGAGATTTAAAGGAATTCCTTAAACAGTGGGGTGACATCTTGTGGCTAAACCTGAAATTGCAATTTATTATTCTTAAAGAAAAGAGACTTGGCTGACAGTTCAGAAAACAAGATAAGATTCATGTAGTAACCTTGAACACCAGCTGTGAGAGTTTTAGCTCTGTTTCTTATTTACTGGGGAAAAAACAAACAAACTGTAAAAGTTTTCAATTCAAGTCATCACTATGGAAGACCAGGAACAGACCTTTCCTATGGAAGAAATGCAAAAACAAATTTTTGCTATGTTGAAAATAACTTACCAAACTTACCAAACTCTTCTTAAAGCTGGTGATGAAATAAGAGCTTTCGGGGAAAAACCAGAAAGCGTCTTAGATATGCAAACTCAAACTTTGACTATAACTAAAAACTTATCTATACAGAATACAACAGAAAAAATTGAACAATTAAATATTATGACAGAAGACCTAACTGCCCAACAAGTACGGACAATAGAAAATTCAGAAAAAAATCTGACAACATGGATGGAGGAAAAAACCTGCTATATAAATCAGAAGGAATTTGAAGATCAACTGGGAGACAACTCTGCACCAGTGGAAGATCAAAACAGATTCCTTGCAAACCTAGCAGACAACTTTGTCTCCACAAAAGTAGAGAAGGGAACTAGAGGATTAGCCATTTTGGATCTCATTTCACTAACAGAGATGAAATGATAGAGTGTTGAAGCCACAGGAACGTTGGAGGAAGTGATCATGCAAATATTGGAATTCAACATTATGGAAGCACAAGCAATAGAACACAGTCAAACTAGAGTCTTGGACTTTAAGAGAGCTAATTTCAATAAACTTAGAGAGGGCTTGGGAAGGATTCCATGGATGAGAATCCTCAAGGGGAAAACAACTCAAGAAGCTTGGGAAATTTTGAAAAGTGATATAATAAAAGCCCAGTCTAGCACAATACCAACAAAGAAGAAAAACAACAGCTCTCAAAAGAAACCAGCATGACTGCATAAAGAACTCTCTGATAAATTGAAAGATAAAAAGGACAAGTATAAAAAGTAGAAAGAGGGGCACATAACTAAAGCAGAATATCAGCAAATAGCCCAAGCCTGCAAAGATGAAGTGAGGAAAGCTAAGGCTCAAAATGAACTAAGGCTTGCGACCATAGTCAAAAATAACAAAAAAAGCTTCTTTGAACATGTAAAAAACAAGAAAAATGTTAAGGAAATGATTGGTCCATTAGTGGGGGAAAGTGGCAAGAAGGTGACAAGCAACAGGGAAAAAGCAGAACTATTTAACTCATTTTTTGCATCTCTCTTTACACAAAGGGAAAAAACAGTCGAACCTATCAAAAACAGTACCATAAAAAATAGATTAGAAACACAAGTTAAGATAGGCAAGGAAATGGTAAGTGAGCACCTATCCAGCCTAGACGAGTTCAAATCACCAGGACCAGATGGATTGCACCCCAAGGTTCTCAAGGAACTGGCAGATGTGATCTCAGAACCACTGAACTATATTTTTCAAAGATCCTGGAGCACTGGGGAACTACCAGAGGACTGGAAAAGAGCTGATGTAGTTCCCATCTTCAAAAAAGGGAAAAAAATAGATCCAGGAAACTACAGACCTATCAGCCTGACCTCAATACCTGAGAAGATTCTGGAAAGATAATCAAACAACAAATCAGCGAACACCTAGAGGCAAACAAAGTCATTACTAAAAGCCAACATGGGTTTGTCAAAAACAGATCATGCCAGACAAATTTACTTGGACTTCAGTAAGGCATTTGATAAAGTAGATCACAACCTACTACTTGATAAGATAGAAAAATGTGGGTTAGACAGCATCACCACCAGATGGATCCGTAGCTGGCTGACCGGCCGTACTCAGCGTGTGGTCCTCAATGGAACTGCATCTACATGGAGATGGGGTGTAGTGTAGTGTAGTGGGGTGCCCCAGGGCTCTGTTCTAGGATCAGTGCTCTTCAACATCTTCATCAACGATTTGGATGAGGGGATAGATGGAGAACTCATCAAATTTGCAGACGACACCAAGCTGGCAGGAATAGCCAACACTCCAGAAGACAGGCTTAAGATACAGGAGGATCTGGACAGACTTGAACACTGGGCACTATCTAACCAAAATGAAATCAATGGTGAAAAAAGTAAGGTTCTACATTTAGGCAAGAAAAACCAAATGTACAGGTATAGTATAGGGGGTACCTTGCTCAATAGTAGTAACTGTGAGAGGCATCTCGGAGTCCTAGTGGACAATCACTTAAATATGATCCATCAGTGTGCTGCAGCTGCCAAAAAAGCCAACACAGTGCTGGGCTGCATTAACAGAGGGATAGAATCAAGATCACGTGAAGTATTAATACCACTTTACAATGCCTTGGTAAGGACACACTTGGAAACTGCATCCAGTTTGGTCAGACGATGTAAAAAAAGAGTTGAGCCGCTCGAAAGAGTACAGAGAAGAGCAACAAGATGATAGGGGACTGGAGGCTAAAATATAAGGAATGGCTGCTGGAATTGGGTATGTCTAGTTAATGAAGGAAGGAAAGGGGCGGACATGATAGCGTTGTTCCAATATCTCAGGGGGCTTGCCAAGAAGAGGGAGTGAAGACTATTTTCCAGGCGCCTGAAGGAGGCCAAGAAGCAAGCGATGGAAACTAATCAAGGATGCGAGCAACCTAGAACTAAGGAGAAACTATGACAGTTAGAACAATTAAGCCAGTGGAAACAACCTGCCTCCAGAAGCGGTGAATGCTCCACACTGGAAGTTTTTAAGAAGAGACTGGACAGCCATTTGTCTGAAATGGTATAGGGTTTCCAGCCTGAGCAGGGGGTTGGACTAGATGACCTCCAAGGTCCCTTCCAACTTTATTATTATTATTATTATTATTATTATTATTATTATTATTATTATTATTATTATTATTATTATTATTATTAGAAACAGATGGAAGAAAAGATAAACAGTTCAGGACAACTACGTCAAGAGGAGAAAATAAAGAGACAATGTGGTAGTCCTGCCAGACCCCTCAGCCTTCCAAAAATGGCGACTGGATGGTCATCTCAATATGACATAATATATACAATAATACAAGAAATCTTTGAGGACCCTGAAGCAAGGACATGGAAGATGATTTGGCAAAGAAAAAAAGGCAGAATAAGACTGAAGAAGAATGTAGTGTGGGCATATTTAGGAGGTTTAAAATAGAATATACTTAAGTAGACAAGACCCGTATTTTGAATACGAGATATTGTTATGATGTGAAGATAAAGAAAAATGTTGGCTAATTAAAACCTAGATGCATAAATATCAACAGTTAAATTGAAATATTGAGTTGTTAATAAAGGTTAGATAATGGTGATTAAGACATATATATGTTAAGAGTGATGTAACGTAATTAACATGTTTTGATGTAGTGATAAGAATAAAAATTATAAGCTTAAATATGAGAAAGTGGACATAAGGAAGAATGCTGAAATGGGAGAAATTTTGGTTATTGAATCTATAATATTTGGAAATTATAATGAAAATAAGAATATTATATTGTATTACTAATCTATTGATATAGAAGTGAGATAGATAAGATATGTATCCGGAACACTAGATGTTGGGGGGAATTGTGACAAAGGGAATTGGGGTCATTTAAAAATTTGGAAATGATGAATATTAAACGTTTAATTTAAATGTCAATGCAAAATTAAAGCTGGGAAAATTCATAAGGTTATTGATGGTCCAAAAGATGGAATGTTAAAATAAATAAGACATAAAATTATTGATAAATGTAAGAAAGCTATTAAGTAGCTGATGGATAGAATAAGAAGTATACTAATTTAAACAAGAGACAGTATGTATTAAGGGAAAAAAGAGAGGAAATATTGGCAGTAACAGTTGGAGATTTGTATTAATATTTGTATGTAATGGAATTATTGTAACTCAGACACCACGTTGCTTTTCAAAGATATAATTGTAACATTGGAAAATTAATAAAAAGTTTAAAAAAAAAAAGAACAAAGACCCCCAGAAGGATTGAGATTTAAAAGCAGCGAGCAACTACAAAAGGGGAAGATATTTAAAATAACTTAAAAATTGAATTCAGATTGATTCAAAGAAGGACTGACTATCTAATCTACAGAGGTGAAAATTTTCTAGATATAATCTTAAGGATAAATAACTTATAAAGAACTTTAAAAGAAAGAAAGAAAGAAATTTTCTAAAATTAGGCATTGATAAATGAGTGTACGAGGACATCTAGTGGCGAAAGAAGAAAGTACAGTATTATTAAATACTAAAAATATTTTTAGAATTATTTGACCTTGAACAACACCTGGCGTAAACAAAGTGCCTTGGCGTGAGTCTACAATGGAAAAGATTTCCCATAACTATATTTGTTGACTCTGGATATAACTAAACAGGAACTATTTGGAGACAGTGAATGCTTTATAGTGAATGCTTTATGTTGGCGCTAAGAAGCAGTCACACGCATCTTGTGAGCAGAAGCTGAGCTGACGATCTCTGTCGTGTTTATTGCTTTTATATTATTTGTTACAGACACAAGCTTTCTTAATCATTAGATGTTTGACATTTGCTGATTCATGGAATACTTCTTTCATCTAACCAATTACTTTCTAGTTACATATTATAAGGTAAACAACTAGATAAGGAACAATGACAGGTGCGGTTTTTCCGCGTCCAGAGGGCCTCTCATGAAATAAAGCCGAAACAGTGAAGGAATAACACCACGCAGAGTTTTCCTCGTGATGAGATGGCCCAGAACAAAGTCAGGGAATCTCTTTTATTAGCTCAGCAAAATGTGGGTGTGTACAGGAAGCAAGTAGGAGTGATTACAGATTAACATATGAGTACGTGAGAGTGAGCACAGTTTACAAACCGTTTGTGACTGGGAGGAGTTTTCAATGGGGTCATTGCTCAAAGTTCTCCTTTGTCCTTTTTCCGTCCATGTGGTTCAGCTGCATGGCAGCCTACACGTGGGCTATAAGGACATTACTCCCACATCTCCTCTGTTTTTGTTTTTTCAATACGTAGGCCTTCAAGGCTTAAAAGTGATTGTCTTTCGGCTATAAACATATCTTTACTTTGGGAAGGCAAAAAACCTTTACATGTCTGCAGTAGGGAAGGAAGACATTGAATGCAACAACACAACATAACCATCAGTACTATGATCATTATGATGGTGGGAATGATGGATCGTAACCAGGAGCCATCAGGTAGCCAAGACCATAGGGAGCCCCATATGTCTATGGTACCGGAACCATCCGACATAAGGGGGTTGTTCTTGATCAGCCTTTCCATGTGGGCTACAGTAGCTGAGATGTTTGGCTGATAGTTATGTATGTACATGCAACAATGGGAATGGATCAGGGCACATACACCACCCTTGGCAGCTAACATTATATCTAATGCATAACGGTTCTGCAAAGCAACCGATCGCACTTCACTAAGTTCAGTGTTGAATAATTTTATAACTGCTATGGTGTCGTTGAACATGTGCACAGTCCAGTTATTCAGGAGATGTAAGTCTCTGTAATTCATAGCAGCGCCTATGTTTGGCAGGAGGCCGCGACTAAACTGTGTCCCTGTGCTGCCACCCAATGTTAGAGGATTGTCATGAGTGATATCAATGTCTCGCCTATTGCGAATGCGGGTTAGGGGAAGGGAATCTATCTTATATAAAAGCGGAATCACGAACCCTAGAGTGCAGACCCCCGCCCAGTCCTTCGGAACGGCTCGATAGGCTCTTATCCCACAAATGAACCACAAGTCATTGGGCAAAAAGTACGGGGACGAAATGTTGGCAGAAGTGATTATGCTCTCCAAGTCCATACAAGCAAGGTAATGCAGGATGGTGGCATTCTCATTGGATGTATATGTAATACTATTATCGCTCGAGTTGTGGACCTTCGTAAGCATCCTTTTAAGCCCCCTACATCTTTTATCAGAGGCCCATGGGAGAACTTTATTACAGCTTTGGTAGTGTCCCATCACATTAGCGTTGGAGGACAACCCTGTGGAGTTAAAACATATGGCTGCAGGTTCATGTAGTACAGTGCGTACAGCAGCCGAAGTTTTGTGCTGTGTGGTTGAGGGCTCGAAGGTTTTCCAGCCTGTTTGATTAAAAGGGACCGCTTGCAGCGGCAGACCTCGATCTGATTTTCCTGGAATGTGCATACAAATCCAACAATTGGTGACATTTAATGAGGTTGCTGTCGTTTTTATGTCCTTGATGTAATTGTTATTGTCCCATAGGTCATCGCCCAGATCTCCTGCTCGCGCGACAGCTTGTTCATTTGTCGGGTGAATCAGCCACCATGTAAGGACGCACACAGCGGCCAGAGACCCAAGTGGTGTCATTGTTGCTTGTTAATGTTGGATGGGGAAAGGTCCTCTGTTTTTGTTTTGGAATGATAGGGACGGATGTGTCGACCAGGGACCCACAAAGTCTCACCGTTGGTTTGGATGGCGGCGTAACCTCGTCCCCAGGTGATGAGTTCAGCAGGGCCTTTCCAGGTGGGGTCAGGAAGTCGTTTGAAGTACACCAGTGGTTTGGATGTTGCTGCAGCAGGAGAAGCAGAGAAGTGACGAGTTGCTGCGGATGATGGAGGAGTGCCCGTCAGGTTCAGGAAGTTAATGGTGTATAAACACAGGTTAAGCCTGTTTTGCAAAGCTGGGAGGCTAGGGGGAGTTTTCCCCTGTGTCTGATTATATTTTTCCAGCGCATGTTTTAACGTCTGGTTGGCACGTTCAACCAGAGCTTGGCCCTGGGAGTTGTAAGGTATTCCAAATTTGTGAACAATTGACCACTGATTACAAAAGGCAGCAAAAGCTGCTCCTGTGTAAGCAGGACCATTGTCTGTTTTAAGTTCTTTTGGGCATCCCAACGTTGCAAATGAACGAATACAATGATTAATGACATGCTTAGTGGCTTCACCCCGTTGAGGGGTTGCAATGATGAAGCCAGAGAAGGTGTC
Source organism: Azemiops feae (assembly GCA_023970755.1). Lineage (NCBI taxonomy): Eukaryota > Metazoa > Chordata > Lepidosauria > Squamata > Viperidae > Azemiops > Azemiops feae. The sequence continues at coordinate 156,875 of JALGBA010000965.1, forward strand.
TATGGAAACATGAAGATATTTCCATGGGGCAAATGGGGCATATTGTGTAACATCCATTTGCCAGATTTGGCAGCACTCGGTTCCTCTGGGGTTAACCCCCATTGGGAGCGAGTGAGCCTGCTTGCTGCAAGTGGCACACTGCTGGAGAATAGCAGTTGCTTCTGCAGTGGTTATTCCAAATTGTTTCACAAGTGCTTTTTTATTTTGATGGAAATAAGCATGACTGTCCCAAGGGGAGACAGGAGAAAGAGACATGAGGCAGGTAGCAGAGGCCGCAGCGTCTGCAATGTCATTTCCCTTTTGCAAGAAGCCAGGAAAAGGCTGGTGGCTTCTTATGTGTGTGACTAAGGATGTTTCCTGTTGGATATTACAGTTTGTAGGGTGGAAAATAAAGAAGTTAGATCAGGGTCTAGGGAGGGAGAGAGGTATGATTGAAAAATAGTGGTGACAATTTGAGTGACATAGAGACTGTCAAGAATGAGATTTATAGGTTGAGTGGAAAATGTTTGAAAAGCTAGAATGGCAGCGGCTAGTTCCGCACGCTGAGCAGACCGTTGGGGTGGCGTTATTTTTGTGTGCCATTGGTCATGAATATACCAGGCACAAGCACCAAATTGTTTACTGCCATCTGCAAAAAGTGTGACAGCATGTGGGATTGGAAAGCGTTGTAATTGGGTATCCCATGAAACAGGGATATTTTTTAGGAGCTGAATGCGAGGATCAGCAGGAGGGTGGCAGGATATCTTTCCAGGCCACTCAGTGAGAGCAAGCTGCAAGGCTTCAGAGGTAGAATACATGATTTCCCATGTAGTGAGAGAACATGGTACATATAGGACAGAAGGTTCTATTCCTGCAAGGGCTTTTGCTCGAAGGCGAGCCTTAGAGATGAGAGAGGCAAATTGAAAAGGTTTTTGACTAATTGTGTTTCTAGGAGTGTGAGGGAGGTGAAGCCATTCTAGAATAAGAAGTGGCTTTGGGTTTTGTGCCAGAAGTGCAGTTGGTAGCTGTGGCGTATTTATGATGATGATGAGTGGTTGCTCATCAGGGATGCAGCGGTCCACCCATTGTGTGTGGAGTGCTTGTTCTACTTGTGTCAAGACACCTAACTGTTGCACATTAAGGCGTATGATGTCTGAGGGTTGCTTTCCCTGAGTAAGAGCAGAAAAAAGAGGTGCCAACTGGCTGGTGGAAATGCCAAGGTAAGGTCTTATCCAATTTATGGTACCTAGATATTGTTGGAGCTGCACCAATGTGGTATCCTTCTCTAAACAAATGTGAGGAAAAATGGGTGTTGAGTGAGAAGAAAGGAGTTTATGACCCAGATATGAAAAAGGTGCCTTTTGCTGTATCTTATCTGGTGCTATATGAAGTCCCCCTTCAGCTAGCATGGTAGTGAGAACAGGTAGTGTTTGGTTGACTGTGCCCACAGGGCCAGGTGCAGCGACAAGAATATCGTCCATGTAGTGATAAACAAGAAAGTGAGGGAACATAGCACGGTATGGTTCTAACATAGCATTAACATAAAATTGACACATGGTGGGGCTGTTTAGCATGCCTTGAGGAAGAACACGCCATTGATAGCGAGAAGTTGGCCTACACATATTAAGTTCAGGAACTGAAAAAGCAAAAAGTTGCATATCATCCGGGTGAAGAGGAATAGAAAAAAAACAATCCTTTAAATCTATGATCATAAGATCAAAGTCTTTTGGGATTAAATTTGGGTTTGGGAGGCCGCATTGCAGCGCTCCCATAGGTTGTAAAACAGCATTCACTGCACGTAAATCGTGGAGGAAACGCCATTTGCCTGATTTCTTTTTTATAAGAAAAACTGGGGTGTTATAGGGGCTTAATGAGGGTTCAATGTGCTTTAGGGCAAGTTGTTCAGACACTAGAATGCGTAGAGCAGTGGCCTTTTCAGAAGTTAAAGGCCATTGGTCTATCCAGACAGGAATGTCAGATTTAAGAGAAAGGCGAAGAGGTGAAGGAGGTGACATAATTATTCCAAGCTTAATTTTGCACCGAATTGGTGGAGCAGGTCATGGCCCCACAAATTTATATGAAGAGGTAAAACAACTGGCTTAATATAAGCAATCGTGGAAGTCTGAGGTGATGTAGCCGGCAACCAGTCCTTACTAATTTTTGCAAGTTGAGTACCGCCCACGCCACGGACTGCTGGTGAGGATTCGGTGGGCCAATCAGAAGGCCACTCAGCAGTACGGATCACAGACACATCTGCGCCAGTATCTAAAATGCCAAAAAAAGGGCGTCCCTTAATATGAAATTCCATAGCAGGGCGACTATGTTGCATTGTTTTAGTAATTGCAAAAAGTTCTGTGGTTTCAGAGGGAGTGGGAGGGTCCTCCTGTGGGAGGATTATCAGTTTTGCTAATATCTCTCCCCTTTGTATTGAAATTGGGTAGCTTGGAATAATTTGGAGCAAAACTGTAGGTTCCATAGAGCATGTCAAGAGTGCAGGGGGAAATGAAGCACCACGTAAAGTGAGTGAGTCATGAAGTAGCAAAGCAGATGTAAGAGAGGGGAGGGGGGCAGAGAGGGAGGCGGAGATCACATAGGGCGTGTTAGGAAAGTCTGCGTCAAGTGACACGTCAGCACTAAGAACAATAGCAGGCAGATAAGAAGCAGGAAATGGCAGTTGCTGTACAGCCTTTTGGGTGGGGCTGGCTGTTTGCCCCCTTTCTAGTTTTCCGACTGGGATTGGAAATTCGAGCCAGAACGACACTGATTAGCCCAATGGAACCCTTTTTTACACTTAGGGCAAATTGTTTTTGGTTTTAGCCCTTTTTGAGCTTGACGCGATGCCCCCCCTCCTGGGGCACGGCATTGGGCTTTAAAATGACCAGGTTTGCCACAATTGAAACAATTGCCACCAGGTTTTGTGCCCTGTTGTAAAGCCATGGCCAGTGTTTCCATATTAAAGGCATTTGTGCCCACTATGCGGCAGGCTTTAAGGAAATCAGCCAAAGTGGAGTCAGATTTAGCAGCAAGAGGTTGCAAAACACGACGGCAGTCAGTATTTGCATTTTCATAAGCCAATTTTAAAAGCAATTCTGCACGTGCCGTGGGATTGGTAATTTGCCTATCCACTGCCTTTTGCAACTCCTCAATAAAGTCAGAAAAGGGCTGACTGGGACCTTGAAGAATTTTTGAAAAAGAGGAAGTGGGAAGGGCTCCTGAGTCATCAGCCTTGTCCAGGGCTCTAAGTGCGGCCAGGCTGACTAAAGGGAAAGTTGCTGGGGGAAGCTGCATTTGGGCAGTAACAAGCGAAAACTGACCAGAGCCTGAAATGGCATCTGCCGTGATTGCAGCTATCCCAGCAACATGGGCAGCGGATTCAGCCTCTCAGCGAAAATCTGATTCCCACACCACATACTGGGGCCCTGTCAAAAGCATTCTTAAAATATCTTTCCAATCTTGGGGAGTAAGAATGAAAGAACCAGCCAGGGCATTAAAAAGACCTTTGACATAAGGGGCTTGAATGCCGTACATCGAGACCGCTGTTTTCAGGTCTCTGATTGTTTTTAAAGGAAGAGGTATAAATTGAGGTATCATGGCACCCGCAGTATTCTGAACAAAAGCAACAGGAAATGCAGAACACTCAGACAATTCATCAATATCAAGCAAACCCTGACTTCGAGCGTCAGATATGGTAGTAGTCACAGCACTCATGGGAGGAGCTGCAGGAGGAACAATAGAAAGATCAGCAGAAAGAGGAACTGAAGGGGGGGGTGATGTTGGAGCAGAGGGTGAGGAGGGGGAGGTAAGAGGAAATGCCTCATTGCCTTGTGAAGTTTGTTTCTTGTAAGGCGGTGGGGGGGTCACAGAGCCCAATGTCTCCGTGAGCCCTTGTTCATGGACTTTGAGGCATTCCAGAACAATTCGCCATGATGATAGCATTTTTGCAGGAGCTCTGGGATGCTCATGGAAAGAGGTACCCAATTTACTCCATGTAGTCACTTTAAGTGAGCCCTTTTCCGGATATGCCGGACATTTTTCCCAAATATAACATAATAAATTAAACAAATCAGCTTTACTCAAAACAGGCAATAATTTACCGCTGTTTTTGAGAATAAAATTTGTAGACTTGGTCAACTCTCTAAGTTCTTGCAAGTGCGCTGCCTGCGATTTAGAAAGTTTTCCTCCCATACTCACGAGGGGATTGTCGCCTTGCTTCAGACGAAATCGTGTGCACAGCCTCTTCCAGGCGATGAGAATGAGAGGTCCAAGGACGTATCACTTTATTAGCGATCACGTCGGGGTCACCAGTTGCGGTTTTTCCGCGTCCAGAGGGCCTCTCATGAAATGGAGCCGAAACAGTGAAGGAATAACACCACGCAGAGTTTTTCCTCGGGATGAGATGGCCCAGAACAAAGTCAGGGAATCTCTTTTATTAGCTCAGCAAAATGTGGGTGTGTACAGGAAGCAAGTAGGAGTGATTACAGATTAACATATGAGTACGTGAGAGTGAGCACAGTTTACAAACCGTTTGTGACTGGGAGGAGTTTTCAATGGGGTCATTGCTCAAAGTTCTCCTTTGTCCTTTTTCCGTCCATGTGGTTCAGCTGCATGGCAGCCTACACGTGGGCTATAAGGACATTACTCCCACAGACAGGAAGATAGAAGAAGGAACTAAGCCTGTTATCTATTTCAGTAGGTAAGGCATTAAGTCAAAAGGGGGTGACCTTTAGGCTGCTTTATTGGAGCAAAGGGTATAGAATTATGAGATGTGTGGGGGTGCTGAATATGGCAGTGTGCTGCACGTATTCAACCCCTACATCTCACTCTTTTCTATTTTATTAGTAAGGGCATTATAAGTTAAAGTAGTTAGTGGGTGTAATCAGGGGACATACATCTTTGTATTTGTATACAGCATAAACTTGTTCCTGAGGCAAAGTTGATGTTGGTTTAGTATGGACAATTTTTGCACAAGTAAGATTTGTAGGAACAGCTACAACTGGTGTATGCAAAGCAATAGCATCAGAGGATAACATACAAGAGGTAGGACCCCAGTTTGACATAGTTGCATATTGAAATTCATTGTCTGATAGAAAATTGCTCAAACCAGTATAATTTTTTAAAACTGACGCTGGGACACACACAGGTATAAGACAGGTAGATAGTAGATTTTCCATATCATACACTTCAGATAAGCAAAAGACATCATTTTGTGTGATGTTAGCTAGTTGCACCCATAGGTTTTGCCTCATTCGTTGTTCGAGTGAATGTTTGGGTGGGATGACAGCTGCTGTTGCCAAAGGCAGCTGTTAATAATCAAACACAAACAATTGATGGCTAAGGAATTTGCAGTTAAAACCGCAAAGATGGCAGCGCATACGTTCTCGGGGGTTTGCTCCACTTGCTGCTGCTGAAGCACTGCCTGCGCTTTGGTGGTCAAGTTTTTCACATCTCCCCATGTCACTGGATGACTGGCACGACGGGATTAGATTGGTCGCCGTGCCGTCTGGAGAGTCACCCTTGCCATTTCTGGGACTGGATCCAGGGACTGATGCCACAACATCCTTGGCTGGGCGGACGCAACGCGCTGGAATCCACAAAAGCCCTGTAGGAGCAAGCACAGCAGCATATCCTCCTCCCCACATAATCAGAGGGACCGGCCCCAATCATGTTTTATCTGCTAATGCCTAATAATATACCAGAGGTGGAGGCAAGCTTGTTTTCTGTTGAAAGTGTCTCTGATAAGCAGTCAAATTTTCAACAGAAACATTCAGTTGATTTAAGGTAAATAATACTTTTTGAACCTGTTGTGTTACCCATGACAAATTAGGTACTCGAGAGCCCTCCTTTTTTATTTGTTTGTGGAGGCAGTCCTTAAAGGACCGATTAGCATGTTCCACTATGGCTTGACCCGTGGAATTATAGATGAGACCATGAGTAAGAACAATATTCCAGGTTGTACAACATTGCAAAAAGGCCGATGAAGAATAGGCTGGCCCATTATCAGTTTTTAAAGAAGAGGGCTTGCCCAAGGCTGTAATGACCGAAAAAAGATGAGAAATAACATGATTAGCTGTTTCCCCTCGTTGAGGTGTGGCCCAAAGCGCTCCTGAATAAGTATCAATAGATAAATGAATATACTTCCAGGGAGCCAATGAGGGAACATGGGTAACATCCATTTGCCATAGTTGATTAGAGGTGAAACCTTGGGGATTAACTCCTGTGTCCCCCGAGGGGGATGCCCCAGAACATTGAGGACAGGATAAAACAATCTGCTTGGCTTGGTCGAGTGGAATATGGCAAGCTTGTGCCAATCCCCTAGCGTTTTGTTGGAAAAAAAGAGTGACTAAAAAAATCTGAAAATAAAGTGGGTAAGACATGAACAGAAGAAATCATTAAACAAGCAAAGCGAGGATCTTTAGGCAAATGATATGCAATAGAGCCTACATAGTCAATTAAAGCACACTGAAAAGATAAGTTATTCTGAAAATAAAATTGAAAATCAGATTTAGGTAAAGGAAAAACAATATTCATTAAATCAGTCCCATTTCGTTGGCAAGCTCGAGTGCGTCCTACAGATATAATTTCAGCACCTGCCTGAATAAATGGTAAAACATTTTGTGAAGGGGTATGGGGTAAATAAAGCCATTTAATACAATATACTTTTTGCGATTCTAATACAGCTAATACTCCCGTAGGAAACTTACTAGTAGGGAATATCAGAAAAGTTAACTAACAATCTTTATGAGGAATACAATCCACAAACTGAGTGCTCAAGATGTCAATAATGTGCTCAATTGTGGCAAGTGCTGCAGGCGGAACCATAATGAGATCTCCAGGTTGTTTTCCTTTGGTCAGTAAATCAAATAATGGACTAAGTAAATGTGTAGGTAATGAAAAATATGGGCGAACCCAATTAAGGGTGCCTAGTAATTGCTGCAATTTGACCAAAGAAATAATTTTAGGCAAGCTCAAACGAGGAAAAACTGGAACACAATAAGATTGCAACATTTTATGCCCTAAATAAAGTAGAGAAAGTGTAACTGTATCTTTTCCAAGGCAACTTGCAATCCATAGATACTTAAATCATTTTGTATTTCAGAAAGCCAATTAGGTTGTATTTTTGGGGTTCCAATTTAATCAAATTCCATTCAGATGAAACAAATTTCCATTAAATAGGGAAAACATTTACAAATCTAAGCAAAACAATTCAGAGTCATTTCTTTTGGTTGATGGATATATATGTCTAACTAAACAATTTAAAACTCAAAAATTTGCAAAAGAATTGTCCAACAATTACTGTCTCCTCTTTCGAGTAAAAAAATTGCAAGCTGAAACTGCAAGAGTGGGCATTAAATTTCACATCCACCCCCCTTCCTCAACCCAGACTTCTAAGCAGAGGGAGAAGAGAAAAAAAAAATAGTTAAAACGAACAGCTGCCCCCCTCTTCTTTCTGCCTTTCTTTCGCTCTTAAAGCAATACAGCCAGCGAAAAACGAAAGAGTCAGGAGGGGAGAAAAAGAAATTTTACAAAAATCTCACCACTAAAAAAATTCACATGCATTTTCCATAAACTCTTTCACACATCCTCCATGAAACTTTTCTCATGCAAACTCTTGCTATTGCGTTCCCATTTTACAACAATAAAAACTACAGTTTTACTGTTTCTTTCACAGCCTGGGAGGGGTGAGGGCTAACACACACACATTTACACCAGCAAATTAACTCATTCACTTCCATTCTGTTTGCTTACACATTTCACATACAAATATTTCATTTCATACGTTTTCCAGGCAAACTATTTATTTTTATTTAAGGCCTTTTTGTTTGTTGTTATCAAAGAGGGTTTTGACCCTTTTCCAAGTCTTGGAAATAACACAGAACAACACAGACAGACATATATACACAAATACTATTAAAACAACATTTATTTAGACATATGGCTTGTCCTGCAAGAAGCGAGAAAAATCATGAGATGATTCCAACCAAACGTGGTTTTTATAGGGCCCTTTAACCATCTCCTATTTTTCTCACCATTCCAAGCCCAAGCATAACGTTCTAGGGGTTAAACATATATAAGAGAAAACACACACATCAACACAAAGCACCACCAGACATTGTCTGACAGGGTTAAACTTAACAGCCACTTGAAGTTTCAAAGCATCCCAATTGTTCCTCTAAAATTTGCCTTATGGGGGTGTACAATGGCTGTGGAGAAGCAAAAGAATTAGCCTCTCCAGGAGGAGCTGAAGGTCCAACTGGAGATGATTTAGGGGTGACAATTTTTATCTGATCGTAACCAGGCAGGGCTTGTTGTTGCCCTGCCAAAGCATCAGAGCCAAATTTTTCCACTGCTTGATGGCATTGATACCATTGATGTAATATCTTTACTGAGCCCGGGGTTCAAGATGTAAAGTATGCCCTATTTTTATCCAGTCCTGTAAACGGAGCGTCCAGCGCTCTGGATACCAGGAAGAATGTTTCCCTACCTCCCACCAGCTTCCTTATGTCTGCCTCAGGCACTGTCACACCTGATTTATGTAACAGGAATCGAAGTTCCTTTATATGCTGGTGCTGAGATAGATTGCAACCCATACTTACCACTGAGGGGTTCCGTAGAATGAAGGGGTCCCGTAGGACGAAGGTGCACCTTAGGGGTCTATTCCAGACGATGGTAAGCATGTTGGCTGTTGCTCCCCACGGAGGGGTGAGGGCGTCCCGGTTCAGGGCGCCAGATGTTGGCGCTAAGAAGCAGTCACACGCATCTTGTGAGCAGAAGCTGAGCTGACGACCTCTGTCGTGTTTATTGCTTTTATATTATTTGTTACAGACACAAGCTTTCTTAATCATTAGATGTTTGACATTTGCTGATTCATGGAATACTTCTTTCATCTAACCAATTACTTTCTAGTTACATATTATAAGGTAAACAACTAGATAAGGAACAATGACAGGAAGATAGAAGAAGGAACTAAGCCTGTTATCTATTTCAGTAGGTAAGGCATTAAGTCAAAAGGGGGTGACCTTTAGGCTGCTTTATTGGAGCAAAGGGTATAGAATTATGAGATGTGTGGGGGTGCTGAATATGGCAGTGTGCTGCACGTATTCAACCCCTACAGCTTTACATCTGAGACTCGACTGGAGGAGGTAGATTTGGCCTAAAATAGCTGGCTCCTTTTTACACTTTGGATTTTACGTTAAGACTGTTGGTTGAAAAATGAGCACATCAAATATTTCCAAACTTATGAAGAAGACTTCCTCTGCACCCTCTGTTGGAACACGTAGCCCAACAACCCAGGGATCTATTGAAACAATGTTGCAACGTGAGAAAATAAGCACTGCCCAAAATGAAATACAGGCCACACTAAAATTGATGCAAGAGTCAATGCAAAGAAACCACGAACAGACACAAAGCAATTTTGAGAAATTAAGTGAAGAAATTTCGGATATAAAAGCACAATTTGAAGTTCATCATCAAATGATTGTCAAAAATGAACAAAGAATTCAGAAAATGGAAGATAAATCAGATGATATGGGAAAAAAATGGAAATACTATTGCAAGAGAATGAAAAGTTAGAAGGGGTGGTCGCGATCCTAGAAATGGAGAAGGCGGAACATTACTTGAGATTTCAAAACATCCCTGAAGACAGAGAAGAAAACATAGCAGTTGTGATCATTGAGCTTCTGGCGGAAACCTTGAAAGCAGATAGAGCAGAGATGCAAATGGAGATAGATGAAATATTTCGAATGAATTCAAGCTACGCAAGGAAAAATAAATTACCTAAAGAAGTACATGTGAGATTCATAAAGAAAACAACAAGAGATGAAGTACTAAGAAAAGTGAGAGATGAGCCATTACAATACAAAAATAAAGAAATTGTGGTCTTAAAACAGATACTTAAGAGAGTGAGAGATACCCGAAGACATTACCACTTTTTAACTACAAAGCTGATTGCGAAAGGTATAAATTTTAGATGGTTAATGCCAGAAGGCATTCTAATCAACTAGAATAATACAAGGTACCGGCTGGATTCAATCTTGAAAGTAGAAGACTTCGAAGTAAGACATAATAATAATTAATAATTAATAATTAATAATAATAATTAATAATAATAATAATAATAATAATAATAATAATAATAATAATAATAATAATAATAATAATAATAAAGTTGGAAGGGACCTTGGAGGTCATCGAGTCCAACCCCCTGCTCAGGCAGGAAACCCTACCCATTTCGGATAATGGCTGTCCCAGTCTCTTCTTAAAAAAACTTCCAGTGTTGGAGCATTCACGCTTCTGGAGGCAGGTTGTTCCACTGGTTAATTGTTCTAACTGTCAGAAGTTTCTCCTCAGTTTCAGGTTGCTTCTCTCCTTGACTAGTTTCCATCCGTTGCTTCTTGTCTGCCCTCAGGCCCTTTGGAGAATAGCTTGACTCCCTCTTCTTTGTGGCAACCCCTGAGATATTGGAAACTGCTATCATGTCCCCCTCGTCCTTCTTTTCATTAAACTAGACATACCCAATTCCAGCAACCGTTCCTTATATGTTTAGTAGCCTCCATCCCCTAATCATCTTTGTTGCCTTCTCTGCACTCTTTCTAGAGTCTCAACATCTTTTTTACATCGTGGTGACCAAAACTGGATGCAGTATTCCAAGTGTGGCCTTATACCAAGGCATTGCAAAGTGTATTAATACTTCACGTGATCTTGATTCTATCCTGTGTTAATGCAGCCCAGCACTGTGTTGGCTTTTTTGCAGCTGCAGCACACTGCTGGCTCATATTTAAGTGATTGTCCACTAGACTCCAAGATCCCTCTCACAGTTACTACTATTGAGCAAGGGACCCCCTATACTATACCTGTACATTTGGTTTTTCTTGCCTAAATGTAGAACCTTACTTTTTTCACCATTGAATTTCATTTTGTTAGATAGCGCCCAGTGTTCAAGTCTGTCCAGGTCCTCCTGTATCTTAAGCCTGTCTTCTGGAGTGTTGGCTATTCCTGCCAGCTTGGTGTCATCCGCAAATTTGATGATTTCCCCATCTATCCCCTCGTCCAAATCGTTGACAAAGATGTTGAAGAGCACTGGGCCCAGAACAGAGCCCTGGGGCACCCCACTGCACACTTCCCTCCATGTAGATGCGGTTCCATTGAGGACCACACGCTGAGTACGGCCGGTCAGCCAGCTACGAATCCATCTGGTGGTGATGCTGTCTAACCCACATCGAGCGGTTCTAGTTGAAGGAGTGCAACAACGACAAGAGGAGACCATGGAACAGAAACAAATGGAAGAGACAATCCAAGATGAAACTGCACAAACAGGAGAACAAAAAGAGAAATTTGAACAAGAGAGCGAAGGAACTGCCAGAGAGCAGAGGACTACGAGAGCGACTAGACCTAAATATAAATAATGGAAATGGAGAAAGAAAATAGAATTTTTTCAGTGAATGTAAATGGACTAAACTCACCATCAAAAAGAAATACTTTTTTTAGGAAACTACAGAAATTAAATATAGATATAATTTGTTTGCAAGAGACACATATAAAAAAAACATCATAAACTGCTGGAATACCCAAATATTGGGAAACTTTATTATGCATCAGCACACCAGAAAAAAAGAGGTGTTGCTGTATATATTAAAGAGACAATAGATTCTAAAATGGTTTATTCAGATGAAGAAGGAAGAATTGTGATGTTAGACATATATTTACACCAAAAACAAACACTGCTAGTAGCAATCTATGCACCAAATAATAACCAGGAAGAATTCTACCAAAGCTTCCATAGAAAAATAATAGAAATGGAGTATCAAAATATTTGTTTAGTAGGAGACTTTAATGCGATAGTAGATGGGACAATTGACTATAAAAGCAGTAAAATAGGGAAAACTGGGAAAAGAAGACTACCTAAGACATTCTTTAATATGATAGATGAAATTGGAATACAAGATACTTGGAGGGAAATTAATCCAGAAAAACTACAATATACTTTTTATTCAAATAGTCAAAAATCCTGGTCAAGAATTGATATGATTTGGATGACACCTGAATTGAGGTTGAACATACAGGAAATTGAGATTGAAATAGGAATATGGGCAGACCATAACGCTTTAAAATTGACATGGAGAGGAATACAAAAAAGACCAAGATGGACTTTAAATCAATCTATACTAAAAGAAAGAGAATTTGTAGAATTAGCGAAAAAGGAAATGTAATTCTTCTTTAGAGAAAACAAAAAAGAAGACACAACATTACAAAATGTATGGGATACAGCTAAAGCATATTTTAGAGGTATAGCTATAACATACATGGCAAAAAAATAAACAGAGAAGACAGCAATATGTACTACTAAAAGAAAAATTTGGAAAGTTAGAATTAGAATTACAAAAAACCCTGCAGAAAAAGACTTTGAAAAGAGAAATGGAACTAATAAAACATAAACTAAATTTGTTGGATTCAGAAAAATTGACACAGCAGATAAAAAGAGCGAAACAAAATTTCTTCGAAAATGCAATTAAGCCAGGAAGGTGGTTAGCTTATAAACTTAAAAAACAGAAAGAGAAGAAAATGATACATAACTTAGTAGACGAAAAAGGATGTCTACAATTTAAAAATGAAGAAATAAAAAAGATAATTAAGGAATATTACAAGAAATTGTATGATATAGAAGAAACTCCAAGAGAGAGAACGATTCAATATCTAGAAGAAAATAATCTTCCAAAAATTCCAGAGACATTTAAGACTATGTTAGAGGAAAAAATTACAATGATGGAAATATCAGAGGCCATAAGAAGGCAAAAAAACACCAGGTCCAGATGGATTACCGGCGGAGTTATATAAAACTCTACAAGATATACTAAGTGAACCATTGAAAGACGTCTGTAATGGACTTTTGCTGGAGGCTAAACTCCCAGCCACATGGAAGCAAACATTACTTTAATACCAAAAGAAGATTCAGATTTGACACAGATTAAAAACTACAGACCGATATCGTTGCTCAATGTGGATTATAAAATTTTTACTTCGATAATGGCAGAGAGATTGAAAAAATACTTAATGGAATTTATACATCCAGACCAAAATGGCTTTCTACCAAAGAGACAAATTAAAAACAATTTAAGAGTGATAATGGACGTATTAGAATACTATGAATTACATCCAGGGAAACAATTGGCACTAATATTTCTAGATGCCCAAAAGGCATTTGATAATTTTTCCTGGCAATTTATGACTCAGCAACTACAAATAATGGACTTTGGACAGAACTTTATAAATATGATAAAAACAATATATAACAAATAGCGAAAGTGATCGTGAATGGAGATTACACTGAGAACTTTGAGATAAGAAAAGGTACAAGGCAAGGATGTCCACTATCTCCATTGTTATTCATCTTCACTCTGGAAGTTTTAAATAGAAATATCAGACAAGATATAGAAATCAAAAGGACTGGAAATAAAAGGCGAAACATATAAATTACAAGCATTTGCTGATGACTTGGTATTTATCTTAGAAGAACCTACTGGGAAAGATAGGACAGTATGGAGAAATGGCGGGACTGAAAATAAACAGAGAAAAAACTAAAGTAATAGCTAAAATTTTTACTGCTAAACAAAAAAAAAAACAACTCATAAAAAACAGAATTACAGATAGTGAAAAAGATTAAATACCCGGGTATACATTTAACAGCAAGATGCTCAACTATAAAAGAAGATAATTACACAAAATTATTGAATCAAATAAAATTGGACTTGGAAAAATGGAAAAATCTGCAACTGTCAATATTAGGAAGAATTGCTACAGTGAAAATGAACATATTGCCGAAATTTTTTATTTTTATTCCAAACAATTCCCATAAAACTAGAGAAATTTTTTTTCCAAGATTTAAACTCATTAATTTTGAAATTTGTTTGGCAATGAAAGAAGGCTAGAATTAAGATGAAAACATTACAAGATGCTAAGGAAAATGGAGGATTTGGATTACCGGAGTGGGCTTTGTATTACCAAACATCTGTTTTAACATGGGTAAAAGAATGGATAACTCTTAGAAATAAAAGGTTGTTATATCTGGAGGGGGATGATTTACAGTTGGGGTGGCACGCCTTTTTATGGTATGGGGAAAATAAGATTCATAAGTATTTCCAAAATCATTATATAAGAAATGCATTGTTAACAGTATGGGAAAAAATAAAAAGTAAAATATATTTGAAAATTCCAGGGTGGTTGTCAACTATGGAAGCATTTGTACACCCAAATTTGGTGGACTTTGAAAAAATCTGGACATATAGAGATATTCTAAATCCTGAAGGGAATTTAAAAACTAAACAAGAAATGGAAAATCAGGGGATCAACTTGTCGTGGTGGGCACATTTACAAATGCAAACTAGATATGAAAAAGACGTTAAACTGTATGGATTTTACAAAGAACAGACAGTATTTGATAAGACTTTGTTAACTTCAGATGAGAAACTAATTAATAAAATGTATAATTTATTAATTTTGGAAATGGAAAGCGAACAAGTTAAAGAAACAATGATAAGATGGGCGAAAAACTTTGGATATAACATAGAATTAGAAAAATGGCAAAATTTATGGGAAAGAAATTATAAATTGACAATGTCAACTTCTTATAAAGAAAATTTATATAAAATGTTTTATAGATGGCACTTGCCACCAGCAAGATTAGCAAAAATGTTTAAAAATATGTCAGATAGATGTTGGAAATGTAAACATAACTCAGGCACATATTATCATGTTTGGTGGACATGTGATAAAGCAAAGAATTATTGGAAAAAGATACATACTTGGTTAGAAAAGATGTTGGGAGAATATGTAGATTTTAAACCTGAACTTTTTTTATTAGGTATAATGCCAGAAAAGATTAACAAACAAAGCCTATATTTGATTTTACACGTCACAACAGCAGCAAGAATAATATTTGCGCAATATTGGAAAAATGAAGGAATACCACCAGATGAAGAAATAATCAAAAAAATATTGGAATGCGCAGAGATGGACAGATTGACTATGAGACTGAAAGAAAAAGAAGAAACAGAATATTATCAAATTTGGGACTTATTTTACCGATGGTTAGAGGAAAGAATAAAGGATTAGGAATTTAAATATGTATTAGCGTATTTAAACTCAGACAGCACGTTGGATGAAAAATTATATGTATGGAAAAAACTAATAAAATCTTTTTTTAAAAAAAGAACTATTTGGAATTGTATTTCCCAGGGATTGCAGTATTAGATTCTCTGTGGAAAAATGCAGCCCGGAATATCTGAACCCCAATGGCAACAGCTGTGCCACCACTCCAAGCAATCCCCTGTATTGCTTCTCATTTCCCATGAACAAGCCCCTAATTTAAATTATCTTTAACCAAATTTGTTTTACTTAGCCAGATCTTGAATATGTACTTTTTCCTTAACATTTAAAATACAGTCATGTGAAAAAGAAAGTAACCCTCTTTGAGTTCTATGGTTTTATGTATCAGGACATAGTAAAAATCATCTGGGATGAGGGTGCAGGGGAGGAGCACTGGCGGACCATTAGTGGGGGAGAAGCACCGGCGGAGGGCTAGCCGAGGATAAACGCCCGCGATGGGTTGGCTGCGGCGAGATGCTTGGCCATAATGCACAGTGCCACGTTTGGCAAAAACCAAACACAGCATATCAGCACAAACATCTCATACCAACCGTCAAGGGGTGACGATTTGGGCTTGTTTTGCAGCCACGGGAACCTGGGCACCTTGCAGTCATTGAGTCGACCACGACCTCCTCTGTATACCAAAGCATTCTAGAGTCAAATGTGAGGCTATCTGTCAGACAGCTAAAGCTTGGCCGACACTGGGTCATGCAACAGGACAATAATCCCAAGCACACCAGCAAATCTACAACAGAATGACTGAAAAAAAAATAGAATCAAGGTGTTGCAATGGCCTGGTCAAAGTCCAGACCTCAACCTGATTGAAATACTGTGGCGGGACCTCAAGAGAGCTGTGCATAAACAAATGCCCACAAACCTCAATGAACTGAAGCAATGTTGCAAAGAAGAGTGGGCCAAAATTCTTCCACAATGATGTGAGAGACTGATACAGTCATACAGAAAAAGATTACTTCAAGTTATTGGTGCTAAAGGTGGTTCTACAAGCTATTGAATCATAAGGTGTACTTAGTTTTTCACACATGGCTTGTCTATTTTTGCTTTCTTTTTGTAAAATAAATGATATGGTCTAATATGTCATGTATTGTTGATCACTGAGGTTTTAAGAACTACTAAGGACCAGATGATTTTTACTATGTCCTGATATGTAAAACCATAGAACTCAAAGAGGGTGTACTTTCTTTTTCACATGACTGTATATCAATAGGACTTGGGGATTCTAGTAAACAGTAATTATACAGTAAATAATAACAGATCACATGGGAGTGAAATCTGTTTACTTTAGCATAGACGTAAAAGTTTAGAAGGAGAAAAGGAACTAAAGTTGTAAGGATTCTGTTACTGTAAGTACAGGTAGTCCTCAAGTTACGAGTGTAATGGAGCCTGCATATTCCACTCGTAACTCAAAAACTTGTGGGAGTGAATCTCGAACGAGAAAACTCCCTGCTCGTTAAGACACACGTGGCTCGTTAAGTGCACATGAGGTATCTCAGGGTGGGGAAGGCCATGGGGGGCCTAGTGATGGAACAGACCCGCAAGGCCTCTCCAACCCACTAGGAAACCTCATGCTTCCCCCTCGCTTCCTGCTGGCCCGGGTGCGCTGCTCACTCGCGTGCACCAGCCTTGGTTTGAGGGCAGGAACGAAGCCTTCAACTGAGCGGGGAGGCATCGTGGGGAGAGTCCCCTTGCACCTGCGTCCAAGCTGCTGGCGGCGGCGGCGGCAACAGCCACCTAAGCGGCCATGATTCCCCTCCCCAGCCAGCCAGCCACCCTGCCCGACCTACTCCTTGCCTGACCGGCCGGCGGCACAAATCCTGACCACTCTTCTCCTTGTCCTTCACATTCAAGCGGCGGCAGCAGCTTCAGTTTCTCCACTCCGTCCAAAAGAAAGAAAGTGGAGGTGTAGAGCAGGATTGCTCTCAAGAAGACGCAGGTGCGCTGCTCGCTCGCATGTGCCGGCCTTATTGAGAACAATTTCGCTCTGCACTTCCGCTTCTTTCCACTCGGACAGAGTGGAGAAACTCAAGCCGCTGCCGCTCAAACACTTTTATCCAAACACAGACCTACGAGAGATTGGAAGGTCCGTGTGCCTGCCAGTGGGGCGCTTCAGAAATGGAAAGGAACGCTTCATGTGACTGAAGCTCCATGTGACTCAGGTCTCTGTTTGGATAAAAAGTGTTTGAGCGCCTATGGGGCTATTCAAAACGCAGGGATTCGCTGCGTTTTGAAGCTCCGTGTGACAGTCCTTTCTGTTTCTGAAGCACCCCACTGGCAGGCCTTTTCTCAAGCCCTTTCCTGGCGAAAACAGCCCCTGGAGCGAGCGCGCCTTGCTCTGTGGCTCCGTTTTTGCCGGAAAAAGCCTTTTCTCAAGCCCTTTCCTGGCAAAAACGAGCCCCCGGAGCGAGGCGCGCTTGAGTTTCTCCATTCCATCCGAGTGGAAAGAAGCGGAAGCGCAGAGCGGGATTGCTCTCAATAAGGTCGGCACCTGTGAGCAAGAAGCGCACCTGTGTCTTGAGAGCAATCCTGCTCTGCGCCTCCGCTTTCTTCCTTTTGGATGGAGCAGAGAAACTGAAGCTGCTGCCGCCACCACTTGAGTGGGGAAGAGGACAAGGAGAAGAGCGGTCAGGATTTGTGCCACCGGCCGATCAGACAAGGAGTAGGTCAGGCAGGGTGGGTGGCTGGCTGGGGAGGGGAGATCATGGCCGCTTAGGTGGCTGTTGCCGCCGCCAGCAGCTTGGACGCAGGTGCAAGGGGACTCTCCCCGTGATGCCTCCCTGCTCAGTTGAAGGCTTCGTTCATGCCCTCAAACCAAGGCCGGTGCATGTGAGCGAGCAGCGCACCCGGGCCACAGATGGCATTGGTTCCTGCACCTGGCCGACTCCAATTTCACGCTTTGCCCCATAGGCATGCAAACGAAGCAAACACTTTCTCCCCCTCAGAATGGAAGCTTCCGGATCCGGTTGCAGCGCCTGCGGTCGTGTGAAGAGTTTGCTCTCCTCACTGGCCGGTTTCCCCCCGCCGGTAGACCCTGGACAGGGTCGAAAGTCGCCCTGGAGGGGCGACTACCGCTGGGGAGGACGCTCGTTGATTGCGGAGGGAGCGGCAGCTCCCTCCGCGATCCGAGACAGCTCCTCTGGGCCGACGGGGAAAACCTTTAACATGGCCGATCACCTAGCTGCTCCAGCCGAAAGCCACAAGAACAGCTAAGCAAAAAGAACCACCGTGGAAGATCCGGGTGAGAACTTTCCTTCCCTCTCTGTACCCTAACTACCTTCCTGTGAAAAGCTTTTGGAATTATTTCCCTACTTTAAAAGAGCAGCGTTTGGATACTTGGGAAAAAGAGCTCTTGAAAAATAATTAACTTTTATTAACTATTTGAATTGCTGGATTTCGGAGATCCTGAAAATCTTTTGCTTCTGAAGTTGGAATGTCTGTCTTCCTTTCTAGCTACCGGTCTTAGCTTAAGCGGAAATCTTTAGGGAGGGGGGTGGAGTGTTTTTTTTATTCCTCCCCCCCTTCTGTACATAAGAGTGCTTTAAGCTATTTTCTTGGAATTTATTTCTCTAAAGATATTTTGTTACATCTAGAAATTTATTCTGGGCGACACAAGGCTGTGTCTTTTTTTTTCTTTTTCTTTTGCTGTTTGAAGCTTTGGTAACAAAATATCTGAGTTAAGCTGAGACTTACTAGCTTTCGTTTGTGTATTCAACCCAAACTTGGCAACACGCCTAGAAATTCCTATCTGACTGCAAGAAGACACTTTCTTCAGTTTTTTTTTTCCTATTCTCTCCTCTAGTATTCTAACTTGATTTTACAGTACTATCTGAGATACACAGTTCTGCCTTGCCTTTTGGATTACAAATTGATTTTTATTGAAATGGAAGTGATGGAAGAATCCCATTCACAATTTATTAAACGGATGTCGGGAAGAATCTATGAATTTCATGAGCGAGTGAATGCCAGATTAGATGCTTTTATTGTAAGACTTCAAAATGACTTCCAGATTTCAACTGACTACTCTACCATTCAAATAACAATAGATGAAGAACAAAGCACTATAGAAGAAAATATCACTGAGAACTTTGATGATCAAAGACAGACTTTAACTAAAACATCTACAAAGTCAAAAGCAATGGGAGCTGACTTGCAAACACGAAATTTGGGGAACTGTGCTCAGATAACACTGGAAAAAGGAGAAGAGAGATGTGATCAGACTGAATTGTTTAGGAATATACATAACCAAATATTGGGATTTGAGGACGAGGCTCTTCTATGGAAACCAGCCTGGCACAAAAAGAAAGCTAGAATTAGATTTAAAAATGAGAATTAAAAATCTATCTGAAGGGTTAAAAAGGTTTAAGATTTTGGTTGAGATAATTACTACTGGGATGAAAATGACTGATTTGATTATGGTCTGGAATGGTAATATGGAAAAGGTTGTAAAAGTCTATAGAATAAGAAATAGAATGTAGATCTGAAAGGAGGTAAGAAAGTATCTTTTTGGGAATAATATGTTTTGTAAATTATGTGTTTATTCAAGGCCAAGTTGGAAAATGGTAATGGTAAATTAGTAAAATTTAAAAACAGGAGATGTATTGGATTGATTTATAAAATATATGCCTGAAATAGAGTAGAATAGGAAATAGAATATAGTTGGGAAATATTAAAATATAATGGTCGGAATAATATGTATATTTTAGAAATAATTATTGTTTCGTGGGAAATTGGGAGACCCGAAATGCAAATTATATGTTTTGCTTTAGGTGATATATTGTTGATATTTTCTTTACAATGATTGAATTTCATTTAGACCTGTTTTTCTTTACAATGATTGGATTTTATTCAGAAATGTACTAATTTGATTGTGTAATAACAATTGAGGGACTTTTGGAGATATGGATTGATTTATGGAGTATATATTTGAAATGGAGTAGAATAGGAAATAGAATATAGTTGGGAAATATTAAAATATAATGGTTGGAATAATATGTATATTTTAGAAATAATTATTGTTTCAGGGGAAATTGGGAGAGCCAAAATGCAAATTATATGTTTTGATATAGGTGAAATATTATTGATATTTTCTTTACAATGATTGAATTTCATTTAGACCTGTTTTTCTTTACAATGATTGAATTCTATTCAGAAGATTGATTTATAAAATATATATTTGAAATAGAGTAGAATAGGAAATAGAATATAGTTGGGAAATATTAAAATATAATGGGTGGAATAATATGTATACTTTAGAAATAATTATTGTTTTATGGGAAACTGGGTGACCCGAAATGCAAATTATAGGTTTATTTAAGGCTAATTGGAAAATGGTAATTGTAAAATAGTTAAACTTAAAAACAGGATTTGGATTGATATAGGTGAAATATTATAGATTTTTTTTACAACGGATGAATTTTATTTAGAAATGTATTAATTTGATTATGTTATAGCAATTGAGGGAAATAGAGAAGGAACTTTTAAAGAATTGTTGAATTATATGTGTATGATTATGTTTTCTTTTTTGGATGATGGATTACCCTATCCCCACGGTGATTCTCAAGCACTCTGATGTAAAATAAAAAAAAACTAATAAAACTTATTATAAAAAAATAAAAAAAAGAATGGAAGCTTCCGGGGGCCATGACCTCTTTTGCAGAGAATCGGTGTTTGAACTCGCACAATATTACGGCACCCCGGAGCTTCCATTGTCGGCGCGAAAAGCATTTCCAAGCTGACTCTCCTCTCCCTCAAAGGGAAAGAAACCTCGGCAGAGAGATTTTGCAAGGTGAGTCTGGCGCAGCCGGAAGGGAGGGGGAAGCAGTTGTGGGGAGGGGGGGAATAGCGTGAATTTTGCAGAGCCTCTGCGGACGCTTGTAAGGGTGAATGACTGCCGTGGTGCTGCAATATTTGCAATTTTGGGATTTGCTCGTAAGCACTAAGGGGTGCTGGCCGCGTAACTTCGAACGAACGTTAAGTGAATGCTTATAACTCGGGGATTACCTGTAGCAGCATAAAAAAAGGAATGATGGCTAAAGCACTAACTATAACCTTGCCTTCTTTTATGATAACTTTCCTGAGCCGTGGTGGCGCAGTGGTTAGAATGCAGTACTGCAGGCTAACTCACTGCTCACTCCAGGAGTTCGATTCTGAGCGGCTCAAGGTTGACTCAGCCTTCCATCCTTCCGAGGTCGGTAAAATGAGGATCCAGGCTGTTGGGGGCAATATGCTGACTCTGTAAACCACTTAGAAAGGGTTGTAAAGCACTATGAAGCGGTATATAAGTCTAAGTGCTATTGCTATTTCTCTTTTTTGCAGATAAATTAGATGAGATTCTGGCAGCAGCTCAACAGACAATTAGCATGGGGGATGGGTGTGGAAGTGGAGGGCTTCCTTCCTTGGGGAAGACACGAGGCACTGCCAAGAATTATTTCTCCTCTGAGGTAAGATGGACACTCAAGTGGTACACTCTGGAGGGTACCAGGTTGAGCAAGGTGGCAAAAGTATTTCACTAGGCTATGAGGTGTTTTGTGTTGGAGGGTGGGGGTGTGAATGGCTATGCACATTCTGAAAATGGTTCAGAGAATTGCTTTGGATTTTAGCAGCAGATCTTTAATATAACACTAAGGCAGCAGCATCAAACTTTTGTATAGAAGCTGGAAAAAACTGCATGCTTAAATGAATAGCAGAAAGTTACTTGTTCATGTGAAGTCCAAATCATATTTGAATCATATTTGAAGCATTCAGTTATACATGGTCTCTCTTGCTCAAGAACAAAATGAGATGTTGTGTTGCATTTGAGGGGGGTATTGCTTTGAAGATCTGCTATGAAGAGTGAGAAAATAGAGTTAAGACATATTTTCAATGTAGTTGCTAACATTTCTCTTTTTGTTCTCCAGAGCAAAAGTTTAAACTTCAAATTAAACACTTTTGTTTGTAGAGTTATACTACTGTAGATCACATGTATTTTTAATATAACACAGACAACAGCCCTGTGAGACTTGAGGGGGACATTCAGCCTGGTCCTCCTTGAGCATCCTTTCTCCAACACTCATGATTTTATTTGGCAACACTGCTATCCACTATTTCCCCTTCTGCTGCTCCCACAGTTCATTTTCTGTCGCTGCTTGTCCCCTCTTTCTTTTCCACTTGTCAATATCTCCTTGATTAAAAATCAAGAGTGGAAGAACTTCACTAGAACTTCACGTGATCTTGATTCTATCCCTCTATTAATGCAGCCTAGGATTGCACTGGCATTTTTGGCTGCTGCCACACACTGTTGGCTCATATTTAAGTGATTGTTCACTAGGACTCCAAGATCCCTCTCGCAGTTACTGGCATTAAGCCAAGTTTCACCTAGTCTGTACCTATACAATTTTTCCTTGCCTAGGTGTAAAACCTTACTTTTATCTACATTGAATTTCATTTTGTTAGATAGGGCCCAGTGTTCAAGTGTGACAAAATCTTTTTGGATGTTGAGCTTGTCTTCTGGGGTGTTGGCTATTCCTGCCAGCTTAGTGTCATCTGCAAATTTGATGAGTTCCCCTTCTATTCCCCTATCCAGATCATTTATGAAGATATTGAAGAGTACTGGGCCTAAAACGGAACCTTGTGGTACTTCCCTCCATGTCGATGTAGTTCCGTTGAGGACTACACATTGAGTACTATTTGTCAGCCAGTTACAAACCCACCTGGTGGTGGTGCTGTCTATCCCACATTTTACTAGCTTGCCAACAAGTAGGTTGTGGTCTATTAAATGCGTTACTGAAATCTAAGTATACTATGTCCACAGCATTTTGCTGATCTACTAATTTGATCACTTTGTCGAAGAATTAAATAAGATTTGTTTGGCATGATCCGTTTTTGACGAACCCATGTTGGCTACTGGTTATAACCTTGTTTGCTTCTAGGTGTTCGCAGATTTGTTGCTTGATTATCTTTTCCAAGATCTTCCCAGGTATTAATGTTAGACTGATTGGTCTGTAGTTTCCTGGCTGTTTTTTTCCCCTTTTTTGAAGATGGGGACTACCACATCAGCTCTTTTCCAGTCCTCAGGTAGTTCCCCGGTGATCCAAGAACTTTGAAACATAGGTTTCAATGGTTCTGAAAACACATCTGCCAGTCCTGTCAGAACTCTGGGATGTAATCCGTCAGGACCTGGTGATTTCAATCCATCTAGAGCTGAGAAGTGTTCTCTTACCTTATTTTTGCATATTTTAATTTGCATTCCTAACCTGTCATATACGGTTCTGTTTTTGGTAAGTTGAGTAGTGTTTTCTTTTTGCGTGAAGACAGATGTAAAGTATGAATTAAGCAGTTCTGCTTTCTCTCTACTGCCCATTTCTTCTTTGCCATCTCCCATTACTGAACTGATTGTTTCTTTGACATTTTTTTGTTTTTTATGTGTTGAAAAACTTTTGTATTTTTTTTTACATTTGTTGCAAGTCTTACTTAGTTCAAAGCCTTAGCTTTCCTAACTTCATCTTTGCAGGTTCGAGCTATTTGTTGGTATTCTGCCTTAGTTATGTGTCCCTCTTTCCATTTTTTGTACTTGTCCTTTTTTTTTCTCAGTTGGTCTGAGAGTTCTTTGTGCAACCATGCTGTTTTTTTCTTGTTTTTCTTGTTTTTCATTTTTAGTGGTATTGAACTGGACTGGGCTTTTATAATCATATTTTTCAGTTTCCCATGCTTCTTGAGTTGATTTGCTCTTTAAGATTTTCATCCATGGGATCCTTCCCAAGCTCTGAGTTTGTTAAAATCAGCTCTTTTAAAGTCTAAAACAGTGGCTTGATTATGTTCTGTTGCTTGTGCCTGTTTTATATTGAATTCTAATATGACATGGTCACTCTCCCCTAAAGTTCCTGCAACTTCAATCCCCTCTATCACTTCTTCTCTGTTGGGAAGAATAAGGTCCAGTATAGCTGCCCCTCTAGTTGCCACCATTACCTTTTGGGTGATGAGGTTGTGAGCTAGATTGGTCAGGAATCTGTTTGATCTCCCATTTGTTGCAGAGTTTGTCTCCTAGTTCAGAGGTCCCCAACCTTTTGGGCACCAGGGGCCGGTGCCATGGAGAAAGGTTTTTCTGTGGACCAGAGGGGGTGTGGTTTTGAATACTTCCTGCATCCCGAGGATGGAGCTTTGCTTGTTTGTGCAGCCTGCTTGTTGGCATGCTGCGGACTGGTGCCGGTCCACAGACCGGGGGTTGGGGACCCCTGTCCTAGTTGATGTCAGGGTAGTTAAAGTCCCCCATTACTACTGTTGCGTGTTTTCTACATACGTTGGTTAACTGATTAGCAAAAAGTTCATCTATTTCTTCTGCTTGGTTGGGTGGCCTGTAGTATACACCTATGGTAATGTCCTTCTTTCTTCCTTTTATGTTGACCCTTATGCATTCTAGAAGGCTTTCATCATTTGTTGTCTGCATCTCTGTAGAGAGGAAGTGATCTCTAACATATAATGCAACTCCACCTCCTCTTTTGTTCAATCTATTTCTTTTGAATAGTTTGTATCCTTCTATCAGTCCATTCCAGTCATGAGTTTCATCCCACCAAATTTCTGTAATGGCAACTATATCATATTTGCCCTCGTGTACTAGTATTTCAAGTTCACCCTGTTTGTTCCCTAAAATTTGAGTGTTAGTGTATAGGCATTTAAGTTCTCTGTGGCTGATCCTGGGTATGCTTCCTATATATCCTACTTTGCATCTGAGTTTTTCTTCTTTCTCTTTACTCCCTACCTCCTTTATGATTGGTTATCTAGTGGTTTTTGCTTGGGATTAGGTTCTAAAGGTCATGAAGAATGCCCCCCCCCCGAAAATTTTAGTTTAAAGCTCTTCTGATAAGATGAGCCAGTTGTTTTCCGAATATATTTTTCCCAGTTCTTTTGAGGTGCAGTCAATCCCTTGCCAGGAGCCCTTCATATAGGTAATGCAGACCATGGTCTAGGAAACCGAAGTTCTCTTGACGACACCAGTTTTTAAGCCAGTGGTTTGTTTCTAAAATCCTTTGTTTCCTCATTGGATGTTGGCCTTTTGTTGGAAGTACAGTTGAAAATACCACTTGTGCTCCTAATTCTTTAACTTTCTTCCCTAGCTGTTCATAATCTCGTTATTGTTTTCAGATTCATTGTTGTGTCATTCGTCCCCACATGTAGGAGAAGAAAGGGGTAGTAAACCGTGGGGTTGATTATTTTAGTAAGGTTCTCATTTACATCTTTGATTTTTGCTCCAGGGAGACAACATACCTGCCTAGATTGACTGTTCGGTCTGCAGACTATAGTTTCTGTTCCCCTAAGAATTGAATCTCTTATCACCAATATTCGCCTTTCTTTCCCTAGGGAAGTCTGGGATACTTTTCTTCTTGACACAGGAATGCTGAGTTGTGCCTGTTTTTAAGAAACCATTGATGACTCTTCTGTTACAGATGTCTGCATATTTTCTTCCAGGGGAAGGCTATGAAAACGATTGTTCAGTTCCAGAGGGGCTTCATTGGAGTGGGCTAGGGTAGATAGTAGGGGCTTTGCTCTTGGTTGTTGTTTTTTTCTAAAAGTGACATGTTTCCAGCAGTCTTCTTCTTTAGGTTCATATATAGCAGGGCTTTTCAACCTTTTCACCCATTGTACCACTTTTAGGATAAGGCAATATCCGAGTACCACCAGTCGCCTAGCAAGGTGTCAAAATCATGATGACCAAAAAAAAAAGGAAAAAAATGATAAAGTACAGGTAGTCCTCGACTTACAACAATTCGCTTAGTGACTGTTCGAAGTTACAACGGCACTGAAAAAAGTGACTTATGACCATTTTTCACACTTATGACTGTTGCAGCATCTCCAGGGTCATGTGATTTACATTCGGATGCTTGGCAACTGATTCATACTTATGACGGTCACAGTGTCCCAGGGTCATGTGATCACCTTTTGCAACTTTTTGATAAGCGAAGTCAATGGCCGGGGGGCATGGCCAGCTCATCACTCAGGTTGCGGGGTGCCTGTGGGGGGTGCGGGCGGGGATGTGGGGATCCGTGGGTCTCTGGTGGAGGGGGGTGGGACAGGCGTGGGCGCCTTCCTTCCCTCCCTCTCTCCCTCCCATTGTCCCTTCCTTCCTTCCTTCCCTCTCTCTTTGTGCCTTCCTTCCTTCCCTCCCTCCCATTGTCCCTTTCTTCTTTCCTTCCTTTCTTCCTTCCTTCCCTCTTTGTCCCTTCCTCCTTCCCTCCCTCCCTTCCATTGTCCCTCCCTCCCTCTCATTGTCTTCCTTCCTTCCTTC
Organism: Azemiops feae; assembly: GCA_023970755.1. NCBI lineage: Eukaryota > Metazoa > Chordata > Lepidosauria > Squamata > Viperidae > Azemiops > Azemiops feae. The sequence goes on from JALGBA010000965.1 coordinate 183,264, forward strand.
CTTCCTTCCTTCCTTCCCTCTTTGTCCCTTCCTTCCCTCCCCCCCTCCGTGCCCAGGAAGGGACAAGGGGAGGGGGACAGGCTGCCAGCGTGGCTGGCGGCTGTGCTGCCGAAGGCCATGGCTTGAAAGGCCACTGTAAATTGCTGGACAAGAGCCGCACAGCGTTAAGAGCAGAGTGGCGGGAAGATATTTGTAATGAGGGAGGGAGAAAAACAGGCGTCCCCTGAAGGAGACCAGCAAATGACCCTCGCCCTCTTCACACACCTGTGGACGGGGGAGAGGACGCTGCGAGTGGCATGAGAGTCCACATTACCTGCGCTACGCCACCCACACCCCAGCCTGGTTTCGGCAGGCAGCCGCGCGGTCTTCTCGCCGCACGGAGCGGCCGGGCGAGGCAAACTGGCAACATGCCAAACCTGTCTGTGCGTGCGCAGAGGCTGAGGCGCATGCGCTCTCCTCTGCCTCTACGCGCACACAGGCAGATTCGGCATGTTGCCGGTTCGCATCGCCCGGCCACTCCATGCGGTGAGAAGACCGCGCGGCTGCCTGCCAAAACCCGGCTGGGGTCTGGGCGGCGTAGTGCAGGTAACGTGGACTCTCATGCCACTCGAACTTGCTTGTGCTTCGCTGAAAAACATGCTGCTTGCTAAGTGAAGCTCCAGGGTGGCTGTATCAGCTGTAGCCCGGCACTGATCCTGGGGCCTCACTTAGCAAGCAGCATGTTTTCCACAAGCAAGTGAGCTGGGCAGGAGCCCAGGATCAGCGCTGGGCTACAGCTGATCTGCGCTTCTGCGGAGCCACCCAGAAGCACGGATCAGCTGTAGCCCAGCGCTGATCCTGGGCTCCTGCCCAGCTCACTTGCTTGTGCTTCTGGAAAACATGCTGCTTGCTAAGTGAAGCCCCAGGATCAGCGCCGGGCTACAGCTGATCCGCGCTTCTGGGGCTCAGCAGAAGCGCGGCTCAGCTGTAGCTGCGCTACTGGGCTCCTGCCCAGCTCACTCGCTCGCTAACTCAACCTTCGCCTGAAAACACGTGGTTGCTAAACACGCCACTCCCTAAGTCAACCTTCGCCTGAAAACACGTGCTTGCTAAACACGCCACTCACTAACTCAATCTTCGCCTGAAAACACGTGCTTGCTAAACACGCCGTTCGCTTGCTAGCCCTTCCCAAAAAACACGCCACTTGCTCACTCACCCTTCCTCGCTCGCTGTTCCTCTGAAAACAGGCCGCTCGCTCTGTCTCTCCTCACTGCTTCAGTAAGAAAAGCCTCTTCTCGGTCTGCCCCTTTTATACCTTTTCTTCTCTCCGCCCTCCTCCTCCTTTTCTCTTCCGGGTGCACCGGAAGCTCCAATTACTATGTTGCCACGTGGCAGATCCTTGGGATTCTGCCAAGCTCTGCAGCTCCAGCTGATCTCCTCCAGGTCTGCGCGGCTCTGCTTTAACTGGTTCCCTGCCCCACTACAATTAGCTAGGGCTCGCGTCCCACCAGCCAGGTGCTAAAGTACCACTGGTGGTACGTGTACCACGGGTTGAAAAGCCCTGATATATAGGGTCATTTTTCACTGAAGCTGTTTGTTCCCTATTGTGTTCAATAATGGGTATATCGGTTTTCTTTTTTAGTTTCATATATGGGTGATTTGTTTTAGAAGCTGTTTGCTCCCTATTGTGTTTAGTTTTGGTGTAGTTTTTTTTGCTTAGGTTGGGGTTTCTCAGTTCATTTATTGAGTTCCAAAGTGGCTAGAGTTGCCTCTAGACCAGGCATGTCAAACTCGCGACGTCACATGACGTCGCGTGACGTATCGTGACTTTTTCCCCATTGCCGGCAATGGGGTGGGCGCGGTTTCATCGTGATGCATGGTCTGGTTTCTGGTTTGTGGTCGTGCCTCATCATCGGTGTGGGTGTGGGTTTGGGTTTGCTTTTTGCGTGGATGTGTGGTGGTGACATCCTGCGTGGTTTTCGTGAGTGTGGGTCTAGTGTCATTCTTTGTGTTAGGGACTCGTTTGTCAATAAGGGTGGGTTTCCAAATGGCTGGTAGGCGGGAGGTATCATCTCGTTTATTCATGCTGTGTGGGCGTTTTTCTATCTCGATGGCTTCTCTGATTATTCTGTTGTTAAAGTGTTCGGTTTTGGCGATAGTTCTGGTATTTTTAAAGTCAATTTTATGTCCTGTGGCTTTAAGGTGTTGGACCAGGGGAGAAGTTGGTTCCTCTTTTCTGACTGAGTTCTTGTGTTCTTCAATGCGTGCACTTATTCTTCTGTTGGTTTGTCCGATGTATGTGGTGGGGCAGGCGGTGCATGGGATTTCATATACTCCTTGATTTTCTAACTCAGTTTTGTCTGTGGTGCCTTTTATGTATGGGAGGAGGGCTTTGCCGTTTTCTTGTTCTATGTCTTGGATTTTAGTGGGGGTTTCTTTTTGGAGAAAATCAGCAAGATCCTCCACAAACACAACATCAAGACAGCATTCTGCACAAACCGAAAAATATCCACCATCCTAAGAAACCCCAAAGACAAAATTGAGTTAGAAAATCAAGGAGTATATGAAATCCCATGCACCGCCTGCCCCACCACATACATCGGACAAACCAACAGAAGAATTGCTCCTAGAAGCACGAAGACCTACATACAAACACCCGTGAAAACCTCAGAAAACATATATATATCTGTGTGTGTGTTTGTGTGTGTATATGTATATGTATATATAATAAATATATAATATATATATATAATATATATATAGATATAATATATAGATAGATATTACATATATATATATATCATAAAGTTAAAAAATATATATGCAGTGTTATCTTCATTTTAGATGTCAAAAGGGTCTCTCTCTCTGTCTCTCTCCTGTCCCTCTCTCTCTCTCTCTCTCTCTCTCTCTCTCTCTCTCTCTTTCCTCTCTCTCTCTCTTTCTCTCTCTTTCTCTCTCTCTCCCTCTCTCTCTCTTTCTCTCTCTTTCTCTCTCTCTCCCTCTCTCTCTCTCCCCCCCTCTCTCTCCCTCTGTCCGATCTTCTGCTCACCTGGCAAGCTGGCTTCAAGCTGTTGTCCAACAAGCTCAGGGGTAGGCAACCTTGGCTCTTTTATGACTCATGGACTTCAACTCCCAGAATTCCTGAGTCAGCATAGCTGGGCTAGCTAGCTCTCTCCTGCCCTTCCTGCTTCCTGCTTCCTGCAGAGACGCAGCAAAGGGAAGAGCCCCGCCCAATAAGCTTTTCAGCTCGTCAGAGAACACCATGAGTCCACTCTTTTTTACACACACAGAGAGAGAGAGAGAGAGAGAGAGAGAGAGAGAGAGAAGGGAAGCGCAAGTGCCTCTCTCTGTCTCTCTGTCTCTCTCTGCAAATGGCATAGGAGGCTGGGAGCCGCAGGGGAAGGCTCAAAGAGCCACATGCGGCTCCGGAGCCGCAGGTTGCCGACCTGTGTGGATGGCTAACAGAAGCCCCGGGTTGAAATACTTTCAGATAAACAAGATTTTGGACTTGAGCAATAAAAGGATCGTGCCCTATCCCTTTCAGTGTTTTTCTTTGCTCTTGCAGATATTGCACAACTTGGACTGACATGTACATAATCTCTGGCTTTCTCTAACAGGAATGTGACAATCCTAGACCAGGCCAAATCCAAAAATGTCACGGAATTTCTAGAAGCCTGGCACTCTGACAAATCAGCCATCAATAGATACATAGACATTAACAACATCTATAAACTATGCAAAAGAAACAACCAGCCCAAAAGAGAAAAAGACTCTAGCACCTCTCTACCAGTAATCACCACTCAGATCAGCATAGATTAACTCCAAGGTCACCTTCAGATCAACAATCAAGTAAGCAATACCCCAATCAAGAAACTGCCAAAGAGCCATTAGTAAACAGCCCAACCAAAGAATCCCTAAGACTGCCCCCACCCACACAGACAGGAAAGACACCAGAATATAAACTGACAGCAAACAGCACTCCTTACTAGCACTGATGATGTTACCTAGTTAGGGTAATGAAACATCTGCAAGAAAACAAGCAAGCTCAGAGAGCACCAAGGACCCCTAATTTTAGCTTTACCGGATTAGAACACAGGAATCTGCCTTAAAATTAAGACATATTTAGTTCATGTATTGTTTATTCTGACTAGCAATTCTTCCAATTTTGATTTTTTTTTAAATTTTTAAATTTTTTTCAATTAAAAAACTTGGAAAAAGTTTACTTATTTTAATTCTTTATACATTTCTAAGTTTTTAACGATCTAAGAGGAAAACAAAAAACAAAAAATCTCGGAAAAAGAGACCAACACTTCAAAACAGGGAAGATAGTGATGAATTTTCAAGGCAGAGAATAAAGTGCCAAGAACTTTTGTAAACTATTGTAAACTGACACTTCACAACAGGGAAAATATTTAATTTGTAGAAATTTTTAAATTTTTAGCGAACTAAAAAATAGTCATGGAAAAAGAGATTACATAATAGTGACTTGCAAAATATGTCATATGTTTGAGCTTCTGCCCACAGAAGACCTAAACTATGTATGTATCAAATGTAAATTATATGAATTACTAGAAGAAAAAGTAAAGGGTCTAGAGCAGGCATGTCAAACTGCCGGCCCGCGGGCCGGATGCATCACGATGAAACCGCGCCCACCCCATTGCCGGCAATGGGGAAAAAGTCACGATACGTCACGCGACGTCATGTGACGTCGCGGGTTTGACATGCCTGGTCTAGAGGCAACTCTAGCCACTTTGGAACTCAATAAATGAACTGAGAAACCCCAACCTAAGCAAAAAAAACTACACCAAAACTAAACACAATAGGGAGCAAACAGCTTCTAAAACAAATCACCCATATATGAAACTAAAAAAGAAAACCGATATACCCATTATTGAACACAATAGGGAACAAACAGCTTCAGTGAAAAATGACCCTATATATCAGGGCTTTTCAACCCGTGGTACACGTACCACCAGTGGTACTTTAGCACCTGGCTGGTGGGACGCGAGCCCTAGCTAATTGTAGTGGGGCAGGGAACCAGTTAAAGCAGAGCCGCGCAGACCTGGAGGAGATCAGCTGGAGCTGCAGAGCTTGGCAGAATCCCAAGGATCTGCCACGTGGCAACATAGTAATTGGAGCTTCCGGTGCACCCGGAAGAGAAAAGGAGGAGGAGGGCGGAGAGAAGAAAAGGTATAAAAGGGGCAGACCGAGAAGAGGCTTTTCTTACTGAAGCAGTGAGGAGAGACAGAGCGAGCGGCCTGTTTTCAGAGGAACAGCGAGCGAGGAAGGGTGAGTGAGCAAGTGGCGTGTTTTTTGGGAAGGGCTAGCAAGCGAACGGCGTGTTTAGCAAGCACGTGTTTTCAGGCGAAGATTGAGTTAGTGAGTGGCGTGTTTAGCAAGCACGTGTTTTCAGGCGAAGGTTGACTTAGGGAGTGGCGTGTTTAGCAACCACGTGTTTTCAGGCGAAGGTTGAGTTAGCGAGCGAGTGAGCTGGGCAGGAGCCCAGTAGCGCAGCTACAGCTGAGCCGCGCTTCTGCTGAGCCCCAGAAGCGCGGATCAGCTGTAGCCCGGCGCTGATCCTGGGGCTTCACTTAGCAAGCAGCATGTTTTTCAGCGAAGCACAAGCAAGTGCGAGTGGCATGAGAGTCCACGTTACCTGCGCTACGCCGCCCAGACCCCAGCCGGGTTTTGGCAGGCAGCCGCACGGTCTTCTCACCGCATGGAGTGGCCAGGCGATGCGAACCGGCAACATGCCGAACCTGCCTGTGCGCGCGTAGAGGCAGAGGAGAGCGCATGCGCCTCAGCCTCTGCGCACGCACAGGCAGGTTTGGCATGTTGCCAGTTTGCCTCGCCCGGCCGCTCCGTGCGGCGAGAAGACCGCGTGGCTGCCTGCCGAAACCAGGCTGGGGTCTGGGTGGCGTAGCGCAGGTAATGTGGACTCTAATGCCACTCGCAGCGTCCCCTCCCCCGGAGTCCAAAGGTGTGTGAAGAGGGCGAGGGTCATTTGCTGGTCTCCTTCAGGGGACGCCTGTTTTTCTCCCTCCCTCATTACAAATATCTTCCCGCCACTCTGCTCTTAACGCTGTGTGGCTCTTGTCCAGCAATTTACAGTGGCCTTTCAAGCCATGGCCACTGGCAGCACAGCCGCCAGCCACGCTGGCAGCCTGTCCCCCTCCCCTTGTCCCTTCCTGGGCACGGAGGGGGGGAGGGAAGGAAGGGACAAAGAGGGAAGGAAGGAAGGAAGGAAGGAAGGAAGGAAGGAAGGAAGGAAGGAAGGAAGGAAGGAAGGAAGGAAAGGACAATGAGAGGGAGGGAGGGAAGGAAGGAGGAAGGGACAAAGAAGGAAGGAGGGAAGGAAAGGACAATGAGAGGGAGGGAGGGAAGGAAGGAAGGGACAAGAGGGAGGGAGGGGGAGAGGGAGGGAGGCAAGGAAGGAAGGAACAGAAGGACAATGAGAGGGAGGGAGGGAAGGAGGAAGGGACAAAGAGGGGAAGGAAGGAAGATTCTGAATAGGGCTGTAGTTGTTTGGCGAGAAATTTGGCTAGGTTTTGTAGAGGTGAGCCTATGGAGCTGACTATGGGTCTAAGTGGGGTTCCTTCTTTGTGTATCTTGGGGAGACCATAGAGCTTAGGGCATCTGGATGATTTTTCTCTGGGAATGATTCTTTGCTGGATCTCTTCGCTGATGGGGGAGGCTTTTATTTTGGATCTAGTGGTTTTTTCCAGGTAGGTGGTGGGATCTGTGTTAAGGGGTTTGTATGTGGAGTCTTGGAGTAAGTTGGTTAATTTGGTTTGGTAGTCAGATGTGTTCATAACCACCGTGGCGTTGCCCTTGTCTGCTGGTAGGATTATTATGCTGGTGTCTTCTTTCAGGTTAAGTAGTGCTGTCTGTTCCTCTTTGTGTAAGTTGCTTTTGGGTGGCTTGCTGGTGCAGAGGATGTTGGTGATTTCGAGTCTGATTCTGTTAGCATCGTCGGGGTTGATTTTGGTCAGGCTGGTTTCAACTCCGCATATAATGGTTTCAGTGGGGATGTGTTTGGGAGCGACTGCAAAATTGAATCCTTTGGAAAGGACATTGGTTTCGGCTTTGGTGAGGATCCTATCTGAGATGTTATGCACTGTTTGTTTCATGTGTGGCTGTGAGGGAGGAGGGGTTTGTTTCTGGCGTTCTTGTAGTCTTCGGAATTTGTTGGTGTGTGTGTGTCTGTCTTGAGGGTGGTCTGTGTTTCGGCTCTCCAGACGGCGAGTTGTTTGGATTTGTCCCAAAGTGCGGGGTGGATCTTGTTGCTGAGTTTGAGGTGAAGTGTGAGGAGATCTTTGTTGATTCGGTCTAGGAGGATTCTCTTGGTCAAGTCTGCTTCAACAATCTGCTGTGAAAATAAAGTAGGGAAGAAGGAGAACCATATATAAAACTCTGACATCTTGGAAAAGGTGTCATAAATATGTAAATTAGTTGTTAATGTTAGTAAGCAATGCTAATAATGTAAGAATTGTTGACATATAAGAAAATTTTGCAATATATTCATTCTCCTAATGGCAACACTCTTATTGAAGATTTTAGTCATTGTTTCCAAGCAGGCTATTAAACTCTTACTCCACCACTCTTCTTTTCTTGCTTTTTCAGACAGTCATCCTGAAGGAGTCAGGGGTTATGTCTACATTTGCCAACTGAATTCATTACTAGTAAAAGACATAACGACCATGGTGGTTCCTAATTCCCGTAAATACTTTATTATTTCATCTTACCTGTTCTTGGCCTTCTCTCTTGTTTTTTCTTTTCTTTCAGCCCAGTTTTGAACAACACCATCTTGGTCAGGCCAGTTATGAGCGTCCATCATACTTACCAACTAGCCATCCCCCTGGCATGATGCTTCGCCAGAAATTTATTGGTGAGATGGGGTCTAGAGTGTATGAAATAGGAACTGCATTTGAGTCTGGAGAAGAAAGTTACAAAGAGAAGGACTGCGGCCCTCTAAGGTCTTTGGCTTGCCACAGACACCACAGTCATTCTCCCTTTCCTATTTGTCTGCCTTTTTCTGACTGATCAGTATTTCATCTGCTGCCAATTTCCTGGAACTTCCTTTTTGGGGAGGGGGGAGGTCTAACAGCCAGAGCCCTCTCAGTGTGAAGGACAGATTGTCTTACATTCTTTCTCTTGTACTCAGTGGGTTTATTTGTACTGAGCTCTGCGCTTATTAGGCCTTGCAGGAACCAAAAACTTGGGAAATTAGTCTCTTCCAGGAGCCCTCTCAGACAGAAGCTAGACCATATGACCTGGTTTTGGTACTAAAAGAAGTCTGTGATCACTGGCCTTGCAGAGACGGGGCTTTTTAGAAAACCAGCAGTTCCAACCTCATTAAGTTAGCAGGCATTTTCCACTCTTAGAAACACTGACATCACTGCAGAAGAGGGGAAAGGGGTAAAGTTCCTTTGTGCCTGTGGATTCCTGCACAGGTGTAAATAGAAAATGCATATATGTAAGTTGTGCAATGCTACCAGCTTCCATCTGTGGCCGAAGTGAACAAAAACATGTGCTGCTGCCGCTGCAATCCAATGAGGCATGGCCATTTACCCATGAAACAATACTTTTCACAGAATAGTCTAACCACTTGAAGCATTTATCATGTGGTGGGTTGGTGTGAAAGAGTTTGTTATGGCTTAGGGAAAATAAGAGTCAGTAAAAGAAAACATTCCTGTGGGATTAGGTTATAGTGAAATATGCCAACATCACATCTAAATAAATAAGAGCTGAGAGGGGAGGGAAAAATAATCTCTTTTAGCTGGATGCAGTGATGGTAGCATTCCTTCCCTCCACAGGAGCAGCTGAGGATGAGAAGCCCTACCTCGCTCCCCCTGTTATGAAATTCAGCCGCAGCCTTTCAGTCCCTGGTTCTGAAGACATTCCCCCACCTCCAACCACCTCCCCTCCTGATCCTCCATGCAGCAGTATTTCATCCTCTGCATCTGCTCAAGTTACTCCCTCAGCCCGCTCAACCTTCAATCCCAGCACTGAGGCCAAGTTGTACTCAGCTTTTCTTCATCAGGAACCACCATATGAGCCACCTCCCCATGTCCGTGACAAAATGTCTCTTTACCACCAAGGGTCTGAGCAAGGAGCTGAAGGGTCCATAGCACGTGGATGGACCCCTGATCTGCGATATTATAATTTGCACCCTCGGGCTACCAGGACTGCCATGTATGCTCCCACCAAGCCCATACGCCACAAAGGTCCACTGGTCAAGCAGACCAAAGTAGAGGATGAGCAGCGCCAGCAGCAGAGTACCCCCTCTTCCCAGGTGCAAGCATCGTCTTCACCATCTCAGTCATCTGCACCGTCCAAGAAAAGCTTCATCCCAATACCCACCATCATAATTAAAGCTCCTTCAACCAGCAGCAGTGGGCGTAGTAGCCAGGGAAGCAGCATGGAGGCAGAGACCCAGCCAGAGCCTGTGGTGCCTGTTCCATCACTCCAGCTTCATAACCGCATGGATTTCACCAGTCAGTTTGGGGCTGCCCTAGTTGGGGCAGCCCGACGAGACCGTGAGTGGTACAGTGAGGCTCGCCGCAAGTCTGCCCTCTTCCTATCCACTGAGCAACCAGATGATGAGTCCCAGCAGATGCCTCATCTCCGTCTCCACCATTCCAAATCCATTAACGAAGGTATGCTTTCCAGAAAGCCATACATTCAGCTAAACATGGTTTCTGGCTTTGGCATTAGCAGCAGCAGTGGGAGCAGCCCTGGTTATCTTCAGTCTCACAGCACTAAATCATATGGAGCCAGCACTACCAGTGCTTTCACTTCAGTGTGTTCACATTTCTTGCCACAACTCCAACCCAGTTCAACTTGTCTCATTCACCCACTGACTGGCAAGATTTTAGATCCTGGATCCCCCTTGGGACTAGCATTAATCACACGTGAGCGGGCTTTAAAGGAGTCCCAATCCCAACAAGAGAGTCGAGAAGAGAAGCACTCACACCCATCTTCTCCCCGGTTCAGGGAGGCTCCTAAAACTCCAGAGTCTCCCAGTAGTTCCATCTTGCATTTCTGGGAGACATCAGAGCAGCAGCCTCTTAACCAGCGGCCTACGTCACCCCAGAAGGATCAGGAGAGGCCCCAACATCAACCACCTGAGCAGCAACCACTTCCCACTTTAGCCAGAGTCACTCCTTGGGAAAAGCAGCCTGAAGGAGAAAAGCTGGAGCTACATGTGCATTTTGTGGAGAACTGCCGCCCAGCAGAGGAGAAGGAGAGCAGCCACGAGAGTGGGAAAGTTGAACTGGCTGCCCCGCCAATGGAGCGAGTGGCAGAAGAGAATGGACTCCCACTGTTGGTGCTACCCCCACCTGTCCCTTCCATTGATGTGGCTGATGAATTTGTCTTCACAGAGCCACTTCCTCCACCCCTTGAGTTTTCCAATAGTTTTGATAAACCTGAATCTCCCCCCAAAGCTGCTAATGAACTGCCCCCAGCAGTAGCCACTCCAGCCGCTCGACCTGCTACCTTAGATTCTACAGCATCGAGCCTGACTTCTTATGACAGTGAGGTGGCCACCTTGACCCAAGCTGGTACAGCAGAAACCAAGGAATCCCTTCATGTCAACTTTTCTTCTGTTGTCTCAGCCATTGCCATCCCTGCAGCAGAAGCACTGGAAGCAGTAACCGACTCGGGAATTGAGGTGAACAGTCGATGTAGCAGTGACCATCACTTAGAGACCATCAGCAGTGTCTCAACGCTGTCCAGCATGTCTGGGGAGGGTACAGAACTCGTGGACACCTACATCACCTACTTGGATGGTCAGGCTTTTGGGGGAAGCAGCAGCAGTGGTGGAGTAGGTGGTGGCAGCATAGACAAGAGTCCACTGCAGACCAAACTACGCTCCCGGACATTCCCAGGCCACTTGCCGGTGGCTACCCTTACCAGCTCCACCATCTCAGTTTCGGCATGTACTAAGAACATGTTTGCTCTCACGCCTGCTCCTCCATACCACCAACAGCCAGCAGCCATTGAGCTTGGCAAAGAGCTGCCGCAGAAATCTCCACTGCCATGGGAGGAGCCTAAGGCATCGCCCATGTCCACCGTTAAAGCTAGCATCATTAGTGAGCTGAGCACCAAGCTGCAGCAGATGTGTGGGGTGTCATGGTCACGAACACCTGATGCTATGGCTCCCTTTGGTTCTGAGAGACCCAGCTCCCTGCAGAGGCAAAGGTATTAGTCTGCTGGAGCAGGAGGAGGAACAAGAAGCAGGAAGCCAGCTCCATGCATGCTACATCTCGTATTTCAGTTGGGTTTGTCTCCTTTTCTCATTCTCTGTCAGTGTTTGCTTTGTTACGATTTCTGTTCTGGTTTTTTTTTTGGGGGGGGGGGACCACCATTGCATCATTTGGTATGCTAGCAGCACAAGGCAAGATTGTGCCATGTGCAAAGCAGTTCATATTTCAGGTCCAAATAGCGATGCCTACTCAAGGTACCTTTTTGTACATATGTTTGCTTTATAACTCTAGCTTACAGCTGTGTTCACATGCTGAACATTTTGTGCATTCCTGATTGCTCTTACACACAGGCAGAATAGATTTCAAGTTCTTAGCTACACATGGCTCATTCTATGCGCAATCAAGCACTCATGTCCAAAATGGCATGATTACAAAGGCGTCTGTATTTATAAAGTTCTCCTATATGCATGTGTTCACAGCTTGCACATGCAGTGTAGCTTTTTTACTGTCTGTGTGGACATATTTAGGCAAAGGTGTCTTCTAACACAGTGTTTTTCAACCTTTTCACAGATTGTACCACTTTTAGGACATGACAATATTCGAGTACTACCAGTGCTTAGCAGGGTGTCAAAAACTTGATGACCAAAAAAAAGGAAAAAAGTACTGGTTTTAATTCCTTCGGTGGTGGTTCCTTTGCTGAATCACTTTCCCTTTGCACTGACGAATGTATGATGAATTTATTCATATTTATTAATATGCACCACTACCTTGCTGGTCAGGTGGCTGGCTGGCCCTTTTTCCTCTCTCCCTCTCTCTTTCACAGCCTACTCCTTCATTGATCCCTCTGCTTCTCTCACAGAAGCCTCTTCTCCCTCTCTTTCTCCTCACTGCTTCTCTCACAGAAGCCTCTCCTCTTCTCCCTCTCTTTCTCCATTGCCTTTTTTTTCTCTACCTCTCCCGCCAAAACCTCCCCCTTTTATATCCTCTCCTTTCTCCCCCTCCTCCTCTTCTGTTCTGGGTACACCACTCTGGGGCTCAGGGAGAGCTCCAGCGTCGGTCACTACCCCAGTCTCACCCCCCCACACAGTCACCCACTCTCCAGCTGGCTATTGCACACAGCACTGATCAGCTGGAGCTGCGCACACCGATCCTGGGGCCTCTGCAGCTCCAGCTGACTCTCTCACCCCAAGGCCTGTCTGCTGCTCCTGGTGATAGCAGAGGCTGCCAGAAGCACTGATCAGCTGGAGCTGCGTGCGCCAATCCAGGGCCCTCAGAAGAGCCCCAGCAACATCGCAGCTCCAGCTGACTCTCCCCCAGGCCTGTGTGGCGTTTCCCCCACTTCAGCTCATCCCCCCTGCTACAATTGTCTAGGTCTCGTACCACCTACCAGGTGCCAAAGTACCACCAGTGGTATGCGTACCACTGGCTGAAAAACCCTGTTCTAACAGAACAACAGAAAAACAGAGTTGGAAGGGACCTTGGAGGTCTTCTAGTCCAACCCCCTGCTCAAGCAGGAGACCCTATATACCATTTCAGACAAATGTCTGTCCAGTCTCTTTTTAAAAGCCTCCAGTGATGGAGCACCCACAACTTTTGGAGGCAAGCAATTCCACTGGTTTATTGTTCTCATTGTCAGGAAATTTCTCCTTAGTTCTACGTTGGATTTCTCCTTGGTTAGTTTCCAACCATTGCTTCTTGTCTTGCCTTCTGCTGCTTTGGAAAATAGCTTGAACCCCCTCTTCTTTGTGGCAGCCCCTCAAATATTGGAACACTGCTCTCATGTCACCCCTAGTTCTCCTTTCACTGGACTAGACATACCCAATTCCTGAAACTGTTCTTCTTATGTTTTAGCCTCCAGCCCTCTAATCATACCTGTTGCTCTTCTCTGCACTCTTTCCAACAACTTTTTTATATTGTGGCCAAAAGTGGATGCAGTATTCCAAGTGTGGTCTTACCAAGGCCTTATAAAGCGGTACTAACACTTCATGTGATCTTGTTTCTATCCCTCTGTTAATGTAGCCTATTATTGAATTGGCTTTTTTGGCAGCTGCCGCACACTGCTGGCTCATATTTTAAGTGATTGTCCACTAGGACTCCAACATCCCTCTCGCAGTTACTGCTATTGAATCAAATTTCACCTAACCTGTACCTGTACATTTGGTTTTTCTTGCCTAAATGTAAAACTTTACTTTTCTCTACATTAAATTTCATTTTGTTAGATAGGACCCAGTGTTCAAGTCTGTCAAGGTCCATCTGGATCTTGAGCCTATCTTCTGGGGTGTTGGCTATTCCTGCCAGCTTGGTGTCATCTGCAAATTTGATGAGTTCCCCTTCTATTCCCTCATCTAAATCATTTATGAAAATATTGAAGAGTACTGGGCTTAAGACAGAACCTTGTGGTACCCCACTGCTTACCTTCCTCTAGACATAGTTCCATTAAGGACTACACGTTGAGTGTGGTTTGTCAGCCAGTTACAAATCCATCTGGTGGTGATGCTGTCAATCCCACATTTTTTTAGCTTAGCAAGAAGGAGGTTGTGGTCTACTTTGTCAAATGCCATACTTAAATCCAAGTATACTATGCCAGAGCATTTTGCTGATCCACTAATTTAGTCACTTTTTCAAAGAACGAAATATGATTTGTTTGGTACAGTATAATCTGTTTTTGACAAAGTCATTTTGGCTTCTGGTTATAACTTTGCTTGCTTCTAGGTATTCGCAGATCTGTTGCTTGATTATCTTTTCCAGGATCTTCCCAGGTATTTTAACTGACAATAATCAAGGATTTTCACCAAATGTCAGGTTTTAGAATTTGCAATGTGCTAACATCTACACATAATTATCCCAAAGGTGCTTTTTCATGGGGCAACTGGACTTTCTTGTTTTTTTGGAAGACGTTTCACTTCTCATCCAAGAAGCTTCTTGAACTCTGACTGGATGGTGGGGAATGGAAGGATTTATACTCCTTGCAGACAGCTGGTCATTTGCATTCTTTTAGAGTCGTTGAGGCCACTTGGAGGTTCATCTGTGTCCTCAAGGTCACCTGAGTAGTGCAAATGGGTGTGGAGCCTTCTTGGAACTGCTGAAAGGACTGTGTTGTAGACTGGAGATAGATGATGTCGTATCCCTCCCCCTCTGTTGAGAGAGGGCTGTTCAATTTTGACATAGATGGCCTCTTTGACCCCTCTTTCAAACCAGCGGTCCTCTGTCCAAAATGTGGTCTTTGCTGTCTTTGAAAGAGTGGCCTTTGTCTTTTAAATGCAGATGGACTGCTGAATCGTGTCCTGATGGGTTTGTTCTCCTATGTTGTGCCATGTGTTTATGAAGTGGTTGTTTTGTTTCCCCAATGTACAGATCTGCACATGGCTCACTGCATTGTACTGCATATACCACACTGCTCAGTTTGTGTCTGGGTGTTTCATCCTTGGGGTGGACAAGCTTCTGCCTTAGTGTATTTGTAGGTTTGAAGTGTGCACGTATGTTGTGTTGTCTAAAGATCCTCCTTGTCCACCCCAAGGATAAAACACCCAGACACAAACTGAGCAAAATTTGTTGGCAGAACATAGGAGAACAAACCAATCAGGACAAGATTCAGCAGTCCATCTGCATTTAAAAGACAAAGGCCACTCTTTCTAAGACAGCGAAGTCCACATTTTGGACAGAGAGGACTGCTGGTTTGAAAGAGGGGTCAAAGAGGCCATCTATGTCAAAACTGAACAGCCCTCTCTCAACAAAGGGGGAGGGATATGACATCATCTAACTCCAGTCTACAACACAGTCCTTTCAGCAGTTCCAAGAAGGCTCCACACCCATTTGCACTACTCAGGTGACCCTGACGACACAGATAAACCTCCAGGTGGCCTCAATGACTCTCTAAAAGAATGCAAATGACCAGCTGTCTGCAAGGAGTATAAATCCTTCCATTCCCCACCATCCAGTCAGAGCTGAAGAAGCTTCTTGGATGAGAAGTGAAATGTCTTCCAAAAAACAGAAAGTCCAGTTGCCTCATGAAAAAGCACCTTTGGGAAAACTATGACCTGGATGACTGAGAATCTCCATAGACATCTACACATAATGAAGACAAATTAATGTGGCATGTCATTAAAAAAAGCTCTACATATGAACATATGTAATAGGAATCTTGCAGTTAAGCAGAATTCCTTTTTGTATGTGTATACCTTTAAAAGGATACAATTAATTCCCCTTAGTGAAAAGTGAAAACTAAGTCCTCGACTTACAACTAATTGAGCCCAGAATTATGGTCATAAGTTGTGCTGGTTCTTAAGCAGGTCATCACTTGACTGACCTGACTTTATGACATTTTTTTGCAGCAGGCATTAAGCGAACCCATTGTTCGCAATGGGCGTTTTTTGCCAGAAACAGAAGTAAATGCCGTTTTTTTGGTAAAAAACATCGTAAGTCGCAGTCATGTGACCATGTGATGCTGCAAACAGCCATAAATGCAGGCCAGCTGCCAAGTGCCCAAAATGTGATCTTGTGACCATGGGGAGGGGGGGTGGACATCAGAACTTAGAATCTGGGTCGTAAGTACCTTTTGGGGAGTCCGGCGTAATTTCAGAGAGTCACTACTACCTATAACTCTTTTTGGAGGATTTTGTGAAAGTCATTCCATACCAAGGATATAGATAGAGAACATGTTTGGGATTCTCATTTTAAAGGCAGTTCCTCATGCCACCAGAACGTTGCGATAGTGTGCAAAGCCCTTTTCTAAATTCCTGGTTTCTTGAAAGAATGGTCAGGTACACCAGGCCTTCCAGCTTCTTGAGCCCCAAAGCTGAAAGTAACCCATTGTTTCACAAGCCTCCTCTGTTTTCTGTGTATATGGAACTTAAGCAACATATTGCAACCCTAATGGGTTTTATACATGGCTGCATTAACTGTAGTGAATCAGAAGATATGTGGACTGTGTGGTACAAACCAATATTTACATGCATGTGTCAGTAGTGGTGAGATTTCCCACTTGGAGGTGAGAGTCTGTGTCAGATGACTTCCGATGTAGTGGTTTTCATATTTGTTTGATAGGAATATTAACTTGTAAAAGTAAACATCTATCTAGTCCAGCAGTCTATTTCCCAAAGTAACTAACCAGAGTTGTTTAGACATGTGGTTGTATTAGTTTTATTCTGTGCAATATCAGAAGTTTCTGGGTGGATTTCAAATTTAAGACCCAGAACCCTCTAAATCAGTGTTTCCCAACCTTAGCAACTTTAAATTAAGTGGACTTCAACTCCCAAAATTCTGGGAGTTGAAGTCTGCATATCTTAAAGTTGCCAAGGTTGGGAAACATTGCTCTAAATAGGACATGAGGATACTATCTCACCCTACTTCTGTTTCCCAGTAACCAATATTTTATTATGGCCAGTAATGAATATTCAGGTTCATACCTTAATAGAAATTAAATATATTCTCTTCCAAATTTTCTGAAGTAATGTGCACTTCAGACCATTTTTTAAAATATATATATTTTGTAGATATCCTATTGTACAGCAACAACAATTTTAATTTTACTTCTAAAAGTCTGCCTAATTTCTCTTCCTTTAACTCTCCTGAAAATAGTAGCAATTGTTTTCCCTTATTAAAGCAAACAATACTTAGCCTATAATTCAACATTTTCAATGGCAGTAATTTATTGTTAGATTTACACACTTAGGTTTGTGAAGGAGTTCTGGACAGCTTAGATGTTAATTTTCATTTATTTTATACCCACAAGAAAAGTCCTATTGGACTTTGGACTTGAAAAGTTTGATTGCTCCATAATCCCTTGGAATTGAGATGTCTATAGTCCTACTCCAACACTTTTGCCAATATATCATCTTACGGTAAAATAATATTATGGTGACTTTATGGTGAAATAATAATGTTATAGTGACCTTATGGTGACCTTTATAAGAGGTCAACCTTTATCTTTTCAAAGTTCTACCTGCATGTAGGAAAGTTTCAGTAAGGCTCAGACAAAACTTATTAAAAAATGTGTGTGATATGTGTGTCTCTCTTTCTGTAAGGATTTTTTTTCACAAACTATTAGAAAATGCCATTTCATTAAAGAGGATAAAGATTTTCATGAACATTTTCTGCATCTAAATTTAATAATCCAGGATTGTATAATCAAAGGGCTGAAATAAGCAAATCCCAATCCATCTCTCTGAACTCATGAGCACCTTTTCTAGAAACATAAGGTACTCATAAAGGTTATACTGAAACCTAATATAATTTGTTAGTGTTTGCACTGATGTTAAAATCATTGTCAACTGTCTCATTGGGAGACATTTCTATTGGATACAAAGGTGTCTTGGAGATGCTCTTTCCTTTTTTTGTAATCAAATTTAACTCTGTCTGGAAGACTGAAGACAGTATATCCCCCAGACTCTCTGGCTTCTACTAGTTTTGACTTAAATTATATGTTTAGGCTAGATCACGGGTCGGCAACCTGCAGCTCCGGAGCCGCATGCGGCTCTTTGAGCCTTCTCCTGCGGCTCCAGTCCTCCTCCATCATTTGCAGAGAGAGAGACAGACAGAGGCACTTGCGCTTCCCTTCTCTCTCTCTCTCTCTCTCTCATGTGGACTTATGGGGCTCCTGATTGGCCCTGTGCCCGGGCGCCCTGCCCCTGGCCTGGGAGAAGCGCAGCCAGGAAGTCCCTTTCCCAGCCTGGCCCCGTCCGAAGCGCACGTGGCCAGGGAGCCACGTGGGGCAGCCCCGGGATCCCCCCTGGGAGCGGCCTGCCGGAGCCTCCGCTGAGCAGGCCAGCCCTCCCGCAAGCCGCGGCCCCAGGAAAGGGGTCTGCCCCGTTTAGGATCAGCGTTGCTCTGTCTCCCAACCCCTGAAGGCGCACGGCTCGCTTTGAACAGGATCAGCCCCCTCGAAGTCCCGTGCTTCCCCTGAAGTCCACCGGGAGATGGGAGGGGAGGCGGCAGCAGCTGCTCTCTCAAGGGACCTCTCGCCAGCCCGGTGGATCTGCTGGGCGACCCCCGCCCGTGAAAGGGAGGTAGGCAACGAGGGCCGGATCCCCGCAGGGGAAGCTTGCTCCGTCCATCCTTTCCTTTCGGGCGCTGTTTCTGAAAAGAGGGGGGGGACCCAATTGGAGCGGGAGGACCCCTCCCCAGCCCATCCCCACACCTCTCGGTGTCCCACGGCTTCCTGGCTTGGGGCTTGGGGGGGAGAGGAAGCCGGGCGCTGTAGGAGCCCCAGAGCCGGAGGGAAGAAAGGCCGCCTGGAAGGATCAGTGCATGTTGGCCGGGGGTTTCCTCTCCTTGGGGCAGGGTTCCTAGGAGCCTGGCTCCCCCCACAGCCCGGTGCTGGGTTCCCCCCCCCGAGTATACTGCAGGCTGGTTTGCAGGGGGGGCTGCAGTGGGGTCCCCAGATGGGCAGGGCAGGGAATTGGGTCTGGGCTGGGTCTTCTTTAAGTCCCTGGGGGGTGTCTTCCTGATTCTGCTCAGCTCCGGGTCTTTGCTCCGAAGGGAGCCCGGCTGAGCGGCTTTGGGGGTCTTCCAAGGGGGGCTGGCTGTGCCGCTCACTGCTCCGAGCTGGAGGGTCGACCCCCGCCCCGCAGAGAGAGCGAGAGAGCGCAATTGAAGGAATTTGCCAGGGTGACCGAGCGCTGATGTTCAGCCTTGCACCACGTGGCAGCAGCAGTTCTGAACCTGGAAGGCTTCCAGGGCGTGACTGAGCATATTCGGGAACGGCTCTTTCCCCCTTCAATGCCCCAGAGTTGCTTCCCCAGGCCTGCTGGCAGCCCCCTTCCCGCTCGGTGCTGCCTCCGTGGCTGCTGCGTCATCTCAGCCACCAGCAGAATCCTCCTCATGGTCAGCCTCCTCCTCCACCTTGCGAGCGGAGCTGGCTTCGGCTGCCGTGTGGACGGGAGGCTGGAAATAGATGCGTCCTATTTTGACGGAGGGAGCTGGGTTGGTGCAGGCGTGTGTGTGTGTGTGTTTGTGTGTGTGTGTTTCCCCCCCCTTGCTGTTTCTTAAGTTGCTTCCAGGTTCAAGTTAAGCAGAATTGGTGCGGTCGCTTCTCTAATTAAATCCATCTGGATTTGGGATTTCAATTCAGCAGTCGGTGTTTTCAATAGTGCAAAAATCTCTTTCGGTAAGGCTGGGTTTCTCAACCTCTGCAACTTTCAGAATTCTGGGAGTTGAAGTCCACCACCCCTCCTCTGAAAGTTGCAGAGGTTGAGAAACACAGCTAGAAGGACTGCCAGCTTTATTTAGCCTGGCAGGCTCTTTTGAGATTTGGAGGTAGGGGCGTGTTGTGGCTGCTCTAACAAAATGGCTAACTGATGGGTGTCTATGTTTTCTCTAAGTGAGTTTCTCTGCTATGGAGATCAGGAGGGCAGAGACCTATTCAGAAGAGAGTGATTTATTAGAATTCTCCAAGAGAAAGAAAAAAGGAAGGGGGGGAGAGAGAGAAGGAGAGGAAAGAGAGGGGGGGAGAGATAAAGAGAGGGGGGAGAGGAAAGAGAGCAAGAGAAGAGAGAGAGAGGAAAGAAAGGGGGGAAAGAAAGAGAGGAAAGTGGGGGAGAGGAAAGAGAGACAGAGAAAGAGGGAGAGGAAAGAGGGGGGAGAGGAAAGAGAAAGAGAGAGAGGAAAGAGAAAGAGAGAGAGGAAAGTGGGGGAGAGGAAAGAGCGAGAGAGGGGGGAGAGGAAAGAGAGAAAGAGGGAGAGGAAAGAGAAAGAGAGAGAGAGGAAAGAGGGGGGGGAAGCGCAAGTGCCTCTCTCTCTCTCTCACACACACACACACACACACACACTGAGTGGGGGAAGAGGACTGGCAGACCAAGGGAAGAGGGAGAGAGACAGAGAGAGAGAGAGACCCTTTTGACATCTAAAATGAAGATAACACTGCATATATCCTTTTATATATATATATATAATAAAGGTAAAAAAGGATATATGCAGTGTTATCTTCATTTTAGATATCAAAAGGGTTTTGCGGCTCCCAGTGTTTTGTTTTCGGTGGGAAACGGGTCCAAGTGGCTCTTTGAGTGTTTTGGGTTGCCTACCCCTGCCCTAGGGACTCTATTTTTTCTAGCATAGCTTGAATTGACTCTGAAAACCTGATCTATTTCTCGTTCCATTTGAATCTTTTCTATTCCAAGCAACTCCACAAATAACTCACTCATCAGATCTAACAGGTTCTCATCCTTCTCTTCTATAACATTTTGAAATCTTAAGAAATATGATGATCTTTCCATCTCCATCACAGCCATACTGTCTTCCAATTCCGCATTTGCTTGCGCCAATCTCTGATTCTCTCCTTGCAAGTATTGTAATTTCTGATCCACTTCCACCTATGTGTTTTTGACCAATAGTTCTTTGCTTTAGGGCATGTCCACCAAAGATACGTGCCTGGATTTTGTCTGCATTTCCAACAATTGCTAGACACATTTTAAACATTTTTGCTAATCTTGCAGGTGGTAAGTGCCATCTATAGAACATTTTATATAAATTTTCTTTGTAAGTAGCTGCCCTCGTTATTTTGTAATTTCTTTCCCATAGGTTTTGCCATTTTTCTAACTCTACATTGTGCCCAAAGTTTTTTGCCCAAGTTATCATTGTTTCTTTAACTTGTTCATTTTCCATCTTTAAATTTAACAGAAAGCTGTACAGTTTCTTAATCAGTTTGTCATCTCATGACAATAGTATCTGGTCTAACGTCTGGTCTTTGTAAAAACCATATATTTTTGCATCTTTCTCATATCCCATTTGCATTTGCATTTGCAGGTGTGGCCACCATGATAGCTCAATGCCCTGTTCTTCCAATTCTTGTTTAGTTTGTAGTTTCCCATCAGTATTCAAAATATCTTTATAAGTCACAAGTTTCTCATAATTGATTTAAGTTTGGGTGTACAAACGCCTCCATTGTCGAGATCCATCCTGGTATTTTCATGTAAGTTCTTGATTTTACCTTTTCCCATGTCAAAGCAGTGCATTTATTACATAGTGATTTTGAAAGTATTTGTGAATTTTGTTCTTCCCTTACCATAGGAAAGCATGCCATCCAAGTTGTAGGTCATGCCCTTCTAGGTATAATAGTCTTTTATTTCTAAGAGTTATCCATTCTTTTAACCATGTTAGTGCGGCTGTCTTGGGGTAAAGAGAAGGTAAGGTCTCACCCAGTTCCTCCGCGTTGCTTTCAGGGTACTTGTTAGTAGATTTGACCTCAGCTGTCAGCAGCTTAGTGATGGGCCATATTACTATGGCTGATCTTTTCCCCATCAGTTAGAAGAGCTGCCCCGGATCGAGCGGGAGGGCTGCTGCCCTTCCGCGATCACGCGGGGGTCCTCTCCTCGCTCATTGCCCCTACAGGGCGACTTCCGATCCTCTTCAGGGTCTCCCAGCGGGGAAAAACCAGACGGTGGAGACAGAGCTTGCCCCACACGTCTGCCAACGCCGCGATGGCAAACCGGAAGCCGGGGCTTCGGCTGTCTTCATGCAGCTGATCAATGAGGTACTACATGACCATTTATACAAAGGAGTTTTGGTGTATCTTGATGATATCCTGATATACAGCACGAATATGGCTGACCACGTAAAACTAGTGACAGAGGTGCTAAATAAACTGTTGAAGGCCAAACTTTATGTCAAACTATCAAAGTGTGAGTTTCACCAGACCCGACTAGATTATCTTGGCTACAGAATTTCCAGTGAGGGCATTGAAATGGACCCTGCTAAAGTGAAAGCCGTAATCGAATGGCAACCCCCAAAGACTCGCAAACAGCTTCAGAGCTTTCTGGGATTCGCCAACTTTTACCGACAGTTCATCCCCTCCTTTGCTGAAATTGCTTTACCCCTTACGGACTTACTGAAAACAGGCAGGGGGGGGGGGGGAAGCCGCGACCGGGCCAGCCACTTGCATGGACTATGAACTGTCAAACTGCTTTTGAGAATTTGAAAAGACTATTTGCAGTCGAACCAGTCTTAAAGCATCCTTGTCCGGGGAACCCCTTTGTAATTCAAGCCGACGCCAGCGACGTGGCCGTCGGAGCTGTACTATTGCAAAAGAACCATGACGGAGTCCTACAGCCCTGTGCCTACACCTCAAAAAGGTTCACCGAATGCAAGAGAAGGTGGGCAGTGTGGGAGAAGAAGCCTTCACAATCCGCTGGGCTCTATTAAACTGGCGACACTACCTAGAGGGGAGCAAGGTGCCTTTCGAGGTATTGTTCTGTCCCAGCCTACGTCCGTCCTTGTTGCGTCACAAGAACAAACCCCTCTTTAACAGTAGGCTGGAAAAACCAACCCTTTTTATTTAATTTACAGTTCAGATAATTTTCCCTCAAAACAAAAACAACAGAATACTTTTCCAACAGATAGTTAGTTCAAAAGCAAAACAGAGCAGGAGTTAAACAAGAAATAATTCACCGGTAATGCAAACAGACCAAGATCCCTTGACACTGAAGTTCTTTGCAAACGGTTGCCTTCAGCAACCAGCAACGCCCACACCTTCCCTTTTTATTAAGCAGCCCCAAGGTGTGGCTTCTCAATGCCTTCTCCTCCTCCCTTGCACCCGCAGCGAACGTGGCAGAGTTAATCGATAGGCGACCGGATTGATGACCGCCTCGATTGGGAACGGTCCTAGATATCTGTGGTCTAACTACTTGGCTGGCCGGGTTGATGGTAGGTTCCTGGTGGACAGCCATACCTGGTCTCCCACCGTTAGTGGAGGCGTATCCCGCCTCGACCGATCGGCCACCTTTTTGTAATCGGCCTTGGCCTTCTCCAACTGCCGTCGTACCAATCGATGAATTGCCTGTAACTCTGCCATGAAATCATTCGCTGCTGGAACCGGTGAGTCTAGCGGCGAAAGAGGGAAAACCCGGGTGTGATATCCCACATTGGCCAAGAACGGGGTCATCTGCGTGGAGGTGTGCTGCGAGTTGTTGAACGCAAACTCGGCTACCGCAAGATAGTCTGCCCAATTGTTCTGCTGCTGATTTATATAGCAGTGCAGATATTGCTCGAGAATTCCGATGACCTTCTCGGTCCCGCTGTCAGTTTGGGGATGATGCACGCACGAGAGGCAGATCTTGACATCCAACGCCTTCATCAACCCCTGCCAGAAACGGGCTGTGAATTGGGCCCCTCTATTGGACACAACCCTATCAGGGAGGCCGTGCAGCCGGAACACCTGCTGGATGAACATACGACAGGTGGCACGGGCAGACGGCAAGCCATGGCACGGGATGAAATGTGCCATCTTGGTCAGCATATTCACCACCACGAACACTGTCGTAAATCCAGAAGACGGGGGTAAGTCCATCAGGAAGTCCATGGACACAGCCCCCCAGGGTCTTTTGGGCATCGGCAAGGACTGCAGTAGTCCGGGTGGGGCCCCCGTCACAGACCTGGCCTGCCTAAACGGGGTACAGGACGTGACGTAGGCCTGGACGTCGTGTCTGACTTGGGGCCACCAGAAGGTACGGGAGACCAAGTTCAGGGTCTTGAACAGGCCAAAATGCCCCGCCGCCAGATTATCGTGACACTGGCTGAGGACGAGTCCCCTGAGTGGCCCTCCTGGAACATAGAGCCGGTCACGATAGTGTAAGAGTCCATCCGTGACTGTCCATGGGGAATCTGGCCCCATCTCCTCCTTTTGCTGAGCCACCCACTCATCCTGTTGCTGGGCCTCCCGAATCCGAGCCCGTACATCTATAGGCTCCCGCATCGCAGCAAAAGACTCAATGGGGAGCACTGTCCCGGGCAGAAGCTTGTCTTCTGCTCGGGAATATTCGGGCTTCCTGGACAGAGCGTCTGCTCTTTGGTTGCAACCGCTCAGGTCCAACTTCGTGAAGATCTTTGCCTCACAGAGCCAATCCAGGAGTTCGGGGATGAGGGGCAGCGGGTATTGATTACGCACTGTGATGGCGTTTAGTTTCCGGTAGTCACAACAAAGCCTCAATTCGCCGGACTTCTTTTTTACAAAGAGCACGGGCGCGGATACTAGCAAGGACAAGGGCTGAATAAAACCCCGAGCTAAATTCTTGTCCAGAAAGTCCCGCAACGTGGCCAACTCGGGGTCCGACATGGAATACAAACACCCCACTGGGAGAGGCGCGTCAGGGACTAAATCGATGGGGCAGTCGTATGGCCTGTGCGGGGGCAATTGATTGCCTCAGTCTCACTGAACACATCAGTGTAATTCGCCAATTCGGAGGGCAAGGAGACCTCTGGGGGACTCTCCACCTGGCCGGCACAGACATGGCAGGTGTGGTCCATGCACTGTAAGCTTGGGAAGGTGACCAAATTCTGGGACCAATAAATCTGTGGGTCATGCGTCCGGAGCCATGCCAGTGCCAAGACCACGGGGAAATGCAGGTCGGAGGCTATATAGAACTGAATAGCCTCCTCATGCGAACTGATGGCCATACATAATGGTTGCATGGCGGCCTTAATTGGCCCAGATAGGAGCACTCGACCATCAATAGTCTCCATTAACATGGGTGGTTCCACCGGGCACTGGGGAACAGCCCATTTGGCCACAAATGCTGCGTCCATAAAGTTTGTGGTGGCCCCAGAGTCAATTAAAGCATGGACTGGAATCCCCTTCGGCATCCCGGGGAGGATCAGCTGTGCCTCCAGTATCAGATGCCGTGGAGGTCCGGAGGCAGCATCTGAAGGATGTCGCTCGGTGTTGTGGGACGCCCGACCTAAAACGCCTTTTAGATCGGGCTTGGGGCGTTTCCCGACAGAGGAGTAGGTGGCTTTCTCGGGGCAGACTCGGTCACTGACGCCCTTCGTCGCTTCTTGGAGCAGAAGGCGGCCAAATGCCCAGGGTCCCCACAGTAAAAACACAACCCCCCCGAATGCCGTCTTTCCATTTCAGCCACTGATAGGCGAGGTCTGGCAGCACCTAACTCCATAGGCTCCTCCCGCTGAACCGGAGTCTCACGCACAACGGGGGCCACACGGGTCTCTGGGGTGGCACGGCGACTCCTACGCTGCTGCAGCCGAGCGTCGATCCGCAGACAGAGATGGATCAGCCCGTTGAGGTCCGGGGGAACATCAACACGGGCCAGCTCATCCAACATCTCCTCCGACAAGCCATCCTGGAAAGCGTCCACGAGTGCAGCCTCATTCCAGGCTGAATTCAGGCTCAGCAGCCAAAATTCGCTGATATAGGCCTCTAGAGGGCGTCGGCCCTGCCTCAGAGCTTTCAAACGTCGGGTAGCAGTCTGCGTCTTAATGGGGTCCTTGTACATCATCTGCATGTACTCACAAAACCCCACAAAGTTGGGCTAGCAGGGGTGTGCCCCAACGAGCTGTAGTACCAGAGAGGAGGCTTATCATGAACCCCACTTTATCCGGGTCAGTGGGGAAATCAGCCACTCTCAGGCTGATAAATAGCTGGCATTGTCCCAGGAAAGCAGGAAACATATCCGGATTGCCATCAAATTTGTCCGGCATTGCAACTGGGCATTTTTTCCTGGGTTGTGGAGCAGCAGGAACGGATGCTTGTAGCTGGGCTACTTGGGCTGCCAACAAAGCCGGCTGCTGGGAGAGCTGAGCATTCTCAGCACGTAGCTGCTCCATAATAGTAGGGGGTGGGTGGCTGAAGGCAAACTGTTCTGTCCCAACCTACGTCCATCCTTGTTGCGTCACAAGAACAAACCCCTCTTTAATATTAGGCTGGAAAAACCAACCCTTTTTATTTAATTTACAATTTAGATAATTTTCCCTCAAAACAAAAACAACAATACTTTTCCAATGGATAGTTAGTTCAAAAGCAAAACAGAGCAGGAATTAAACAAGAAATAATTCACCGGTAACGCAAACAGACCAAGATCCCTTGACACTGAAGTTCTTTGCAAATGGTTGCCTTCAGCAACCAGCACCGCCCACACCTTCCCTTTTTATTAAGCAGCCCCAAGGCGTGGCTTCTCAATGCCTTCTCCTCCTCCCTTGGAGTTGCCATATTGTCTCCCTCTGACTTGCTCTAGTTAACTGCCTTCGTTTACGAGCGTCTATAATGACGTCCAGCTGTGAGTCCTTAGAGTCTGACTCATCTTCCCCATACAGCTGAGTCTCATCCTGAGCACGATTGGAGGGGCCAGGCTCTTTATCCGATTGTGAGTCTTGTAACTCATCAGAGCCTTCCTCCGACTGATGGCTCCTCCTCCTCCTCCTCTGATTCCCCGGACTCAGCTGCCGGGATCACAGGCTGGCAAGGACTCACAACAGGTATGGACTGATCACAAAAACCTAGAGGCACTGAAAACTCCCCGCAAGCTGTCCCCGAAACAAGTATGGTGGGTGCAATACTTCAACTGTTTTAACTTCAGCCTGAAGTACATACTGGGGGGGGGGGGGACTTTTTAGCTGACGCTTTATCCAGATTACCTCAATACAAGAGCCAGAGTGAAGAGGTTAATGAAGCAATTATATCTACACCGCAAGCTGCTTCTCAACTAACGCCTCGGAGAGCCCTGTCTTTGAAAGTTCTGAACCCCGATGACCCTGGGGTGAAGAAAATAAAACAGGAACTCCCCAACGATCAATGGTTCAAGGAAAATCAAACCTCCTTGACGTGCAGGGATGGTTTGGCTTACAAAGGGGGGAAGTTGTATTTGCCAGAAACCCTCCACCTTAACGCCCTCCAGCACGGTCATGATGTGAAACAGGCTGGACACTTTGGATATTTAAAAATACTGCATCTGGTTCGTCGGCAGTTTTGGTGGCCGGGTTTAAAACGGGACGTAGAGAACTATGTCAGGAGCTGTGCTGTATGTGCCACCATGAAAAGAATTCCGGGAAAACCCCCTGGACTATTACAACCAGTAGCAGACCCTTCTCAACCATGGGAAGAAATTGCTATGGATTTTATAGTAGAATTACCTGAAAGTAGGGGAAATACAGTAATTTAGACTGTGATAGACCTATTTTCAAAACAAGCTCATTTCATCTCCTGCAAAGGACTCCTGTCAGCCCAAAGATTAACCAAGATGTTTTTAAAGCACATCTACAGACTGCACAGTGCGCCAAAGCGAATAATCTCAGACCGAGGGGTGCAGTTTATGGCTAAGTTCTGGAGAGGTTTCCTCAAGCTAATTGGCTCGTCGCAAGGTCTATCGTCGGCTTTTCACCCTACAAATGGGGCGGCTGAATCAGCGAACTCAATGGTGGAGCAGTATCTCAGATGCTATGTGGACTATCAGCAAACGAACTGGACTGACCTCCTCCCTTTCGCAGAGGTGGCTTACAATAACTCTGTTGACAGCAGTACTGGTTTTACGCCTTTTAAAGTTGCCAGAGGAAAAGAGTTCAACCCAATACCCAAATATCCTCAGGGGCCCTCTACTTCCCAAATGCTTGACCAGTGGGTGAAGGGGTGGGAGGAGGTATGGAAAAACACGATAATTGCTCTGAAAAAGGCTGCTGAGACGTATAAAAAGCAAGCCGATAAAAAAAGGGCTCCCCAAAGATCATTCCAAGTTGGGGGAAAAGTCTATTTATTCACAAAATATTTACAGCTTAAGTTGCCTAGTAAGTTAGTGAGAATCATTAATCCAGTCACGGTAGAATTAAAACTTCCCAGACTGCTAGGAAAAGTCCACCCTGTGTTCCATTGTAGCCTATTGAAACCTTTCTGGGGTTCCACCTTACATCCTCCCCCTAAGAAGGCACCTGGGCCTCTCGTAGTAGCCGGACAAACTCATTATTAAGTGAAGCGTATTCTTGATTCTAGAATTTTTAAGGGAAAGTTACAGTACTTAGTGCAGTGGAAAGGATATCCATTGTCTGAAGCCACCTGGGTAAAATCTAGTGATGTAAAAGCCGACAGACTCATTAATAGATTCTATGAGAAACACCCTAATAAACCAAGGGGTAACCCCTAACCCACGGGTCGGCAACCCGCGGCTCTGGAGCCGCATGCGGCTCTTTGAGCCATCACCTGCGGCTCCGGAGCCTCCTCCGCCATTTGGGGGAGCGCATGCGCGCATGCGCGGGCGGGGTGCGCGTGCGCGGACGGGTGCGCGTGCGCGGGCGCGGACGGGTGCGCATGCGCATGCGCGGATGGGTGCGCATGCGCGGACGGGTGCGCGTGCGCATGCGTGGATGGGTGCGCATGCGCGGATGGGTGCGCATGCGCGGGCGGGTGCGGCTCCCAGGGTTTTTTTTTTTTTTAGGGAAACGGGTCCATGCGGCTCGTTCAATGTTTCAGGTGGCCGACCCCTGCCCTAACCTATAATTTTGTTTGAATTACAGGATTTGTCCTTCTTGTAAGGGGCCCCGGATGTCAACGCTGCTAACATTGGATGTTCCCGCTTTGACAACTGATGAAAATGCAGCCATTTTCTCTATTCCTTTAACATGCTTTTTCTTACTTTAGAAATTGGGTGCAGCAGAGAGAGGGGGGGATTGGAATGTAAGCTCAGCTAGCCATAACAACGCTGTGCTGGGAACCCAAGGACAAGCTGATAACGTTTTGGCGGGCTGTGGAGCTAAGGGGAAAGCCCTTTAAGCTAATTGGGGAATGTGATTTATGACAGTTTCTTGGGGGTGGGAATTGCACTTTGTTACTTTGTATCAGGGAGAAGGGAATTTAGTTTTTGGGTTCAACTATGTAGTGCCGATACTTTGTTTCCCGAATAAAAAGATTCTTTAAGATAAACAATGCCTCAAAGTTTTTTTGAAGGGTTTCATCTATTGGAACCATGACAGCGGCTGCTTGATAGTACAAGACCCAGTCTAGTAGGCCAAAGCCTCAATTTTCTTTTGCTTCTTGTAACATTTTCAGTCTGATTCTAGCTTTTTTCCCTTGCCAGATAAATTTCAATATCGATGTATTTAATTCATCGAAATTTTTTTTGTCAATTGTTATCGGTATTGTTTGAAATAAAAAGAGTAGTTTTGGTAAAATGTTCATTTTCACCGTCGCTATTCTTCCCAGGATTGATAGTTGTAGATTTTTCCATTTTTCCAAATCTAGTTTTATTTGTTTTAATAATTTTACATAATTGTTTTCTTTTATTGTTGCACATCTTGCTGTTAGATATATCCCCAAGTATTTAACTTTCTTAACTACTTGCAGGTATGTTTTTACTGATAGTTGGATTTTTTGTTTATCTGTGAGATTTTTAACTATAACTTTAGTCTTTTCTCTATTAATTTTCAATCCTGCTACTTCTCCAAATTCTTCAATCTTTGCTAACAATTTAGGACTTGTCTCTAACGGATCCTCCAATATAAATACCCGGTCATCTGCAAATGCTTGTAGTTTGTACTTTTCATCTTTTATCTCCATTCCTTTGATTTCTGGATCCTGTCTAACTGTCATGGTTCCGATTAGGGGAATACTTCAAAGAACTTGGAGGCATTGTTTACCTTAAAGTCTCTTTATTAGCAAAGCACCCTTCGGCACGAACATGGTGGGATGCCAAGATCTGAATTCCCCTCCCCTGAGCACATAATATTCAAGCACAATTCCTTCCTCCAATTGCAGTCATAAATCACGTTCTCCAATCAGTTTGAAGGGCAAAGTCTCCCTTATGCCTCTCTCAGGTCTAATTTAGTGAAGACACTCCCCTTAGCCAGATAGGTTAATAAGTCCTTTAGGAGGGGGAGGGGGTATTTGTTCTCCACACTCCCTGCTTTGAGACCTTTATAGTCCACGCAGAGACGAAGAGACCCATCTTTTTTTTCTTTGAACAACACAGGGGCTCCCACAGTAGACTTGGCTCATTCAATGAACCCCCTCGCTAGGTTTTTATTCACGTATCGTTGCATCTCCTCCATTTCGAGGGGGGACATAGCATACATTCTCAGTCGTGGGAGTTTGGCTCCCGGCAGCAGTTCGATTGAACAATCATTGGGTCTGTGAGGGGGCAGGGTATCGCATTATTTCTCACTGAATGCCTCCACCAGGTGCCGGTACTCGCTGGGGATGATTGGCTCGCCTGGTGGCAGTGAGGCAGCCATGTGCGCTCGCTCATTTGGTGGCCTAAAGTGTCCTGCAATGTCGGTTGAATCAGTGAGAGGTTTAGGCCCTATAGGTAGTCTCACAGTTCTCATTCCTTTCTCCCACCAGATAAACGGCTTCCATTTGTCCAACCAGGCTAATCCTAGGATCACAGCCTCAGTCATTTTGGGGGCCATCAGGAAGCGAATAAATTCCCAGTGCTCACCTATTTCTAGGCATAGGGGCTCAGTTAATTGCGTGACTAAAGTCCCTCCCATCAGGGAGCCATCGGCTTGCTCAAACCTCACGGGTTTGCAGGGCTGTTTTGCCCGTATGCCCATTTTCATGGCAAATGGCAGGCTAATGACACATCAGGAGCATCCAGAATCAATTAGCACTTTTAAGTCTATTTGTGCCCCCGACTTAGGGATTATAAATTTGGCAGGCAGTGAAAAAGGTGGGACGTGCCGACTCACCATTGGGTCGTTCTCTCCTTCGGCGTTGCTGTCAAAGGAGGGTAGAGCGGGGGCGGCTCCCCCCTGAGTCCCGGCATCCTCCTGTGTGGGGGATGTGACCTGGGCAACAGGTTCCTGCGTGATCCAGTTGTATTTTTGTCTCGTTATCTGCTGGGCAGGTTTCTTTCTCGTTGCTGGTCCCGGTCTTCTCTGCTGTTGGGGGTAGGGGACTGGACAGTTTGCTGCTTGATGTCCCTGCTGTCCACATTGTAAGCAGTTGATTGACGGGCCTGCAGGTGGCCTGGGTCTTTCAGCAGTCGCAGTAGTTGGAAGTTTTCGTGGGGGTGGTTTCCGTTCGGGTTGTTCTGGCTTCAGTTCGAATTCAGGTGGGGGAGGCTTCTTATAGCGGGCGAGCTGAACGTCTAGCCTTACCGCTGTCTGGTACCATTCCTGCAGCTGATCAGGTACTGCTCCATAGATGCAGGCCTGAGAGAGGTGATCGTCCAACCCTTCCCTGAAGTGATGAACTATGGACTGCTCAGGCCACCCCTCTATCCGACCTGCAATCTTGCGAAACTCTCGTACGTATTCCAGGGCAGGCCTGCCGGCTTGTTTTATTTTGTGGATTTGTTCTCCTGCTTTGAGGCCAATGGATGGGTCCTCAAATCTTTCTCTCAGCCCTAGGAGGAAGAGGTGGGGGTCCTCCAATTTGGGGGCTTGCTGATTATATAAATTGTTCAGCCATTCGGATGCTTCTCCCTCTAGGCTGGACGCAATCACATCAACCATAGCGCCTGGGTCCGGGTAGAGATAGGCCCAGAGGTTCAAATGAGAGCGCACTTGGTTGAGGAAGAAAATCAGCTTTTCTGGGTCCCCATCGAAGGTTGCTCTGAAGGGTGGAGTCATCATTGGCTGATGGAGCCCCCACACTGCCTGCTGCCATATTCCCTGCTGTTGACCAGCGTGGGGTTGTGACGCCCTCTGCTGCTGCAGGCCCCTCAATGGTTGCTGGGTGAGTGGCAGTCGTCCTCCCACCAGCTGCTGATCTCCTGGCTTCTGCACCACCCCAAGCTGCTGCAGGGCCTCCATCAGCTGCGGCACGCTCAGAGGTTGATTTCTGCTTCTCATCTCCAGCCCTCCAAATCTCTCCACTGGCTGGCTACGAACTGCAGACAGGCATTCCCACTCACCCGAATCCTCAGTGGCAGACGTCCCGGTGGCTCTCCCCCAGTCTGCTTTTGGAGCCTTTGAGGGTGATAAGGCAGTCTCAAGGCTTTTGGAGTCTCCGCTGGGCTGGGCCCGGGCTGACGGCCAGATCAGCTCTCCTAGCTGCTTGGGTTCCGCCTCCATCTGGGAGTCCTGCAGAAACCCATCCTCCCACAGCATGCTGTCTGTTTCTTCCCCCTCTGGGGTGTCAGCAGCTGCCGGGTCACCGTGTTCAAGCAGGTTCTCTTTTCCCATGATGAAATTTTCTCCTGAATCTTTGCCAGCTTCTCTCAAGCCTAGAGACAGCGGCTGGAGTTCAGAACTCCAGATAGTTTGAAAAGAAAGCAGATCTTGGCATGATGTCATGGTTCCGATTAGGGGAATACTTCAAAGAACTTCGAGGCATTGTTTACCTTAAAGTCTCTTTATTAGCAAAGCACCCTTCGGCACGAACATGGTGGGATGCCAAGATCTGAATTCCCCTCCCCTGAGCACATAATATTCAAGCACAATTCACTCCTCCAATTGCAGTCATAAATCACGTTCTCCAATCAGTTTGAAGGGCAAAGTTTCCCTTCCGTTCAACAACCCGCCAAATTCTTATCTTCTCTTATTTCAAAACAGCCTTGAGAGACATTCTTCCTCCTCCCCCAGCATCAACTAATTCTAACTCTAAAAGTAACACACAAGTTAAAGAAGCAAAGCTGCTTCTCCACATGTTGTCAAAGCAAGAACATCCAATGTTAGCAGCATTGACACTAACATTCCTGTTCAACACTTCCAAAGTTAAGATAAATAATAGGGATAATGGACATCCTTGTCTTGTGCCTTTTTTAATATTGAAGCTCTCCGTGAAATCTCCATTCACAATTATTTTAGCCGTTTGTCTATGATAAATTGTTTGGATTATATTCATAAAATTTTCTCCAAAGTCCATATAATTTAGTTGTTGAAGCATAAATTGCCAATTGACGTTGTCAAAGGCTTTCTGTGCATCTAAAAAAATCAAAGCCATTTGTTTCCCTGGGTGCGTTTCGTAATATTCCAATGTGTCTAAAATTATTCTTAAATTATTCTTTATTTGTCTCTTTGGTAAAAATCCATTTTGGTCTGAATGTATAAATTCAATCAAGAATCTCTTTAGTCTTTCTGCTATTATTGAAGCAAAGATTTTATAGTCCACATTTAGTAGAGATATTGGTCTGTAGTTCTTTATCAGGGTCAAGTCTGTGTCTTCTTTGGGTATTAGCGTAATATTGGCATCTATCCATGTATTTGGTAATTTGGCTTTTAGTAATACCTCATTACACACTTCTTGCATTGGTTATCAATTTCTTCTCTCTTTTTTCAGTTTATAAGCCAACCATCTCCCTGGCTTATTGGCATTTTCAAAAATGTTTTCTTTTGCTCTTTTGATTTGTTGAGCCATTTCTTCAGCTTCTATTAGATTTAATTTGTGTTTTATTATCTCCATTTGTTTTTTAAGAGTTTTCTTTTGTGGGTCTCTTTGTAGTTCTAATTCTAATTTTGTAAGTTCTTCTTTGAGCTTAGTTTGTAGTTGTTTTTTGTCTTTCATCTTTTTCGCCATATATTCCTCTAAAATATGCTTTTGCTGTATCCCAGACATTTTGGAGTGATGTATCTTCTTTCTTATTTTCTTTGAAGAAAAATTCCATTTCCTTTACGCCTTTTTGTATAAATTCTTTCTGTTTCAGTAAGAATTGGTTTAAAGTCCATCTTGCTTTTTTCTTTGTTCCTCTCCAAGTCATGTTTATCGGATTGTGGTCCACCCATACATTAGTTTCTATCTCAATTTCTTGTATATCCCTTCTTAATTCAGGGGATACCCATATCATGTCAATTCTGGACCATGATTTGTGGCTGTTTGAATAAAATGTATATTGGGATTTCTTAGGATTTATTTCTCTCCATATATCCTGTATACAAATTTCTTCTGCCATTCTGAAAAAAGCCTTAGGCAAAATATTCCTTCCTTTTTTCCCTATTTTACTACTCCTGTAATCTAACTTTCCATCTACAATTGCGTTAAAATCTCCTACTAAACAAATATTTTGGTACTCCATTTCCAGTATTTTCTTATGTAATCTTTGGTGGAATACTTCTTGTTTGTTATTCAGTGCGTAAATTGCTACCATCGATGTCTGTTTTTGCTTCATCGTTATTTCTACCATTAGTGTTCTTCCTTCTTCATCCGACTAGATTTGTTTAGGATTCATTGTTTCTTTGATATATAGAGCTACTCCTCTTTTCTTTTGTTGTGCTAATGAAAAATAAAGTTTCCCAATTTTTGGGCACTCCAGAGATTTATAATATTGTCTTTTAATATGTGTTTCTTGTAAGCAAACTATATCCATGTTTAATTTTTGTAATCGTGTAAAGAGTTTTTTCCTCTTTACGGGGGAATTTAATCCGTTTATATTTATTGAGAGTATCCCATTGTCCTTTTCCATCCTCTTCAATTATATTTAGGGTTTATTCTCCTAGTTGTTCTAGTTTGTCTCTGTTCTTTCCCTTTAGCCCCTTCTTCTTGATTTATAGTTTCTGTTTCTTCCACTTCTCTTTGTTTGGCCACTCCTTCTAATGCTGTCTCTTCCTGTTTTCTAAATTCCCCTTCTGATTGAAGTTCTGAAAAAAAGGGAGGCAGTAGCAGAAAAAAATAATTTATAATCCACTATAATCCACTATTAGCTTTGTCTTTCAACACCAATCATCAAAAAAACCAAAGATCCAAAAAGAAAACAGCCCAAGTTTGTACTCCTCGAGGTCTTGCTATTCCAAGTTGGTAATCCACAAGGCCTCTTCCAAGGAAAATACAGAAATCCAGTTTCCTCTGTCTCTAGGTAATTCTTAACACTGCAGCACCAATAGTATTTATAATCCAGAAAGACCGGGTGGCTTTAAAGTAGTTTATAGTTATAATCCATCATACGAACAAAAACAGCCCAAAGAGTTTTTTCCTCCCTTTTCCAGCTGCAATCTACAAGGTTGGGAAGCTCAGACACATCAAAGAGTCTAGTATGCTATCTCTGTCTGGGCTTCAAGCCAAGGTCATTTCTTCCAGGCCGGATAAAAAACAAAATCTTGGTGCTGTTCCTTTATTCCACCACTAGATGTCAAGAAAGGTCTATCTTCGACCAGGACTTATTTCTTAAAAGTATTTGGTATTTATATATATATTCCATAAGAAGAAAAAAGAAAACAATAAAGTTTTCAAAATTCTTTTAAATCACCCAAGTTTTCCAGTCTTAAAAACTTTAAATTGTTTCCAAGTTAGTTTTGTACTTTCTTATTTTCTCCCAAAAGTTTTAAGCTGCCGCTACTTCTATCCCTCTGTTAATGCAGCCTAGGATTGAATTGGCTTTTTTGGCAGCTGCAGCACACTGCTGGCTCATGTTTAAGTGATTGTCCACTAGGGCTGCTAGATCCCTCTCACAGTTACTACTATTGAGCCAGGTACCACCTACTCTATACCTGTACAATGGTTTTTCTTGCCTAAATGTAGAACCTTACTTTTTTCACCATTGAATTTCATTTTGTTGGATAGGGCCTATTGTTCAAGTCTGTCAAGATCTTTCTGTATCTTAAGCCTATCTTCTGGAGTGTTGGCTATTCCTGCCAGCTTGGTATAATCTGCAAATTTGATGAGTTCCCCATCTATCCCCTCATCTAAATTGTTGATGAAGATATTGAAGAGTACCAGGCCTAAGACAGAGTGTGTAGAGTGAGTGAGTGTAGAAACTCACAATGAGTGGAGAAACTATGGCACAACAGTGACATTACCAAGAAATGTATGTCCCTCCAAAATTGATGTGAAAAAACAAGAGGAAAATTGGTCCAAGAGGCTGCCAAGAGGACTAGAATAACATTAAAGGAGCTGCAAGAATTTCTTGCAAGTACTAGTTGTATACTACATGTGACAACAATTTCCCATATTCTTCATATGTCTGGACTGTGGGGTAGGGTGGCAAGACGGAAGTCTTTTCTTACAAAGAAAAACATCCAAGCCCAGTTACATTTTGCAAAAACCTACATCAAGTCTGACAAAAGCATGTGGGAAAATGTGTTATGGTTTGATCAGAGCAAGGTTGAACTTTTGGGCATAATTCCAAAAAATATATAGAATAGAATAGAATAACACAGTTGGAAGGGGCCTTGGAGGTCATCTAGTCCAACCCCCTGCTCAGGCAGGAAACCCTATACCATTTCAGACAAATGGTTGTCCAGTCTCTTCTTAAAAACTTCCAGTGTTGGAACATTCACAACTTCCGGAGGCAAGTTGTTCCACTGGTTAATTGTTCTAACTGTCAGGAAATTTCTTCTTAGTTCTAGGTTGCTTTTCTCCTTGATTAGTTTCCATCCATTGCTTCTTGTCTTGCCTTCTGCTGCTTTGGAGAATAGCTTGACTCCCTCTTCTTTGTGGCAAACCCTTAGATATTGGAACACAGCTATCATGTCACCCCTAGTCCTTCTTTTCATTAAACTAGACATACCCAATTCCAACAACCGTTCTTTATATGTTTTAGCCTCCAGTCCCCTAATCATCTTTGTTGCTCTTCTCTGCACTCTTTCTAGGGTCTCAACATCTTTTTTACATCGTGGTGAACAAAACTGGATGCAGTATTCCAAGTGTGGCCTTACCAAGGCATTTTAAAGTGGTTTTAACACTTCACGTGATCTTGATTCTACCCCTCTGTTAATGCAGCCTAGGACTGTGTTGGCTTTTTTGGCAGCTGCAGCACACTGCTGGCTCATATTTGACACAAAAACAGTGTGCATCACCAAAAGTACCCCATACCCACAGTGAAGCACAGTGGTGGCAGCATTATGCTTTCGGGGTGCTTTTCTTCAGCTGGAACTGGGGCTTTATTCAGGGTGGAGGGAATTATGAACAGCTCCAAATATCAGTCAATTTTGGCACAAGACCTTCAGTCCTCTGCTAAAATGATGAAGAGGAAGAGTAATTTCAGTTTTCAACATGACAGCAACCCAACACATACTTCCAAGTCAACAAAAGAATGGCTTCACCAGAAGATCCAAGTTTTGGAATGGCGCAGCCAGAGCCTGGACCTGAATCCCATTGAAAATCTGTGGGATGGCTTGAAGAGGGCTGTGCACAGTAGATGCCCTTGCAATCTGACAGATTTGGAGTGCTTTTGCAAGGAAGAGTGGGTAAAGATTCCCAAGGCAAGATGCGCCATGCTGATAGGCTCCTACCCCAAAAGACTGAATGCTGTCATAAAATCAAAAGGTGTTTCAACAAAGTATTAGTTTTGGGGTGTGCACACTTATGGGAACCTTGTTGTTGTACATTTTTAATTTTTTTCCTCCTAAATTATTCCTGTTTGTTTTTCAATTGAATTGTACAGTTTATACTGTATGTTATATTAAAGGTAGAAAAATTCTGAAGTGATTTATCTTGGTCTGATTTTTTTTACATCTCAAAAACCTGGCATTTTAACAGGGATGTGTAGACTTTTTATATCCACTGTGTCTGCCTCAGATTCCAGATTTTCCCACATATTTCTCCCAAGTTAGCAACAAAAAAGGTTTTGTTCATAATGGCACCCTTCAGGTATGTTGGAATTTTGTTCCTAGAATTCCTAACTGTTAACACTCAAGTGGGATTTCTTCAGTAGTAATTCCAACAATGGAATTGAGTGTCCCATTTTGGGGATAATGTAAATAAAATTTAATATTAATGGATCTATTACTGTTACTGAATATTAATGCATTTAAGTATAGTGTCTACTGTACCCTGAACTCTGTACCTTGGAGAAATATGTTAGTAAAAATCATAGGAGTAAATTCATTGGAAGCACCTGCCTAGACTAAGAATTTCTAGTTAATTCTCTTCCAGCAGGGAACATGGTAGATGATAACCATCTCTGCGGTTTTTCCGCTTCCAGAGGGCCTCTCATGAAATTTAGCCTAAACAGTGAAGAAATAACACCACGCAGAGTTTTTCCTCGGGATGAGATGACCCCGGACAAAAGTCAGGGAATCTCTTTTATTAGCTCAGCAAAATGTGGGTGTGTACAGGAAACAAGTAGGAGGGATAACCTATTAACATATGAGTACGTGAGGGTGAACACAGTTTCCAAGCCGTTTGTGACTGGGAGGAGTTGTCAATGGGATGATTGCTCAATATTCTCCTTTGTCCTGTTTCCGTCCATGTGGTTCAGCTGCATGGCAGCCTACACGTGGGCTATAAGGACATTACTCCCACATCTCCTCTGTTTTTGTTTTTTCAATACGTAGGCCTTCAAGGCTTAAAAGTGATTGTCTTTCGGCTATAAACATATCTTTTCTTTGGGAAGGTAAAAGACCTTTACATGTCTGCAGTAGGGAAGGAAGACATTGGATGCAACAACACAACATAACCATCAGTACTATGATCATTATGATGGGGGGAATGATGGATCGTAACCAGGAGCCATCAGGTAGCCAAGACCATAGAGAGCCCCATATGTCTATGGTACCGGAACCATCCGACATAAGGGGGTTGTTCCTGATCAGCCTTTCCATGTGGGCTACAGTAGCTGAGATGTTTGGCTGATAGTTATGTATGTACATGCAACAATGGGAATGGATCAGGGCACATACACCACCCTTAGCAGCTAACATTATATCTAATGCATAACGGTTCTGCAAAGCAACCGATCGCACTTCACTAAGTTCGGTGTTGAATAATTTTATAACTGCTATGGTGTCGTTGAACATGTGCACAGTCCAGTTATTCAGGAGATGTAAGTCTCTGTAATTCATAGCAGCGCCTATGTTTGGCAGGAGGCCGCGACTAAACTGTGTCCCTGTGCTGCCACCCAATGTTAGAGGATTGTCATGAGTGATATCAATGTCTCGCCTATTGCGAATGCGGGTTAGGGGAAGGGAATCTATCTTATATAAAAGCGGAATCACGAACCCTAGAGTGCAGACCCCCGCCCAGTCCTTCGGAACGGCTCGATAGGCTCTTATCCCACAAATGAACCACAAGTCATTGGGCAAAAAGTACGGGGACGAAATGTTGGCAGAAGTGATTATGCTCTCCAAGTCCATACAAGCAAGGTAATGCAGGATGGTGGCATTCTCATTGGATGTATATGTAATACTATTATCGCTCGAGTTGTGGACCTTCGTAAGCATCCTTTTAAGCCCCCTACATCTTTTATCAGAGGCCCATGGGAGAACTTTATTACAGCTTTGGTAGTGTCCCATCACGTTAGCGTTGGAGGACAACCCTGTGGAGTTAAAACATATGGCTGCAGGTTCATGTAGTACAGTGCGTACAGCAGCCGAAGTTTTGTGCTGTGTGGTTGAGGGCTCGAAGGTTTTCCAGCCTGTTTGATTAAAAGGGACCGCTTGCAGCGGCAGACCTCGATCTGATTTTCCTGGAATGTGCATACAAATCCAACAATTGGTGACATTTAATGAGGTTGCTGTTGTTTTTATGTCCTTGATGTAATTGTTATTGTCCCATAGGTCATC
Organism: Azemiops feae; assembly: GCA_023970755.1. NCBI lineage: Eukaryota > Metazoa > Chordata > Lepidosauria > Squamata > Viperidae > Azemiops > Azemiops feae. The sequence goes on from JALGBA010000965.1 coordinate 222,533, forward strand.
GCCCAGATCTCCTGCTCGCGCGACAGCTTGTTCATTTGTCGGGTGAATCAGCCACCATGTAAGGACGCACACAGCGGCCAGAGACCCAAGTGGTGTCATTGTTGCTTGTTAATGTTGGATGGGGAAAGGTCCTCTGTTTTTGTTTTGGAATGATAGGGACGGATGTGTCGACCAGGGACCCACAAAGTCTCACCGTTGGTTTGGATGGCGGCGTAACCTCGTCCCCAGGTGATGAGTTCAGCAGGGCCTTTCCAGGTGGGGTCAGGAAGTCGTTTGAAGTACACCAGTGGTTTGGATGTTGCTGCAGCAGGAGAAGCAGAGAAGTGACGAGTTGCTGCGGATGATGGAGGAGTGCCCGTCAGGTTCAGGAAGTTAATGGTGTATAAACACAGGTTAAGCCTGTTTTGCAAAGCTGGGAGGCTAGGGGGAGTTTTCCCCTGTGTCTGATTATATTTTTCCAGCGCATGTTTTAACGTCTGGTTGGCACGCTCAGCCAAAGCTTGGCCCTGGGAGTTGTAAGGTATTCCAAATTTGTGAACAATTGACCACTGATTACAAAAGGCAGCAAAAGCTGCTCCTGTGTAAGCAGGACCATTGTCTGTTTTAAGTTCTTTTGGGCATCCCAACGTTGCAAATGAACGAATACAATGATTAATGACATGCTTAGTGGCTTCACCCCGTTGAGGGGTTGCAATGATGAAGCCAGAGAAGGTGTCTATGGAAACATGAAGATATTTCCATGGGGCAAATGGGGCATATTGTGTAACATCCATTTGCCAGATTTCTTGTTTATAACAAAAACTGGAACAGAATAAGATTGCAACATTTTATGCCCTAAATAAAGATAAAGTATAACTGTATCTTTTCCAAGGCAAATTGCAATCCATAGATACTTGAATCATTTTGTATTTCAAAAAGCCAATTAGATTGTATTTTTGGGGTTCCAATTTAATCAAATTCCATTCAGATGAAACAAATGTCCATTAAATAGGGAAAACATTTACAAATCTAAGCAAAACAATTCAGAGTCATTTCTTTTGGTTGATGGACATATATGTCTAACTAAAAAATTTAAAACTCAAAAATTTGCAAAAGAATTGCCCAACAATTACTGTCTCCTCTTTCGAGTAAAAAAAATTGCAAGCTGAAACTGCAAGAGTGGGCATTAAATTTCACATCCACCCCCCTTCCTCAACCCAGACTTCTAGGCAGAGGAAGAAGGGAGAGAAAAAAAAAATAGGTAAAACGAACAACTGCCCCCCTCCCTCTGTCTGCTTTTCCTTCGCTCTTAAAGCAATACAGCCAGCGAAAAACGAAAGAGTCAGGAGGGGGGGGGAAAGAAAAAGAAATTTTACAAAAATCTCACCACTAAAAAAATTCATATGCATTTTCTATAAATTCTTTCACAAATCTTCCATAAAACTTTTCTCATGGAAACTCTTGCTATTGCGTTCCCATTTTACAACTATAAAAACTACAGTTTTACTGTTCCTTTCACAGCGTGGGATGGGTGGAGGGGTGAGGGCTAACACACACACATTTACACCAGCAAATTAACTCATTCACTTCCATTCTGTTTGCTTACACCATTTCATTCGTTTTCCAAGCAAACTTTTTATTTTTAATTAAGGCCTTTTTGTTTGTTGTTATCAAAGAGGGTTTTGACCCTTTTCCAAGTCTTGGAAATAACACAAAACAACACAGACAGACATATATACACAAATACCATTAAAACAACATTTATTTAGACATATGGCTTGTCCTGCAAGAAGCGAGAAAAATCATGAGATGATTCCAACCAAACATGTGGTTTTTATAGGGCCCTTTAACCATCTCCTATTTTTCTCACCATTCCAAGTCCAAGCGTAACGTTCTAGGAGTTAAACATATATAAAACAAAACACACATCAACACAAAGCACCACCAGACATTGTCTGACAGGGTTAAACTTAACAGCCACTTGAAGTTTCAAAGCAGCCCAATTGTTCCTCTAAAATTTGCCTTATGGGGGTGTACAATGGCTGTGGAGAAGCAAAAGAATTAGCCTCTCCAGGAAGAGCAGAAGGTCCCTAGGGCACCAAAAAGACCTTTATAGCGCCCACAGCATTGTGAACAAAAGAGACAGGAAATGCAGAACACTCAGACAATTCATCAATATCAAGCAAACCCTGACTTCGAACTTCAGCCATGGTAGTAGCAACAGCACTAATGGGAGGAGCTGCAGGAGGAACAATAGAAAGATCAGCAGAAAGAGGAACTGAGAGGGGGGGGGGATGGAGGAGATGGTGAGGAGGGGGAGGTAAGAGGAAATGCCTCATTGCCTTGTGAAATTTGTCTCTTGTAAGGCGGTGGGGGGGTCACAGAGCCCAATGTCTCTGTGAGCCCTTGTTCATGGACTTTGAGGCATTCCAGAACAATTCGCCATGATGATAGCATTTTTGCAGGAGCTCTGGGGTGCTCATGGAAAGAAATACCCAATTTACTCCATGTAGTCACTTTAAGTGAGCCCTTTTCCGGATATGCCGGATATTTTTCCCAAATATAACATAATAAATTAACCAAATCAGATTTACTCAAAACAGGCAATAATTTACCGCTGTTTTTGAGAATAAAATTAGTAGACTTCGTTAATTCTCTAAGTTCTTGCAGATGCACGGCCTGCGTCTTAGAAAATTTTCCCCCCATTACTCACGAAAAGATAGCCGTCTTTACCAACGATATCTGAAGTGCACTAAGCCTCGTCCGGGCGATGAGTAGTAGGAGGTCGAAGGAACGTATCACTTTATTAGTGATCACGTCGGGGTCACCAGTTGCGGTTTTTCCGCTTCCAGAGGGCCTCTCATGAAATTTAGCCTAAACAGTGAAGAAATAACACCACGCAGAGTTTTTCCTCGGGATGAGATGACCCCGGACAAAAGTCAGGGAATCTCTTTTATTAGCTCAGCAAAATGTGGGTGTGTACAGGAAACAAGTAGGAGGGATAACCTATTAACATATGAGTACGTGAGGGTGAACACAGTTTCCAAGCCGTTTGTGACTGGGAGGAGTTGTCAATGGGATGATTGCTCAATATTCTCCTTTGTCCTGTTTCCGTCCATGTGGTTCAGCTGCATGGCAGCCTACACGTGGGCTATAAGGACATTACTCCCACACATCTCACCTTCCTTGTCTTCTTTCCCTGCAGGCTCCCAGATGAGACATCCCCATCACTGATTTCCTCCAAGCCTGTAAGCAGCCTTTTCCACAACTGGCCTAAGTCCCCCCAGGGCAAGCATCCCCAAAGTGTGGACTTCGACATCCGTCCTACCCTGCGTCGGGCCCCTAGCCCAGTTGCCCTGCCCAGTGAGCACAAGATTAGCCCCATCCCAAGGCCTTCCTCTCTTCCCATCTTGCCTTCTGTGCCCATCTATACTGGCGTCTTTGACCTCCGTGGTTCACCCACTTCCGGGGGTGAACATCCCTTCCCCAACCTCCCTTCAGGCAGCCGTTCTCTGTCTCCAACCCACTACCTTCCTCCAGCCACAGACAAGCTGTTTGGCTCCAAGCCGCTGCCTTTCTGGACTAAATACGATGTGGCTGACTGGCTGGAGTACCTGAAGCTGGGGGAACACCGTGATCGATTCCTGGACAACGAAATTGATGGCTCTCACCTGCCTTCGCTCACTAAGGAAGATTTCATTGACCTGGGTGTGACGCGAGTTGGGCATCGCATGAACATCGCTCGTGCCCTCAAGTTCTTTCTGGAGAGGTGATGGGGGAAACTGCCCTGCCCCAGGAGAGCCTCTTGCCTGAATGTACTCCCACCATGGGAAGAACAAAGGTGGAGGGGTTGCAGCTGCGGGGCCGGGCACAGAGGAACCAGTGAAGAGAGACCCTGTGGGGGTTGAGTGTAGAGTGGGGGAACTTGGAGAAGCTCACCAAAGCCTGCCTGGACACCCTCATGGGTGTACACTTTGTTGCATTGCCATGTAGCAATTTGCCCATTTCATACATCCAGCCAACAGCACTGACATGAGTGTATGAACACTTAACCTGTGTATCATCTCTTCCCATGTGTGTTTTTATAGTTGTACACATATACTTGCTCTTCATTCTCCATCAGCATAGCCACCAGGTTTGCCACTCAGATGGCTGGTACTGGTCATCCAGTAGTGCGGCAGCTTCTACCTGCACCCATCCCTCATCCTTTCTGTTGTTGCTGATGACTGCTGTTTGCCCATCAGTTCATTGAACCATGTAACAACTTGCTCTGTACATCTCCACAATTACCAGGTTTGTTAAGTACTCTACTGTTAAAAAGAAAAAAAGGCCTGCTACAAGAAAATGAAATTTGCATATATTTGCTTACTTTGCAAAACATTCTCTGGGGAGGGCTTCAGTTTCTGCCTGGCTCATTAGAAATCTTAAGGACTCTTTCCCTCCTTGACTTCCAGATCTTTGGGTGGAGTGGGGGGAAGGGTAATTAGACATTGGCTAGATCATTCCAGTGCCATATTTACCTGCTAGGAAGATTTGGTTCCTCCTCCCAGTCATTACCTGTGAATTGGAGGGGCCTCTTAATATTAGCTGAGAAGAATTTGTAGACATAGCTACTGAAAAGCATGGGTGCCTTGGAAGATAAGCCATCACTTGTAAGGTGTTGTTCACCTGGTGACCTTCAAACTTATTTCTTTTCTTTTTTTAATAACAAGTTTTATTGAGTTTTTTTGTTTTACAACCAAGTGCTTGAGACTCATCGTGGAGATAGGGCACTCCATGGAACAAAGTAAAAAATATAATCATACATGAACAATTTAAATTACTTCTTTAAAGTTTCCCTCTCTATTTTATCAATCAAAAAAAAAAAAAACTATCAATATTTCCACCCGTTTTCAGGCTTAACTAACTTACAATTAACATATTCCAATTTGGCCTTACATAAACATATAGTATACAATTCGGGTATCCATATAATATAAATTGTTTCTAACATATACATATTATTCCAATTATTCAATTTATACTTCTCAATTAAATTCTATCTCTTATTCTATTCTATTTCACATACATATTTTATAAATGAACATGACTTTAAGTATTTTAAAACCATTTTACATTTTAGCCTAAAATAATAAAACAATAATTATTTCTAAAATAGACATATAGTATATTATATATATATATATATATATATATAAATATTTCTCAACTATATTCTATTTCCTGTACTCTATCAATTATTTTTATAAATCAATCCAACATTCAATCATTGTAAGTAAAAATATCAGTAATATTTCACCAATCTCAATCCAACTCCTTTAATTTTAAATTTTCCAATTTTCCATATTGCCATTCCAGACTATAATCAAATCAATAATTTACATCAATATTAACTCAGACCAAAATCTTAGACCTTAGGAATCTCAAAAATATTAGCTCAGTCAAAGTCTCTAAAAGCCATTTTTACCCGTCAAATAAAGTTTTAAATCTCATTTTTAAACCTAATTCTAGCTTTCTTTTTATGCCAAACAGGTTTCCACAATAGGGCCTCTAGCTCCTCCCATCTTAGTGTTTGGCTATACACATTTTTCCACAATTGAGTCCGAGGTTTTTTTTTTTTAAAGTAGACAATAATGTTCAGAAGGGGGGGGGAGGAAGAAAAACACTCCACCCCCCTCCCTAAGGGTTTCCACTTAAGCTAAAAACAAGCAAGCAGAGAGAGTCACAATAAGGATTTTTTTTTTTTCTTTTTCTTTTCAGGATCCCCGAATTCCAACAGCTCAAATAGACAATAAAAATTAATTATTTTTTCAAAGCCCGTTTTCCCGCGTATCCGAACGCTGCTTTCTCAAGGGAGGGAAATAGTTTCTAAAAGTTTTTCACAGGGAAGTAGATAGGTTATCAAGAGGGAAGGAAAGGTGTCACCCGGATCTTCCACGGTGGTTCTTTTTGCTTAGATGTTGCTGTGACTTTCGGCTGGAGCAGCTAAGTGATCGGCCATGTTACTGGCCGATCTTTTCCCCATCGGCCCAAAGGTGATTTCTCGGATCGCAGAGGGAGCTGCCGCTCCCTCCGCGATCAACGAGTGTCCTCCTCCACGGTGGTCGCCTCTCTGGGGCGACTTTCGACCCTGTCCAGGGTCTACCGGCGGGGGGAAACCGGTCGGCAAAGAGAGCATACTCTTTGTGCGACCGCTGGAGCTGCGACCGGAACCGGAAGTCACCTTCAAACTTATTTCTGATGCCTAAATAAGACTTCTCTGTCTCTTCATCTCTGTTCAGTTATCTCTTTGCCTTATTTCCATTTGCTTTTGTTCCTGCTTTTCTCTTGTCACCTTTTTCTGGTTCAGTTACCTCTTCCCTTTTCTCCTTCTCCATCAGGTTTATTCTTATCCTCTCCTATGTTATTGTTACTTTCTTTTTGGCTGTTTCTGCTGGAAGAAGGAAAGGGAATCTGTGTGTTTGTGTGTGTGTGTGTGTGTGTGTGTGTGTGAGAGAGAGAGAGAGAGAGAGAGAGAGACTGGTTTATGAAGATTGAGCATAAGTTTACAAAGTTGTGTCTTGTCCTGGCCATTTTGGGGATGTGGCTTCTGCAGATATTTATATAATCTCCACATTTGTACATTCATATGCAGATACAAATGTGTCATATGCAAGCATTTATTGGTGGATAGGGAGAATAGCCTAGATTGACAAGATGGGGAAGATGGGCATTGCATAGGGTCCACTCCCCCTTCTTCCTTTGGTCAAGGAAGAATGCCTTAAATGCAGTGGGGTTTTTTGATAAATACTATAATTATTACCTGCTAGAAACTTGCTTTCTGAATTTTCAGTGGAAGCAGAGAATGGATGCAGGGAAATGGGCCCTAATAGCAGCACCTACCTGACTTTGGACTAGGCAGATAAGCCACATTGGTACATACAGTGAGGGGAAAAATTATTTGATCCCCTGCTGATTTTGTACGTTTGCCCACTGACAAAGAAATGATCAGTCTATAATTGTAATGGTAGGTTTATTTTAACAGTGAGAGACAGAATAACAACAAAAAATCCAGAAAAACGCATTTCAAAAAAGTTATAAATTGATTTGCATTTCAACGAGTGAAATAAGTGAAACATGACTTAGTACTTGGTGGCAAAACCCTTGTAGGCAATCACAGAGGTCAGACATTTCTTGTAGTTGGCCACCAGGTTGCACACACCTCAGGAGGGATTTTGTCCCACTCCTCTTTGCAGATCCTCTCCAAGTCATTAAGGTTTCAAGGCTGACGTTTGGCAGCTCGAACCTTCAGCTCCCTCCACAGATTTTCTACGGGATTAAGGTCTGGAGACTGGCTAGGCCACTCCAGGACCTTAATGTGCTACTTCTTGAGCCACTCCTTTGTTGCCTTGGCCATGTGTTTTGGGTCATTGCCATGCTGGAATACCCATCCATCCACGACCCATTTTCAGTGCCCTGGCTGAGGGAAGGAGGTTCTCACCCAAGGTTTGAGAGTACATGGCCCCGTCCATCGTCGCTTTGATGCGGTGAAGTCCTGTCCCCTTAGCAGAAAAACACCCCCAAAGCATAATGTTTTCACCTCCATGTTTGACAGTGGGGATGGTGTTCTTGGGGTCATAGGCAGCATTCCTCCTCCTCCAAACACGACGAGTTGAGTTGATGCCAAAGAGCTCAATTTTGGTCTCATCTGACCACAACACTTTCACCCAGTTCTCCTCTGAATCATTCAGATGTTCATTGGCAAATTTCAGACGGGCCTGTACATGTGCTTTCTTGAGCAGGGGGACCTTGCGGGCGCTGCAGGATTTCAGTCCTTCACGACGTAGTGTGTTACCAATTGTTTTCTTGGTGACTATGGTCCCAGCTGCCTTGAGATCATTGAAAAGATCCTCCCGTGTAGTTCTGGGCTGATTCCTCACCGTTCTCATGATCGTTGAAACTCCACAAGGTGAGATCTTGCATGGAGCCCCAGATCGAGGGAGATTGACAGTTATTTTGTGTTTCTTCCATTTGCGAATAATCGCACCAACTGTTGTCACCTTCTCACCAAGCTGCTTGGCGATAGTCTTGTAGCCCATTCCAGCCTTGTGTAGGTCTACAGTCTTGTCCCTGACATCCTTGGACAGCTCTTTGGTCTTGGCTATGGTGAAGAGTTTGGAATCTGATTGATTGATTGTTTCTGTGGACAGGTGTCTTTTATAGAGGTAACAAGCTGAGATTAGGAGCACTCCCTTTAAGAGAGTGCTCCTAATCTCAGCTTGTTACCTCTATAAAAGACACCTGGGAGCCAGAAATCTTGCGAATTGATAGGGGATCAAATACTTATGTCACTCATTAAAATGCAAATCAATTTATAACTTTTTTGAAATGCGTTTTTCTGGATTTTTTTGTTATTCTGTCTCTCACTGTTAAACCTACCATTAAAATTATAGACTGATCATTTCTTTGTCAGTGGGCAAACGTACAAAATCAGCAGGGGATCAAATAATTTTTCCCCTCACTGTAGATAGGACTATTTCAGGAGATACCAAGATAGTAGGCTACACTGGGATATCACCCATCCCAAAAGAAAGCAACGTCAGAATGCTACTGTTGCCAAGAAAATGGCATAGACATGTCCATGAAGTCACCAAGAATCAAGCTTGACTTAAAAGAAAATGAAATACTTGTTCTTGATTGATTGATTGATTGATTGACATGCTTGTGAAAAGTAGGCACACTTCTGTGACTCTCATCTATGACATGTTATAGTCTTGTACTGTTACTCTGCCTGCTTGTCAGGAAAGTTTCTGCTCCATGGTTCCACAGTTATGATTCCCACTGCACACAACCTTTTTAGGAAGACAGGAAATATCTTTGATCGTCCTACACCCAAGCATAAGAGCATAGCTCTTGTCTGTTTTGTGTGCTGGACATGCACTGTCTATAAATCAAGGCTGTCACTATGTTAACAAAATAATGGGTTTGCCCTTTTTGAGAAGCTGCATCCTACATCAGTGCTAATGAAATTCTGTAGCCAGGATTGCTTAGAAGCGACAGCATTGCAGGGAGTGATGCCAGCACTGTCCTGAAGGAGAGATATGAGTAAGAGTAGTGCATGGGGTACCCCCTATGATCCACCTGTCCCAGGTTATTTCAGCAGTAGAAGAAGAACGGTCAGGAAACAGCACATGTTGATATTCCATAAACAGGGCCAGTTGCAAGACTGTTCAAAGTGACTTGATGGGTGGGGTGGTCTTTTGTGTTCTGATCCTGTTGGGAAGAGATTGAAAGTGCTGATCCTACGCAAAGATTGTGGGGGAAAGCTACATAAAAGGAAATGGCACATCCCTCTGCTAATGTGGTCAAAATCTTGTGAAATTATTTTTTACTGTAATAGTTGACTCCTATTAGACAACCAACTTTGACGTAATGAGTTGTGGTATGTGGCTTAATCCTATAGTGGGGCCGCGGAAGGTGGGCTTGTTCCCATAAAGTGTTGTGCATTTAAATTACCTGCACATAGACCAAGCTAGGTTTCAGCTGAAGGGCAGTATCCTAGATCTTCACTACAGTATGAAGATGAGATGTAGTTTGCATTTCCAAGTCATTCTTGATACCTGGTGTGGTGATCACTAATCAAAGGCATTGACTACAATAATCTCAGACACCACAAATCACTTCCTGTTAATATGATTAATATTTTTCATAGAGTATTTCTTAAGTCTATACAATATCCATAGGAAACCTGATTGTATTGAACAGAATAACAGAGTTGGAAGGGACATTGAGGTCTTCTAGTCCAACCCCCTGCTCAAGCAGGACACCCTATACCATTCCAGACAAATGGCTGTCCAGTCTTTTCTTGACAGCCTCCAGTAATGGAGCACCCACAACCTCTGAAGGCAAGTCGTTCCACTGGTTAATTTTTCTCACTGTTAAGAAATTTCTCCTTAGTTGCTTCTCTCCTTGATTAATTTCCATTCATTGTTTCTTATCTTGCCTTCTGGTGCTTTGGAAAATAGGTTGACACCTCCCCTCTTCTTTGTGGTGGCCCCTCAAATATTGGAACACTGCTATCATGTCACGCCTAGTTCTTTTCACTAGACTAGACATACTCAATTCCTGCAACCATTCTTCATATGTTTTAGCCTCCAGTCCCCTAATTATAATTGTTGCTCTTCTCTGCACTCTTTCCAGAGTCTCAACATCTTTTTTATAATATGGTGACCAAAACTGGATGCAGTATTCTAACTGATCTTACTAAGGCTTTATAAAGTGGTACTAATACTTCACATGATCTTGATTCTATCCCTCTGTTAATGCAATCCAGGATTACATTAGCTTTCTTGGCTGCTGCTGCACACTGCTGTCTCATACTTAAGTAATTGTCCACTAGGACTCCAAGATCCTCTCACAGTTACTGCTATTGAGCCAGGTTTCACCTAATCTGTACCTGTACATTTGGTTTTTCTTGTCTAAGTGTAAAAACTTACTTTGCTGTACACTGAATGAGTTCCCCTTCTATTCCCTCATCTAAATCATTTATGAAGATGTTGAAGAGTACTGGGTGTCGTGGTTCCGATAAATGAGACCAATTAAAGCAGAACTCCGAGGCTTGAGTTTTCCTCTAAGAACATGTTTATTGGTTACAAAGTATCGGCACGGTCAAAAGTGAAACCAAGACTAAAGTTCCCTCCAAAAATTAACAGTACTACAAAGTTAAACTTCCTACCCCATAGCCTATGCAATCAACTACGTTTCCCAATAGAATAGTTTGGCAGGCTTTCTAACATTAGGTTCTACCCCCCAGCCGAAGGAACAGAAGTGACCTTGGTTCCCACAGGACGGAGAGTTGTTTAGGCTAGCATAGAACTTCCCATTCCTCCCCTCAATCTTGTGGCAACCAAAAACGAGCAAGATGGCTTCAGCCAGGTTCATTGCAGAGTTGAAAGTGGGCCTAAAACAGAACCTTGGGGTACCCCACTTCTTACTTCCCTCCCTGTAGACGTAGTTCCATTAAGGAATACACTTTGAGTGTGCTTTGTCAGCCAGTTACAAATCCATCTGTTGGTGATGCTGTCTATCCCATATTTTTTTAGCTTAGCAAGGAGGAGGCTCTGGTCTACTTTGTCAAATGCCATACTGAAATCCAAGATATACTATGTCCACTGCATTTCGCTGGTCCACTAATTCGGTCACTTTATCAAAGAATGAAATAAGATTTGTTTGGCATGATCTGTTTTTGACAAACCTATGTTGGATACTGGTTACAACTTTGCTTGCTTTTAGGTGTTCGCAGATCTATTGCTTGATTATCTTTTCCAGGATCTTCCCTGGTGTTGATGTCAGGCTAATTGGTTTGTAATTTCCTGGATCCATTTTTCTTCCTTTTTTGAAGATGGGAACCACATCAGCTCTTTTCCAGTCCTCTGGTAGTTCAACGGTGCTCCAGGATCTTTGAAAGATATGTTTCAATGGTTCTGAGATCACATCTGCCAGCTCCTTCAGAACTCTGGGATGTAATCCGTCAGGTCCTGGTGATTTGAACTTGTCCAGAGTGGACAGGTGTTTTCTTACCATTTTCTTGCTTATTTTAATTTGTATTCTTATTCTGTCTTTTACGTTTATGTTTTTGGTAGGTTTGGCTGTATTATAGTTTTGCGTGAAGACAGATGCAAAGAATGAATTGAGCAGCTCTGCTTTCTCTCTACTGCCCATTACTTCCTTGCCATCTTCTCTCATTAGCAGACCGATTGTTTCCTTGGCTTTTTTCTTATTTTTTATTTTTAAAGAAACTTTTAAAATTATTTTTGACATTTGTTGCAAGTCTTAGTTCATTCTGTTCCTTACCTTTCCTGACTTTATCTTTGCAAGTTTGGGCTATTTGTTGGTATTCTGCCTTAGTTATGTGCCCATCTTTCCATTTTTTGTACTTAGCCTTTTTTTCTCTCAGTTGGTCTGAGAGTTCTTTGTGCAACCATGCTGGTTTCAACTTGGATTTCTTGTTTTTCATTTTCAGTGGTATTGTGCTGGACTAAGCATTTATAATCATATTTTTCACCCACAAATGTGTCACAGTGTACAGCAGTTCTTCCCAAGGTTGCCTAGTTGGGAGACAGCCAAGCAGAGCAGAAAAGCATATATACCTTGAGGTTCCTTTAGGGGGCACCCTCTTTCCAAATGTGCGATCAGAAGGACCAGAAATAAAAGCCAGGAATATACGCTTTCAGGTGAAACATTAGCCTCATCCATTTCCAACTTAGATAGGAAGACAAAGAAACATTAAGCAGATCAACAAGCAGGGCAGCAGCATCATGTTTTGCTTGGCTTCCAATTCATTTCCTCCCTGGAGGTCAAATGCCATCCGGGTGGCTGGCCTCCCAGGAGTCACTGATGGTTTAAAGCAGGGGTCTTCAAACTTGGCCCTTTTATGACTTGTGGACTTCAACTCCCAGAACTCCCAGACTTCAACTCCCAGGCATGCTGGCTGAGGAATTCTGGGAGTTAAAGTCCACAAGTCATAAAAGGGCCAAGTTTGAAGACCCCTGGTTTAAAGAAACTTTTTTTTATTATTTTTGACATTTGTTGCAACTCTTTGTTCATTCTGAGCCTTAGCTTTCCTGACTTCATCTTTGCAAGTTCGGGCTATTTGTTGGTATTCTGCCTTAGATATGTGTCCCTCTTCCCATTTTTTGTACTTATCCTTTTTGTCTTTCAGTTTATCAGAGAGTTCATATTTTTCAGAGTTTCCCAAGCTTCTTGAGTTGTTTTCCCCTTTAAGATTTTCATCCATAGAATCCTTTCCAAGCTCTAAGTTTGTTAAAATCAGCTCTTTTCAAGTCTTAAGACACTGGTTTGATTGTGTTCTATTGTTTGTGTTTGCATTATATTGAATTCCAATATGACATGGTCACTCTCCCCCAAGTTCTGGCAACTTCAACCCCCTCTATCACTTCTTCTCTATTAGTAAGAATTAGGTCCAGTATAGCTGTCCTTCTACTTCCTTCCTCTACCTTTTGGATGATGATAAAGTTGTCAGCTACGTTGGTCAGGAACCTGTTCCATGTCCCACTTGATGTAGAGTTTGTCTCCTAGTTGATGTCAGGGTAGTTAAAGTCCCCCATTACTACTGTGGTGTGTTTCCTACATACATTTGTTAACTGATTAGAAAAAAGTTCATCTATTTTTTTCTGCTTGGTTGGGTGGCCTGTAGTATATACCTATGGCAATGTCATTGTTTTTTCCTATATGCATTCTAGGAGGCTTTCATTCTTGGTTTTGTGCATTTCTGTAGATATGTGGTGATCTCTTACATACCATGCTTCCCCCAAAATAAGACCCTGTCTTATTTTTTTTTTTTTGCCTCCAAAAGAGGCACCAGGTCTTATTTTTGGGGGGTATATTTTCCACGGTCTCACCTCACCGCGCCGGCACCAACAGCCCCGCCCAGCCAGCCCACTTCTTCTGCGGCTGAAGGAAATGCTTCTGCAGGTGAGAATGGAGCTCTGGATTGACACGCACAGCGCCCCCCCAGCAAGCATTTCACCGTCAAGAGGCCTTCCAGAAAGGCCTCTGCAGCTGAGTACCAAGCTACAGATTGAATCCTTCCGGAAAGGCCTCTGCAGCCGAGAACCAAGCTAGGGATTGAATCTGTAGCTCGTTTCTCAGCTGCAGAGGCCTTTCCGGAAGGCCTCTGATGGCGAAGTGCAGGCTGGGGGGAATCCGGAGCTCCATTCTCAGCTGCAGAGGCCTTTCCTGAAGGCCTCTGATGGTGAAATGCAGGCCGGGGGTGCCGCAGAAGTGGTCCGGTGAGGCGAGGCAGGTGTCGATTCATGGGAGGACTGGCTACAACAGTAAGTGGGCGTGGGGTGCGTGGTGCAGCTCCACCCCCGCCCTAGCTTGATTTTTAGCTGTGTGCCTCGCCACAAAACTAGGGCTTATTTTTGGGGTAGGGCTTATATTAGGCCCACCCCCAAAAAAATCAAGCTAGGGCTTATTTTCGGGGTAGGTCTTACTTTTGGGGAAACACGGTATAATGCAACTCCACTTCCTCTTTTGTTAGGTCTGTTTCTTTTGAACAGTCTGTATCCTTCCATCAGTATGTTCCAGTCATGAGTTTCATCCCACCAAGTTTCAGTAATGGCAACTATATCATACTTGCTCTCATGTACTAGTACTTCAAGTTCACCTTGTTTGTTCCCCAAACTTTGATCATTTGTATATAGGCATTTGAGTCCTTTATGGCCGATCCTGGGTATGCTTCCTATATCTCCTAGTTTGTATCTGAGTTTTTCTTCCTTCCCATCACTTACTACCTCGTTTGATTGGTTGTCTTGGGGTTTATGCTTGGGATTAGGTCCTAAAGATCCTAAGGATTGGTTACCCTCCCCCCTCAATTTCAGTTTAAAGCCCTTCTGATAAGTTGAGTTAGTCGTTTTCCAAATACATTCTTCCCGCTTCTTGTGAGGTGCAGCCCATCCCTTGCCAGAAGCCCTTCGTGTAGGTAATGCAGACCATTGTCTAGGAATCCAAAGTTCTCTTGGCACTGTCCTTTAAGCCAGTGGTTTATTTCTAAAATCCTTTGTTCCCTCATTGGATGTTGACCTATCATTGGAAGTACAGATGAAAACACCACTTTGTGCTCCTAACTCCTTAACTTTCTTGCCTAGCTGCTCGTAATTTCTTGATTTTGTTTTCAGCTTCATTGTCATGTCATTCGTCCCTACCTGAAGGAGAAGAAAGGGATAGTAATCTGTGGGCTTGATTATTTTAGTAAGGTTCTCAGCCACATCTTTGATTTTTGCTCCAGCGAGACAACATACCTCCCTAGATTGAATATCCGGTCTACAGATAGCTGGTTCTGTTCCCCTGAGAATTGAATCTCCTATCACCAACCCTCGCCTTCTTTTCCCTAGAGAAGTCTTGGTTACTTTTCTTCCTATCACAGGAACACTTGATGATGCCTCTTTTCCAGGTGATGATGCCTCCTTTCTAGGTGTCTGCATGCTGTCTTCCAGGGGGAGGCTATGAAATTGATTGCTCAGGTCCAAAGGGGCTGGACTAGACAGCAGGGGCATTGTTCTTGGTTGCTGTTTTCTTTTGTGGGTGACATGTTTACATCGGTCTTCCTCTAAAGGTCATTTCTTTTAGAGGTTGTTTCTTATTATGTTCAATTTGGATATAGTCATCTTGCTTAGGTTGGAGTTTCTCGTTTTGTAGGTTGAGTTTCAGAGTGGCTAGAGTTGCCTCTAGACTCTTTACTTTTTCTTCCAGTAATTCATTTAGTTTACATTTGATACATGTGTAATTTGGGTCTTCTATGGGCATAAGCACATACATGGAACATATTTTACAAATCACATCAGTGTCAGTCTCTTTTTCCATGACTATGTTTCTTTTTGCTAGTTTGTTTAAGAATTTAAGTTTAAAATTTTTATAAATGTTTGAAATTTAAAAGATTTAACCACTGGGCTGCCTCAGCTAGGCCACCGCTTGGGTGGGCAGTTGGCCTCCTCTCAGCTTCTCAGCATGTAGCCTTAAAAGAATTCTTTCCACAATTTTAAAAATTCTAGAAGTTCATCTAAAAATAAACATTTTAAAAATTCTCAAAAATTTAAAACATTTTTATAAAAAAAATTAAACTGAACATTTCTATTCTTAAATGTTAGTCTTTTAGAATAACAGAATAACAGAGTTGGAAGGGACCTTGGAGGTCTTCTAGTCCAACCCCCTGCCCAAGCAGGAGACCCTATACCATTCTGGACAAATGGCTGTCCAATCTCTTCTTAAAAACCTCCAGTGATGGAGCACCCATAACTTCTGAAGGCAAGCCATTCCACTGGTTAATTGTTTACACTGTCAGGAAATTTCACCTTAGTTCTAGGAGTTCTTAGTTCTCCTTTTGGTCCCTTCCTCTGGCTAATGTTGAAGTTGCCCTCTTGATATAGTTTAACCCACAGATGTATTAAAAAATGACAGATGAATAAAAGATTAAAAGATTAAAAGACAGATGCTTGATAACTGACTCACATTTATGACAGTTGCAGTGTCCCTGGGTCGTGTGATCACCTTTTGCAACCTTCTGACAAGCAAAGTCAATGGGGAAGCCAGATTCACTGAACCGTGTTACTAATTTAACAACTGCAGTGATTCACTTAACAAATGTGGCAAGAAAAGTTGTAAAATGGGTCAAACCTCACTTAACAAATTTCTCACTTAGCAACATAAATTTTGGGCTCAATTGTGGTTGTAGGTTGAGGACTATCTGTAAATCTTTGTTTTCCAAAGTCTTGTCTCCAAGTCCAGTCTTTTTCTCTATTCACTTATTTTCCTGTGGTTGCAATTCTGTGCTTGTTTAGGTTTTTTTTTAGGCTTTTGAAGAGATTATTTCTGATTGTCTGATAATGATGGGGGAAGGTTCCATTGCTTCTTCCCCAGGATGCCATGGCTCAACAAGTTCAGAATAATCCCTTCCACGGGGCCCAGTGCAGTAGGCAAAGTGGGCAAGGAGCCGGAGGCGTAGATGACACAGGAAGAAACACAGCAAATAAGTAGCTCTGAAGCGAGTCTGGCTGTTCTGAGAAGCAGAGCCAAACAAGATTCCTGAATTGTTGAAGGCTGACTTACCCAGGTGAGCAAAAGCACTCAGGTCTCTGGTTTTTCAGAAGAACTCACCATGCTTCTAGGTTGAGCATCCAGCTTTTATACAGTGTACAATTTTACACCCCCTCCCAAGGGCTGCCTGCTGGAGACAGAGGCTATATGTCCCAAAGGCCTCCTGTGCCTTGTGTCTAGATCAGAAGTTCTCTTTCATTATGGTAGGACTGCATAATTTATACCAAACTTCCAAAAGTTGCCATTCAGCTGGCATGTTTATTGCAACAGAAAAGGGAACTGTTAAATACATTGATAAAAATGGTAACTGGTCTGGTCTGGCCCAGATTATGCATTATTCATCTGTCTAGTTCAGTTTAAAAAACACTGACCTAGATTGTGCCCTGAGCTCCCATGCCTTCAGTTGAATGCATAATTGTAAGGAGCATAAATGAACACACATCAAGACTTATTCAACCAAAGTAACACTGCTCAAGAACACAGGAGTGGGTCAGTATACCATATTTGGCTTGGTTACTGAATTAACTCATTTTTCCAATGTGCACAATAGTTTGGGTCATAGACTAACCAAACAGCATGGGTTTACACAATACAGTATTTTTTTTAAAAAAAAGACCAGGACTATAAGCAAGCTTTACCATGTTTTGCATATGCATTCACCAGAGCTTTAGCTGATTTGAACAGGCAGGCTGTGCAAACACAGCTGAAGTGGAAGCCTAAATGCTGGTGTGTCTCATAAGGAGTCAGAACTAAAGAAGGAGGGAATCAAATGGTAGCTCCCAATTTTTATGCACTGTTAGCTGTCCAGAGTCACTAGATTGAGATGGATGGCCATATGATTGATTGATTGATAGACAGATTTCCTTGATCATCTAGCTCAGTGTTTCTCAACCTTGGCAACTTTAAGATGTGTGGACTTCAACTCCCAGAATTCTCCAGCCAGCATGCTGGCTGGGAAATTCTTGGAATTGAAGCCAACACTTCTTAAAGTTATAAAGGATGAGAAACACTGATTTAGACTGCTGGTCAGTGGGGGAAGCTACACATTGTCTTAGCTAAGCATTTTTTTTTATGATGCCATGGGCCAGGCTAGCCAAGTAAAGCTGAGTGGCCAAACAAATTTCCCTCAGTCTAGATGACTTGGAGGATAGAGCAGTTGAATGTCTATCTATACCAACCTGTTCTTCTGACCAGCAGTTCCACAGATTACATTGATGTTTTCAAATTGTGGGCTCTGTAGGAGACCTATTTCAAAGGCATTGAGAATGACAGCTTCTATGGCTACTAGGATTTCAGCATGTTCCATCTCCTTTTCAGGCTAAAAGTCAAAAGGGATACTCAGTCCATCTCCTTCCCTCCTTCAGACACTCCTGCTAAGAGCCTTTCAAGTTATTACAGCTTGTGTATTACATTTTGATCCCATCTTTGTTCTCCGAGTTCAAGGGGTGTATCTGATTTTCTGCTGCTCCCTCGTTCCTTCACAAATTCCTGTAAGGTAGGTTAAGCTGACAGATTGGGGATCACTCAAGATCACTAAGTCAGAATCATGGCTTTAGCTTCTCTCATGAAGGAAGTCTGACATGAACCAAAAATATTTATTCCATGTCCTCCCAGTTGTATGCAGGTACATTGAATTTGAATGGCAAAACTCCAGTCAGTAAAGAGATACAGTATAACACCCCAACATTTTGCTGCCACCTAGTGGTCAATTGGATCTGTGCAGCCAAAGTTGTATTAAAAAACTCACCTTCAAAACTGCATTACAGTAAAGCTAATTGATAGCTGTTAGGCAGGGAGCTTAAAAAGTGTTAATTCATCAGGACACTCTGCACAAGCTAGTGTTTTTCAGAGATGTGAAACTTTAATACATCTCTCAGGATTCCCAGAAAACATGGCCAACCGCAAAGGTGCACAGCCTCTGTATTTCATATCCACTGTATTTCATACTACAGGTAGCCCTTGACTTACAACCATTCATTTTAAATAATGGTTCAAAGTTATGATGGCCTAAAAACAAGTGACTTACAACCTGTCCTCAAATTTACAACTGTCACATCACCCCCACGGTCAAGTGATTGCAATTTGGCTGCTTGGCAAGTGGCTTGCATTTATGACTGTGGCAACATCTTGCAGTCATGTGATCATGATTTGTGACTTTCCCAGCTGGCTTCTGACAAGCAAAATCAACTGGGGAAGCTGAATTCATTTAATGAACATGGTAAAAATGGTTGTAAAATCGGGTCCAGTCATGTGATAACTTATTTTACAACTGCACTGACTTACGATGGAAATTTTGGTCACAACTGTGGTTGTAAGTTGACTACCTGTATGTTTGAATATGAAAGTTTCACTGATTTCCTCAATTGGGTTGTTCAGGCTTCTTCCCACAAATAAGTCTACTTCCTCCTCTCCCATCCCATCTCCTTTTTCTCTTCTAAGCCAGCCAAGCTCTTAGCCATCATCATAGTGAATATCTAAAACTACTAGATCCAGTGCATTGAAAAATGTCCTAAATTGAGCCTAAATTGGCTGTGAGCTGATTATAGGCAGCTAACAAACTTCTCCATTCACTCTGAGGAATTAAATTTGCTGGGTATACAACTCAGATATCCAAAAATTCTGTTACCCTTTATAAAATCTCTTAGTTGGTACAGCTGAGCCCTAACAGAGCCTTGCCCAAATGGGTTGTTACTGAAACTGCCAGCATTTCTAACGTACCCTCAGACAGTATTATATGTGACATTACAGTTGCTGTGATCACAATTAACTATACTTTCACAAGCACATATTAATGGGTGTGAATAGCTGCCATCAATTAAGCCTGAGTATATAAGTGAATGGGGGAAAATAGATCCTTTTTGAAATTACAGCATCTCTGGGTGGTCTACCTGTCCCTCTCAGGCCTCACACACAGCTGTGCACAACAATGACATCTATCTGGGATTTCTCTTATATAAAAAAAATTAATCTGTCCCAGTTAGCCCACAAAAGAATAATTTCCCACAATGCCCCCCATTTAGCTTGTCTGTGGCATGGAAAGAAATTTAAATTGTGACTGGTTTTATCTCTCAGACCTCAGCTCTTCTCAGGCCCTGAGTCTGTTTCTCCCACTGAAGTAGGACTAACCAGGTTCTCCAAACAAGGCAAAGGGGTTGGGCAGCAGGCGGACAAGGGAACATGCGGATGCAAGGCATTTTCATGTCGAAGGCTTCGTATTCGGCAATGATCTTCAGATACACCTAAGTGGAGAGAAAGTAAGCTGAAGGCCATCTCTAGGCCCAATTAAGAGTACAGGATGTTATGCCTCAGAGTTGTCTGTTTTGATCCTCTCTCTCTCTCTCTCTCTCTTCAGGAGAGGCCAAGAAAGTCCTTCATGACAGAGCAGAAGGACTCATTCCTATATCAGAGGCAGTTTGGCATAGAAATGCAGCTCTTGTTCTCATTGTCTGCTTGTGGTCTTTTCAGAAGCTTCTAGTTGGCCACTGCAAATACAAGATGCTGATCTGGATAGGTCTTTGCCTGCCCTGGTAGTCCACCTAAATCTAGGAGAGTGGACAGTATTACAGTGAAGAAGCATGGATATTATTTTTTATACCTACCTTAAGCCTCTGTTCTCATTGAGAGTCATACTGGATGTCAACGCTGTTAATATGGGATATTATTGCATTGACAAGATATGCAGAACTTTGGTATTTTTGGAGTTAAATCAGATGACAAGACAGAGGGAGGAGAATTGTGAAGAAAGCGGGAGATTGGGAAGGGAAGTGAATCTTTGGCCTCCAGCCTAATTGGAAGACGTAAATCATGACAATAAAGTAAGGGAGGAGTTAGCAAGATAAGACAGACGCCAGCCAGAGAAATCCAGATTCTGGCATCCGCTTTGTAATGTCCCCGTTTTCAAGAATTGTATCCTCCTTCGGACCACAACACTGGAAACCTAAAATGGCACCTACCTCCAGGACAGCACCATACGGCCTCCATATAGGAAGGCCATGTGGTGGATCAGCTGCTTTTCCTTTCCAAATGTCTTCAGAAAAGGTAAGTGGACTGTGATGTCACTGGGGGGGGAGGAGGCCCAAGTGTGTGGATCCAGTGGGGTGGGAAACAGAGCATGGGGTGCCTCAGGGTGAGAGAGACCCTGGGAGGCCAGGGGCAGGCCACTTGTGAACTGGAGAGGTGCTACAGTGTGAGCTTTGGACTTGGGCCTGCACCAGGCCTCCCAGGGTCTCTCCCACCCTGGGGCACCCCATGCTCTGCTTATCAACTGCAACGGGGAAAGTAGGAATTGTGGTTGTTAAGCAAGTAAATCACATGGGCACTTTGCTTAACCACTACTTATGACTAATGGGTAGGCTCTATTATGGTTGTAAGTCAAGGGTTAATTTATCTTCTGTCCCATTAAAAATTAGAATTCAGTGGCAACTTTCACAGAGGCTTCCTCTTAAGACTTGGGAGGAAATACGAGGTCCAGGGATCTCTACTAATATCCTCTCTTACTGAGACATTGCTCTCTTGATAATGTCGCTGATCAGGAAATTATATTGCAATTTACAGACAAATCTTTAGGGCCTCTGAAGGCCTGCAGCAAGATAAACAACAGACCCTTCCTTGCAGAAGGAACAAGGGACGCTGCTGCAACCGAGCCCCTGCCCCTGAAATAATCTCCTCATTCTCCCTAATGGTAGGGCCAGCACTGTCAACTCATTAAGTCATTTCAAAGTCATACTCATGAAGTTTTTTGAGGACGGGGGTAAGGTTGCTCCAGTTCAAGGAAAAGGGAAGCTACCCCTTCACTCTGTTTCTGGAACTGAAAGCAAAATGGTTAGTTAATGTTCACAATTTAAGCTGTACTTCTTGCACAAAAAAATTAAATCATGAGAAGAATCTCCTGGACCCAATCAAAAGCTCACCATGTCCAACATGCTTTTTTCATATTGGTGAACTAGGTACCTCTGGGAAGCACAGAAATAAGAGCTTTTAGAGGCTTCTTTTGAATTCACACTTTCATGTTACACAAAAGATTGGGAGCCTACCACTTTCAGAGTTGTATTTTGGGGGTTAAATGGAAGGAGAAATCACTAAAATACCACCAACAGTAAGCTCCTGAACAAAAGATGGTATATAAATCTAATAAATAAAATGTATCATGCTACAGTATTTCTGGATAAAACTAGAACAGTTGCTCAGATGTGTCATGCCTCCATCTGAGCCTGAATCGGAGGAGGAAATGGAGCAGGACCCTATCGAGGCCCAGGGAGAGGTGTCTGTGGCTTCGGAGGACTGTGGGGAGGAGCAGGCTGAGGCAGGCCAGGGCCCTTCAGGTTTGGAACTGGGGAGACAGAGTTCAGGCGAGGAGCAAGGCCCACCCCCACCTGATCCTAGAGCTAGGAGAGTGGAGAGGAGGAGGGAACAACGCAGGCAGGCTCACTTGGGAGGAGAGCGTCCCGCCCCACCCCACAAGGCACACCTGGGGATTGAGATATAAGGAGCTGCTGTGGGGTGGGGACTTTGTCGGGAACAAACGTTGAATCTTGGGAAAGTGTGTATTGTTGCTCTTGTTCTGTGCCTTTGGAAAACCTGGACACCTTGACGACTGGACCGGCTGACCACGTGGATTTCCTGAATTACGACCTCAGACTGCATCTTGACTTTTCTCTTTGCAAACTCTGCAGACAAGCTGAGATTCAAGCGGACTCATTAAGTTGATGTTTTGTTTTGTTTGTTATCTTTATGGCCTTGAGGACATTCGTATACTAATCAGGCTGTATTGAAACTGCCTTCAGCCAGAGTCGGCTGGAAGGTGAGTGCGTGTATTTGGGTTGGAGGCTTGCCAGCAAATGTGGGAGCATTTGGAGGAAATTTGCAACCATTAAAGAACTGTTTACATTGCCAGCTGTCTGCATTGCCTTTGTGCTGTGCCCTGGGTCATCACAAGATGTTCCTGTAAAGCAGACATGTCAAACACAAGGCCCGCGGGCCGGTGCCGGGCCGGGGAGGGTCCAGATTTGGCCCCTGGGGCTGTCCCAGAAATGGCAAGGGACCGGCCCCCGCTGCCCCAGCCCTGGCCCACCCCAACCTGGCTGGGTGCCCTCCTGGCGCACGCACAGGAAACGGCGAGCGCTCAGGGGCTGGTGGTGCGCAGCAGCAGCTGCAGCTCATTTGCCTCAGCCCGCCCCACCCCTCCCAGCCTAACCCTGTCGTGCCCGGCCACGCCCCGCTTTGCTGGGCCTCCTCATCCGGCTCTGCTTTGCCGCGCCGCACCTTTCCTCGCTTGGGCCATGGTGTTCTGTAAGGCTAGGGCCCCAGGGAACGCCCGGCCTGTAGGATGAAAGGTGCAGAGATGGGAGCGCAGTGTGGCACAAGCCGAGCATCGGCCGGCTCCCAGTCGCCCTCTCTGCCACGTGGTAGGGCCGGAGAGGGGAACGCAGCACTCATGCAGAGCCGCAGCCTGGAACTGCTGGCGGCCGGTAACGTGTGAATCTCTGTGGCGGCTGGAGAGAAAGGGTGAGAAGGAGGAGAAAGCAGGAAGGGGTTCTGTGTGTGTGTGTGTGTGTGTGTGTGTGTGTGTGAGAGAGAGAGAGAGAGAGAGAGAGCCAGGAGGGAAAGAGGAGGAGGAAGCTGAGGTGTTACAAAAAAGGGGAGCTTTCCCCTTTCTCCCCCCCTTCTCTTTTTTTTTAACCTCCTCCCACTCCATTCAGGTGCAGCTGGAGGAAAAGGGCAAGAAGGGGGAGAAAGCAGGGAGAGTTTTTTTGTGTGAGTGTGTGTGTGTGAGAGAGAGAGACAGAGAGATTGAGCCAGCAGGGAAGCGAAAGTGTGGGGAACGGGGAGCGTTGCAGAGTAAGCAAACTTACAAAAAGGGGATCTCTCTCTGTCACACACACATGCTGCATCGGGGAGGTGGTGTGCAGGCAGGCGAGAGAGCAAACTCGCAGATTGGCTTTGTGGTCTATTCTTGCCACCTCCCCTCCCTAAAATCCAGGCAATAATAGAACTCTTTGGATTGAATGGGAAGTTAAGAGGAATTGGAGTGAGTTGAAATTAAAAGGCCGAGTCAACTCCCCCCCCCCAATTATTTTGTCGGAGACGTGGAAAATGTTTCTTGCTTCTACTTCCTCTCATCTGCTCTTTTATAATTTAATCCAGCCTTACCCAAACTAATGTCTTTTGGGTGTCATGGACCACAGTTCCCATCAACCTGTGGCTATGCTGGCTAGAAATGCAATGCCTTATTTTCTCTGCAGTATGCGCCTAGGCAGCAGTAGGTCTGTGGGATTTAGATGTATTTAAACATTTGTTTCTTCTGCCTAATTTATTAAATCAACATCTAATTCAAAATTAAATGTTTCTGAGAAATCCAGGGTGGTTTACAAGAAAACTCTCAAAGACAGCTATTGTAAAGCATCACCAGCACTGCTTAAAACAATATTAAAAGTGTGTATTTTAAGAAAGAAAAATATTAGTAGTAATTTACTTAGTGCTGTTTGACCATAAAATGTGGTGTTGTTCTACATATGCCTGGCTGAACAGTGTGTTTGGAGTTGCCTCTAAACGGGTGAGGGATGCACTGTTCATATTTTCCTTGGGAGAAAGTTCTATAATTGGGGTGCTGTCTCTGAGAAGGCTCTGCTCGTGGCCACTGTTCTATAAACCAAACCAGGGGGACCATCTGGTCTAAATGGATGATAAACAAAGATGATTAGGGGGCTGGAGGCTAAAACATATGACAAATGTTTGTGGGTATGTAGCTTAGTGAAAAGGACTAGGGGTGGTGACATGATAGCAGTGTTCCAATATTTTTTTATTATTTGTTTTTTCTCCGAGCCTAATAATATTTTATCAAGCCCCGTATCTTGTCTATTAATTCCCCATTCTTTCTTGTCTTTCACGTATCTTGCTTGTATCTGAAGGTAAGACCACCATTCCAAAGCAATCCCCTGTTGTCTCAACTCTTGCCTTTGCTTTAGATATCCTTCCTCTGACAGGATATCTTTGTACATGATAACCCTATCTTCCCTATAAAGGTTGGGGTATATAACTGCTTCTAATGGTGAGAACCAGCCTGGGAGTTTTGTGTAATATTGGCATTTAACTATATTCCAGCTTTTTATTAGTTCTTGCCGGACTTTATGCCTCAGAAAGTATTGATGGTTCCTGCTTTTATCTGTCCATAGGTGGGCATGCCAGCCCTGCTGGAGATCATGCCCCTCTAATAGTAAACATCTTTTATTTTCCAATATTATCCAATCCCTGATCCACGTCAGGGCCGCAGCTTGATAGTACAACTCCCAATCCGGGAAGCCTAATCCCCCTCTCTCTTTAGCATCCTGTAGAGACTTTTGCTTTATCCTCGCCTTCCTTCCTTGCCACACAAAATCTAAAGTTAACTTATTCAACTCTTTAAAGAATTTTTTATCTAATTGGATTGGAATATTTTGGAATAGAAAGATAATTTTGGGTAAAATATTCATTTTCACCGCTGAGATTCTTCCTAGAAACGAAAGATGTAGGTTTCTCCAGCGGTCTAGGTCAACTTTTATACGTTTAACTAATTTTCCGTAGTTATCCTCTCTAATTGATGAACAACGTGCTGACATAACAATACCCAAATATTTTATTTTAGTAACTACTTGTATTCCTAATTTTCCCCCAAGATTTTCTTTTTGCGTGTTAGTCATATTTTTTGCTATGAGCTTTGTTTTATTTCTATTTATTTTCAAGCCTGCCACCTCTCCATATTCCTCCAATAATTCAAAAAGCCTCTGACCTGATTGCACGGGATCTTCCAATATAAATACTAAATCATCGGCATATGCTTGGAGTTTATATTTTTCCTTCTTAATCTCAAGCCCTTTAATTTGCTCTTCTTGCCTTACAGTCCTAGCTAAAACCTCCAATGTATATATAAACAATAACGGCGAGAGAGGACATCCTTGTCTTGTACCTTTCTGAATATTGAATTTGTTGGTGGCCTCACCGTTTATTATTATCTGGGCATTCTGTTCGGAATATATTGCAGCTATAACATTTAAAAAATTTTCTCCAACATCCATTAATTTCAATTGTTGGATCAAAAATAGCCAATTAACATTTATCAAATGCCTTCTGTGCGTCCAAGAATAAGAGTGCCATTTGGCAATCGCTATGTAATTTGTAGTATTCCAATATGTCTAAAATTGTCCTTATATTCCGCTTAGTCTGCCTATTCGGGAGGAAACCATTTTGGTCACAATGTATGAAGTCAATTAAATAATTTTTAAATCTCTCTGCCATTATTGATGCAAAGATCTTATAATAGACGTTTAGTAGGGAGATAGGCCTATAATTTTGTATCTGTGTTCTTTCTACATCTTCTTTTGGTATTAATACTATATTTGCCTCTAACCAGGATTTAGGTATTTTCGCTTCAGTTAAAACGTCGTTGAAAACTTCTAATAGGTGTTGATTAAGTACGTTTTGGTGTTCTTTATATAATTCCGCTGCTATTCCATCTGGGCCGGCCGCTTTATTAATTTTTTGTTTACTTATAGCCGTAGTTATTTCAATCATACTTATTTCCTCATTTAACATGATTTTTATTTCCTCTGGTATCTTCGGTGTATCTGTCTTTTCCAAATAGTCTATTATCTTTTCTACACTTTGTCCCTCACTCCTCTTATATAAGTTTTCATAATATCTTTGAGCAATTCCCCTTTTAATTATCTCATCATGTTGAATCTCTCCTTCCTCATCTTGCAGATTAACAATCTGTTGCTTCTCTTTCTGCCTTCTCAGTTTATACGCCAACCATCTTCCAGGTTTATTCGCATATTCAAAATTATTTTGCTTGGCAGCCTTAAGTTGTTGTGCTAACTTTTCTGAGTCTTCTATACAAAGTTTGTGTTTAATTAATTCCATTTTACTTTTCAAACTTTTATTATTTAGGTCACCCTGATATTGTGTTTCAGCCTGTTTATATTCTTCTTCCAGTCTTATCCTGTATTGTTTTTTTTCCCTTATTTCTCTTGGCCATATATGAGATTGCAACTCCCCTCATGTATGCTTTAGCTGTATCCCAAGTATTCTGCAAAGATGTATCCCCATTTTTATTCGTTTGAAAGAAAAAGTGCATTTCTTTCTCCATCTTTTCCTTAAACTCTTTTTCTCTAAGAATCACTCTTTAAAGAGTCCATCTTGGCTGGCTCCTTTGCCCTTTCCAGCAAAAACCTATAGGATTATGGTCCGCCCAAAGACTAGGTTCTATATTAATTCCTTGAATTTCCGAATCTAATTTTTTTGAAAGCCATAACATATCAATCCTGGTCCACGAGCTATGTCTATTAGAGTAATATGTATATTCCCTTTTGTCTATATTTCTTTCCCTCCAAGCATCTTGCAAGTTAAGGTCTGTGCACATCTCAAAAAAAGTTCTGGGAAGTATTTTTTTGTTTCCTTTCCTTGCCTCATTACTTTTATGGTCTTTTGTTCTATCTACTATCGCATTGAAATCTCCAATCATACAAAACCCATCTCCCTCTAAGTCGCTAAGCTTGCTGTGTAGATCCTTAAAAAAAGATACTTGGGCTCCATTTGGTGCGTAAACTACGACAATTATTATATATTTTTTGTTCAGATTAGCCTCCACTATCAAGATCCTTCCCTCTTTGTCCTTATAGATTTGTTTGGAAGCTATCTCCTGTCTAACATACAATGCAATTCCTCTTTTTTTTTTTCCCTCTCATCTAGTGAGGTGTATAGTCTTCCTAATTTAGGTTGCTCTAATAGATACTTTTGATCATATTTTATATGAACCTCTTGTAATGTAATGACATCCGCATTTAATTTAATAAGTTTACTAAAAACGTTCCGCCGTTTTACTGGTGAATTCAAACCCCTAATATTCGTTGACCATATCCTATACTCCTCTCCCATTATCTTGTTTCTGTCGTGCCTTAGTGCTTCGAGTAATCCTTATTTCCTTCAACTCCTCAAGGCTTCTCCCCTGTTGTCCTAATCCATCTTGTCCTCCTCCCCCTTTTACTTCCTCTATACCCTGCTCTGTCCCTCTTTTATCCATCATTCGTTCACCTTCTCCTTTTTCAACCATCGCATTTCCTTCTCCATGATCTCCCAGCTCTTCCTCTGAGATACAGTATTGTCTATGAAAGTCTTCAGCTTTCTCCAACGTATCCAACCTGAATCTCTTCTCCTGCCAAGTCACGATAATCCCCTCTGGTGTTAGCCATCTGAAGTTCACATTACTTTGGTGCAACCTAGACGTCAAAAATTGATAGTTCTTCCGTAGGTCTCTCATTCTTTTAGGTATTTGTTTTAGCACTATAATTTGTTTCCCTCTGTACTCCAGCTGTTCATCACGTGTCTTATATAATATTTCATCTCTAATTGTCTTTTTTATAAATTTCACGTGAACTTCTCTAGGCAAATTATATCTTCTCCCATAATTTGTCTGCACCCTATATGTCTCGTCCATTGCAGCAATCATCTTCTCTTTGTCTATCCCAAGAGCTCCAATCAGTAGGTCTGCCATCTTATCTTGAAGGTCTTCCCCTCTCTCCTCAATGACGTTTTGGAATCTAAGATAATGAGCTGCCTTTTCCGCTTCCAGTAGCGTCACCGCTGTCACTAATTCTTTGTTAGCCAAAGTTAAATTTTTATTTATCTCTTCAACCTTCTTCTCCTCATTATCCATTCTTCGTTCTACTTCCAATAGTTTCTGTTCATTTTTTACAATTTGCTGTTGGAAGGCCTCAAATCTTCCATCCATTGCCTGAATCTTCTCTTTCATTTCTCCTGTATCATTCCTTACCCCTTCTAACTCCTTCTTGATTTCCTCATGATTCTTAAACATAGCTTCCTGCATTGCCTGCATCATTACCTGAAGGTCTTTAAATGAGTTAGAATGCTCCTTTTGAAGCATATCATCTAACGATTTCTGACTCATGGGGCTAGAACTTTGTATTGTATTTTTTTTTTCCCCACCAATCTTAGTCAGATTTGGATTACTTGCCATTTTTTGTAATTTTTTCCACAATTTACTGTTCCTCCAAAATAACCACTTTTCACTTCCCTCTTTTTTTCCTTCCACTTTTTGTCACTATCGTGATCTGTAAATATAACTCTCAATATATTTTACGTTCTAGTACCACAGTACCAAATGTTAGTTTTAAGCTTCCCCAATTTTTGTTCTAACTTGTGAGGTTATAATTTAATAGTCCAATATTCCCTTCAGTCTCTCTTAAATTTCCCTTCTCTTGGCAATCTCCTTTCAGAAACTGCCAATCATTGTCCCAATCCAGTTCCTTCTGTCAATCAATCACTGTTCCTTCCCAGAGAAGCCACCTTTCATCAGCCGATCCGCTCCAAGGTCAAAATCAAAACCAAAAAGTCAAAACTCTCAAACAGATCTTCGGCAACAATTAAGATAAAAAAAAAAAAAGTCACTGTCCCTTTAAGAAAAACTCTGAGTCTCAAAACCTTGCTTCCTGGCTTCCTCCTAATGGGGCCTTTTCCGGCCTCTCTTCTTATCACTTTCACTCGCCGCCAGCTCACCGCTACTCCAACATTCTTTTTGCCAGGCTTTCGTTTCTTTGCAACCCCTTTAATTGCGTCTTCCAAGTCTACTCACAAAGGTTTCAGGAAAAACAATCAAGTCAAATCTGATACACCGTCGTTCCGCTGTTTCTTCGCTAGCTCCATCCAGCTGTCATGTCATTCAGCGGCCATTACTGGTCGCCTTCTTCCCGGTCCGCTCGGTTCTGGGTTTCACCCACTTCCCGATGTCAGTCGCCACCAACGACAGAGCAGCAGGTCGCCCACACCTTCCGCCGCCCCTACGAGGCTTCTCTCGGCTCGAAAGAGCCCCACGAGCCTGGGATAAGCGATTGGAGATGCTGGAGAGATCGTTTGCACCTCTGCTCGCTCTGACAGCTGGCTCCGCCCCCCGCAGTGTTCCAATATTTGATGGGCTGCCACAGAGAAGAAGGGGTCAACCTATTTTCCAAAGCATCAGAAGGCAATAATAGATGGAAACTAATCAAGAAGAAAACCAGCCTAGAACTAAGGATTGTGAAAACAACTAACCAGTGAAAAGGCTTGCCTTCAGAAGTTGTGGATGCTCCATCACTTGAGGCTTTTAAGAAGAGATTGGATATCCCATTGTCTGGAATGGTATAGGTCCCCTGCTTGAGCAGGGGGTTGGACTAGAAGACCTCAAAGGTCTCTTCCAACTCTCTTATTCTTTGAGAGAAGCGCTGCCAACCTCTCCCCCTCCCTTCCTCCCTTCCTGGGCACAGAGAGAGGGAGGGAGGGAGGGAAGGAAGGAGGAGAGGGAAACAGGAAGAAAGAAAGGGAAGGAAGGAGATGGGAATGAAAAGGAGGGAGGCAGGGAAGGAGGGGAGGGAGGGAGGGAGGGAGGAAGGAAGGAAGGAAGGAAGGAAGGAAGGAAGGAAGGAAGGAAGGAAGGAAGGAAGGAAGGAAGGAAGGAAGGAGATTGGAATGAGAGGGAGGGAGGGAGGGTCTGAGGGAAGTCCTGCCTTAGCACTTGGCCACCAGCAGCCCTGTTGCCCTTTTGCCATCCCCTGGTGGTCTCCCATCCTATTGCTGAAGATGCTTTGGTTACAAAGCCAGGTCTCCTCACATAGAGAGGAGCACTTTGCCCTCCTGCACCCACCATGAGCAACCTGGCCAAGGAGAGCAAGCTCAGCAGCAGCAGCCTCGAGGAGGAGGTAAGCGCAGCTGGGCGCCCCTCGGGGAAGTGCGGATAGGCTAGGCAGGGCTGTGGGGTCCCGGTGCCGTGGGACCTCAAGGGCCGGGCTGGGCGCTTGACCTCCACTGCCCAGGGCTCCGGGCAGTCCGTGCTCCCGGTGCGTTATTAGCTTGTCACTTGCCCTGAAAATGGGTATACGAGCAAAGCTGCTCTCCAAACCCGTGAGGTTTGAGCAAGCCGATGGCTCCCTAATGGGAGGAACTCTAATCACACAATTGACCGAACCCCTACGCTTAGAAATAGGTGAGCACTGGGAGTTGATTCATTTCATGGTGGCTCAAAAAATGACTGAGGCTGTGATCTTAGGGCTAGCTTGGTTGGACAAATGGAAGCCGTTTATCTCGTGGGAGAAGGGAATGAGAACTGTAAGATTACCCATAGGACCCAAGCCCCCCCCCTAACTCGATGGACGTTACAGGAGATTTTAGCCCACCCAATGAGCTAGCGCACATGGCTGCCTTATCGCAACCAGACGAGCCACTCATCCCCAGAAAGTACCGGCACCTAGTGGAGGCATTTAGTGAGAAAGAATGCGATGCCCTGCCTCCCCACCGACCCAATGATTGCTCCATCGAACTGTTACTGGGAGCCAAACTCCCACTACCGAGGATGTATGCTATGTCCCCCCTTGAAATGGAGGAGATGCAGCGTTATGTGGACAAAAACCTAGCGAGGGGATTCATCGAACGGGCCAAGTCAGCTGTGGGAACCCCGGTGTTGTTTAAAGAAAAAAAAGACAGGTCGCTTCGTCTCTGCGTGGATTATAAAGGTCTGAACGCTGTGAGTGTGGAAAATAAATACCCCCTCCCCCTCCTGAAGGACTTACTAACCCACCTGGCGAAGGGGAGTGTCTTCACTAAGTTAGACCTGAGAGAGGCATATTACCAGGTGAGGATAAAGGAGGGAGATGAGTGGAAGACTGCTGTTAACTGTCCCATGGGGAGCTATCAATTTAAAGTCATGCCGTTTGGACTACAGGGGGCCCCAGCTGTCTTCATGCAGCTGATTAATCAGGTTCTACATGACCATTTATACAAAGGGGTTCTGGTGTATCTTGATGACATCCTGATATACAGCACGAATATGACTGACCACGTAAAACTAGTGAGAGAAGTGTTAAAGAAACTGTTAAATGCCAAACTGTACGTCAAACTATCAAAGTGTGAGTTTCACCAGATCTGATTACATTATCTTGGCTACAGAATTTCCAGCGAGGGCATTGAAATGGACCCAACCAAAGTGAAAGCCGTAATTGAATGGCAGCCTCCAAAGACTCACAAACAGCTCCAGAGCTTCCTAGGATTCACCAACTTCTACTGTTAATTCATCCCCTCATTTGCGGAAATTGCCCTACCCCTTATGGAATTACTAAAAACAGGCAAAGGGGGAGGAAAGCCGTGACCGGGCCAACCACTAGCATGGACTATGAACTGTCAGACCGCTTTTGAAAACTTAAAAAGGCTATTTGCTGTTGAACCGGTCTTAAAGCATCCCTGCCCAGGGAAGCCCTTTGTAATTCAAGCCGATGCCAGCGACCTGGCCATCGGAGCTGTACTACTACAAAAGAACCAGAGTGGGACCCTACAACCCTGCACCTACACCTTGAAAAAATTCACTGAGTGCGAGAGGAGGTGGGCTGTGTGGGAAAAGTAGGCTTTCGCAATCCGCTGGGCTCTATTAAACTGGAGACACTATCTAGAAGGGAGCAAGGTGCCTTTCGAAGTATGGACTGATCACAAAAATCTAGAAGCACTGAAAACTCCCCGCAAATTGTCCCCAAAACAAGTGCGATGGGCGCAGTACTTTAACCGTTTTAACTTCACCCTAAAGTACATACCGGGAGGAAAAAACTTCTTAGCTAATGCTCTATACAGACTGCCCCAGTACAAAAGCCAGCGCGAAGAGGTTAATGAGGCAATTATCTCCAATCCACAAACAGCTTCTCAACTCACACCATGCAGAGTGCCACCTTCAAGAGCCCCTAACCCTGATGACCCTGGGGCAAAGAAAATAAAACAAGAGCTCCTCACCAACCAATGGTTCAAGGACAATCAAACCTCCCTAACATGCAGGGATGGTTTGGCTTACAAGGGGAGAAAGCTATACTTGCCAGAGACCCTCCGCCTTAACGCTCTCCAACATGGCCATCACGTAAAACAGGCTGGACACTTTGGATATTTAAAAACACTACACCTCATCCGCTGGCAATTCTGGTGGCCGGGATTGAAACGGGACATGGAAAGCTATGTCTGGAGTTGTGCTATATGTGCCACCATGAAAAGAATTCCAGGGAAACCCCCTGGGTTATTGCAAACGGTGGCAGATCCTTCCCAACCATGGGAAGAAATTGCTATGGATTTTATAGTCGATCTACCTGAAAGTAGAGGAAATAGTCATCTGGACTGTGATAGATCTGTTCTCAAAGCAGGCTCACTTCATCGCCTGCAAAGGGCTCCCGTCTGCCCAACGACTGACCAAAATGTTCTTAAAACATATCTACTGGCTGCATGGCGCGCCTAAATGAATAATTTTGGACAGGGGGGTGCAGTTCACAGCTAAGTTTTGGAGAAGTTTTCTCAAACTAATTGGCTCGTCTCAAGGTCTATCATCTGCTTTTCATCTGTCTACTAACGGGGCGGCTGAATCCGCGAACTCAATGGTGGAGCAATATCTCAGATGCTATGTTAGTTACCAACAGACGAACTGGACTGACCTCCTCCCTTTCGCAGAGGTGGCTTACAATAACTCTGTTCACAGCAGCACCGGCTTCACGCCTTTTAAAGTGGCTACAGGAAAATAGTTCAGCCCAATACCTGAATACCCCCAGGCGCCCTCCGCTTCCCAGACACTTGATCAATGGGTGAGGGGGTAGGAAGAAGTTTGGAAAACCACGAAAACTGCTTTAAAAAAGGCTTCCGAGACATACAAAAAGCAGGCAGATAAAAAAGGGCTCCTCAAAGAACATTTCAAGTTGGGGAAAAGGTTTATCTGTCAACTAAATATTTACGGCTCAAATTACCTAGTAAGAAGTTAGGACTGAAGTTCTTGGGACCTTTCCCCATTGTAAAGATCATTAACCCGGTCACAGTGGAATTAAAACTCCCTAAGCTCTTAGGAAAAGTTCACCCTGTTTTCCATTGCAGCCTGTTGAAACCTTATCGGGGTTCCACTTTAAGACCTCCCCCTAAGAAGGCACCCGGACCCCTCGTGGTGGCAGGACAAACTCACTATGAAGTAAAACGTATTCTTGATTCTAGAATTTTTAAAGGGAAATTGCAGTACTTAGTACAATGGAAGGGATATTCGTTGTCTCAGGCCACTTGGGTGAAGTCTAGCGATGTGAAAGCTGACAGACTCATTAATAGATTCTATAAGAAACACCCTAATAAACCGAGAGGCAATCCCTAATCTGTGCTTTTGTTTATATTACAGGATTTGTCCTTTTTGTAAGGGGGGCCGGATGTCAATGCTGCTAACATCGGATGTTTTGCATTGACAACAGATGGAAATGTAGCCATCTTTTTCCCTTTCGCTTTTAGAGTTAGATGATGCTGGGAGGGGGGGAATGTGAAGGAGAATCTAGCTAGACATAACAACACTAAGCTTAGCATGAGAATCAAGGTTATTGAGCCCATAGCTGATAAAGAATTAGGCTGGAGAACTGGAGAGGAAGCCCACGCTTCTAGCTAATTGGGGAATGTGATTTATGACTGTTAATTGGAGGAGGGAATTGTGCTTTGATACTATGTGCCAGGGGAGGGGAATTCAGTTTTTGGCTTTGATTATGCAGTGCCGATGTTATGCTTCTCGAATAAAAGATTCTTTAAGGAAAATGATGCCTCAAAGTTCTTTTGAAGAGTTTCATCTGTCGGAACCATGACAGTGGGGTAGAAATTCCCTTCCCTCTCTCCTCACAGGGGAAAAAATACTTTGGGCAGCTTTTACAGGAAAAAAATACTTAAAATCTTAAAGAGAGGATCAGATCTCACCCAGTTTCATCCGCGTTGCTTTAAAGGTGCTTGGTAGTGATTTTGACTTCGGCTGTCAGTAGCTTAGTGACGGGCCATATTGGTATGGCCGGTCTTTCCCCCGCCGGTTTGGAGGGCTTCCCCAGATCAAACGGAAGGGCCGCCGCCCTCCCGCAATCAAATGGGGGTCCCCTCGCTCGTCGCCCCTACAGGGCGACTTTTGACCCTTTCCAGGGTCCCCCAACGGAACGAATTCGGACGCGAAAGATGGAGCTCATCTTCCTGCGTCCGCGGCACCGCGATGGCAAACCGGAAGTCCCACCTCTTTGCTTTAGATGGTGGATCTCCTTCTTGGCCAGCAGAGTCTGGGATCCGTCTTCAAAATGACCCCTCAGTTGCTCCATGAATAGGTTAACTTCGTGCAATTCAGGAGCCCCTTCATCATGGAGGTTGGTCACCCAGTCGGCCGCTTCCCCCTCTAAATTTGCCGCCACAGCCATCACCACCATAGCACCATCCAGGTAGGCATAAGCGTAGTGGTCTAAATGAGCCCACACTTGATTTAGGAAGAAGGTTAGCTTCTCGGGGTCCCCATCAAAGGTGGTCTTGATGGGAGGCGGCTCAAACCTCGGCGGAGCCGCCTGCACCTGCTGCTGGACTGTTTGTTGGTCTTGGGGACATGGCCGAACCACTCTCCGGCCTTCCCTTGGCTGGGCTCTTGGACTGGCAGCCTGAGGCTGCGGCAGTGGGCTTGGCTGGGATACAGGGCTCGACATCACAGCTGGCTGGGGAATGGGCAAAACGGCATGGGCTCCAGCAGTCGGGCTGGGGGGGGGAAGAGATGGGTAGTCCTTAGCATCCCCCCCCATGGCACCCACATCCTGGGCAACGGGAATCATACCCTTTACCTCCAGCCTGACGAACCTCTCCTCCAGCTGTTCGAACGAGGGGCTGTGGACTGCGGACTGGAACCTCCACTCTCTGGAGTCGTCCCATCCCATCGACCCCTTTCCTTTTTTGCAATCTGCAGATGAAGAACCCTGGGATGGCAGCAATAGGAGCTCCTCTCCAGTGGTTACAGGAGTGCTCCTGCGCTGAGGGGCAGCCTCGGCTTGATAGAGGTCTGCCAGGATTGTAGCTCCTTTCTGTGGTACCAGTTTCCCAGGTTGGATTAACCTGGCCTTCAGCCGAGCTCCTGCCAGTGACGCCTCCTCAGTGGCTGGAGCGCCAGCTTGCGCTCCAACAGCCGGAGTTCCGTTGCGGCTAGCAGCGGTTTCACTCTTCTCCATTTCAAATCATCACCAAGTCTTTACTGCTCTCCCAAAAGTAAGTGGGTAGGCGGTTGGGGCCCAGCACCCCAAGAAAACAAAGTTTTATGAGACTTGGTTTAATGTCATGGTTCCGACAGACAGAGATGAATAAAGCAGAACTCCGAGGCTTGCAAATTCCTCAAAGAACATGTTTATTAGTTACAAAGTATCGGCATGGTCAAGAGTGAAACCAAGTCTGAATACACAAGTAACAATTTCCCAATACACAGTTAAACGTCCCACCCATAAAACTATGCAAGCAACTACGTTCCCCAATAAGATTATGCGGCGGGCTTTTTATGCAAGGCCCAGTCTCTAGTCTCGGGAGCAGTCGATGACCTTGGTTCCCACAGGACAGAAGATTATTTTGACTAACTAAGCACCTGGGTAACCCCCCTACCTCCGTTCTATGTGGCAACCTAGAATGAGAAGAAAAAATGGCTGCAGCCATGCTCATTTGTAGAGTTGACACTATGGCTTTCCTCCTCCTAATTCCTCCATTGCATTTCTCCCATTGTGGGTTCCGAAGAGAACAGATCATTATCTTAGCTGGTACAGCACAATAAAAGATGGGGATGCAAGTGAGGAGGGGCTGGCCAGCTCAAGCTTCTCCCCAGCTCTCAAGCCTCAGAAGGGTACTTTGTGTTCTCACCAAATTCTCCTTGGGTCTTGGAACAGAAGTGACACCTTACAGAATAACAGAGTTGGAAGGGACCTTGGAGGTCTTCTAGTTCAACCACCTGCACAAGCAGGAGAACCTATACCACGGGTCGGCAACCCGTGGCTCCGGAGCCGCATGCGGCTCTTTGAGCCTTCTCCTGCGGCTCCAGTCCTCCATCATTTGCAGAGAGAGAGAGAGACAGACAGAGGCACTTGCACTTCCCTTCTCTCTCTCTCTCTCTCTCATGTGGACTTATGGGGCTCCTGATTGGCCCTGTGCCCGGGCGCCCTGCCCCTGGCCTGGGAGAAGCGCAGCCAGGAAGTCCCTTTCCCAGCATGGCCCCGTCCGAAGCGCACGTGGCCAGGGAGCCACGTGGGGCAGCCCCGGGATCCCCCCTGGGAGCGGCCTGCCGGAGCCTCCGCTGAGCAGGCCAGCCCTCCGGCAAGCCGCGGCCCCAGGAAAGGGGTCTGCCCCGTTTAGGATCAGCGTTGCTCTGTCTCCCAACCCCTGAAGGCGCACGGCTCGCTTTGAACAGGATCAGCCCCCTCGAAGTCCCGTGCTTCCCCTGAAGTCCACTGGGAGATGGGAGGGGAGGCGGCAGCAGCTGCTCTCTCAAGGGACCTCTCGCCAGCCCGGTGGATCTGCTGGGCGACCCCCGCCCGGGAAAGGGAGGTAGGCAACGAGCGCCGGATCCCCGCAGGGGAAGCTTGCTCCGTCCATCCTTTCCTTTCGGGCGCTGTTTCTGAAAAGAGGGGGGGGACCCAATTGGAGCGGGAGGACCCCTCCCCAGCCCATCCCCACACCTGCCGGTGTCCCGCGGCTTCCTGGGGAGCCTGGCTCGGGGCTTGGGGGGGAGAGGAAGCCGGGCGCTGTAGGAGCCCCAGAGCCGGAGGGAAGAAAGGCCGCCTGGAAGGATCAGTGCATGTTGGCCGGGGGTTTCCTCTCCTTGGGGCAGGGGTCCTAGGAGCCTGGCTCCCCCCACAGCCCGGTGCTGGGTTTCCCCCCCCCGAGTATACTGCAGGCTGGTTTGCAGGGGGGGCTGCAGTGGGGTCCCCAGATGGGCAGGGCAGGGAATTGGGTCTGGGCTGGGTCTTCTTTAAGTCCCTGGGGGGTGTCTTCCTGATTCTGCTCAGCTCCGGGTCTTTGCTCCGAAGGGAGCCCGGCTGAGCGGCTTTGGGGGTCTTCCAAGGGGGGCTGGCTGTGCCGCTCACTGCTCCGAGCTGGAGGGTCGACCCCCGCCCCGCAGAGAGAGCGAGAGAGCGCAATTGAAGGAATTTGCCAGGGTGACCGAGCGCTGATGTTCAGCCTTGCACCACGTGGCAGCAGCAGTTCTGAACCTGGAAGGCTTCCAGGGCGTGACTGAGCATATTCGGGAACGGCTCTTTCCCCCTTCAATGCCCCAGAGTTGCTTCCCCAGGCCTGCTGGCAGCTCCCTTCCCGCTCGGTGCTGCCTCCGTGGCCGCTGCGTCATCTCAGCCACCAGCAGAATCCTCCTCATGGTCAGCCTCCTCCTCCGCCTTGCGAGCGGAGCTGGCTTCGGCTGCCGTGTGGACGGGAGGCTGGAAATAGATGCGTCCTATTTTGACGGAGGGAGCTGGGTTGGTGCAGGCGTGTGTGTGTTTGTGTGTATGTGTTTCCCCCGCCCCTTGCTGTTTCTTAAGTTGCTTCCCGGTTCAAGTTAAGCAGAATTGGTGCGGTCGCTTCTCTAATTAAATCCATCTGGATTTGGGATTTCAATTCAGCAGTCGGTGTTTTCAATAGTGCAAAAATCTCTTTCGGTAAGGCTGGGTTTCTCAACCTCTGCAACTTTCAGAATTCTGGGAGTTGAAGTCCACCACCCCTCCTCTGAAAGTTGCAGAGGTTGAGAAACACAGCTAGAAGGACTGCCAGTTTTATTTAGCCTGGCAGGCTCT
Organism: Azemiops feae; assembly: GCA_023970755.1. Taxonomy (NCBI): domain Eukaryota; kingdom Metazoa; phylum Chordata; class Lepidosauria; order Squamata; family Viperidae; genus Azemiops; species Azemiops feae. The sequence continues at coordinate 260,722 of JALGBA010000965.1, forward strand.
TTTGAGATTTGGAGGTAGGGGCGTGTTGTGGCTGCTCTAACAAAATGGCTAACTGATGGGTGTCTATGTTTTCTCTAAGTGAGTTTCTCTGCTATGGAGATCAGGAGGGCAGAGACCTATTCAGAAGAGAGTGATTTATTAGAATTCTCCAAGAGAAAGAAAAAAGGAAGGGGGGGAGAGAGAGAAGGAGAGGAAAGAGAGAGGGGGGGAAAAGAGATAAAGAGAGGGGGGAGAGGAAAGAGAGCAAGAGAGAGAGAGAGAGAGGAAAGAAAGGGGGGAAAGAAAGAGAGAGAGGAAAGTGGGGGAGAGGAAAGAGCGAGAGAGGGGGGAGAGGAAAGAGAGAGAGAGAAAGAGGGAGAGGAAAGAGGGGGGAGAGGAAAGAGAAAGAGAGAGAGGAAAGAGAAAGAGAGAGAGGAAAGTGGGGGAGAGGAAAGAGCGAGAGGGGGGGAGAGGAAAGAGAGAGAAAGAGGGAGAGGAAAGAGAAAGAGAGAGGAGAGGAAAGAGAGGGGGGAAGCGCAAGTGCCTCTCTCTCTCTCTCTCTCACACACACACACACACACTGAGTGGGGGAAGAGGACTGGCAGACCAAGGGAAGAGGGAGAGAGACAGAGAGAGAGAGAGACCCTTTTGACATCTAAAATGAAGATAACACTGCATATATCCTTTTATATATATATATATAATAAAGGTAAAAAAGGATATATGCAGTGTTATCTTCATTTTAGATATCAAAAGGGTTTTGCGGCTCCCAGTGTTTTGTTTTCGGTGGGAAACGGGTCCAAGTGGCTCTTTGAGTGTTTTGGGTTGCCTACCCCTGACTTAGATAATTGGCAATCATTATGGGACAGAAATAGGAGGTTAACACTAGCCACCTCTTATAAAGAAAATCTATACAAGATGTTTTATAGATGGCACCTTCCCCCTACAAGGCTAGCAAAAATAGATAAAAAAATCTCACCGACATGCTGGAAATGTAGAAGGTTTCCAGGGACTTATTATCACATGTGGTGGGAATGTTCAAAAGCGAAATTTTTTTGGCACCAGATAAAAAATTGGCTGGAAGAAATACTACTACAAAAAATTGATTTAAAACCAGAAATCTTCTTATTAGGGATTATTAATGATAAATTTAGCAAAGCATCTTTCTACTTACTATTGCATATTTTAACTGCAGCAAGATTGGCATATGCCCAAAAATGGAAAAGAAAGGAAGCCCCCACTGAAGAAGAAATAATAAATAAAATTTTGTCCTGCGCTGAAATGGACAGGTTAACTCTAGAGATCAAAAATAAAACTGAAACAGAGTATTATGAAATTTGGAAAAAATTGTACGATTGGTTAGAGATAAGGAGGATCGCTGAAATGATTATCGATTGATTAGTTGATAACGCAAGGATTTCCTATTAGCATCTATATCAGGACACAACGGAAAGATATGTAAATACAGAAGTTTTTTACAGAAGTTATATGTACAGCTTGTTATACTCTGTCCTGTCATAGAAGGTATTTTAAGTTTCTGTTTTTCTTTCTGTAATAGCAGTGTTATACCCAGGGAGGTTGAATCATGTCCACTTTTGTTTTTAAATGTACATTTAATAAAAAAAAATTTTTTTAAAAAAAGATACCACCCAGGATGGTGATCCTCCTGGAACGGTTTGCAACTACTGAGGAGCCTGTGGACCTGCAGGCCAGGATTCACAAGGTACAATGCCAGGATCTGTTTGTGGAGGCTTGTCGTCATGGGTTGGCTGGCAATGGGGGGAATGAGACCCCGTGGACGTATACAGAGGACCTGTTATGCTTTCGCGACTGCCTCTACGTTCCTGGGGGACCCCTCTGTGGCCTTGTCCTGCGTCAATGCCATGACAGCCCAGCGGCGGGACATTTCGTGGTCTTTAAGACATTGCACTTAGTGTCGTGGACGTTCTGGTGGCTGTGACTCCGGCATGACATGTCGGGGCATGTGGCGTTGTGTGTGCAATGTTGGCCGGCCAAATACACCACTGGTTTTATTTGAATGTTTAATTTATGTGTTGGCCTTCGGCTGTAATAATAATAAATTAAATTAAAGTCTTAGGATGAGAAAGTGTATAAAGTGTTGGGACTGGACCTGATTGATTTGCCATTGGCCTATAGCTGTTCTTATTGGAACTGCTATGTCATTGGACCTCATTGCAATGAGTTATTGATGTAAGTGATGTTGTGTTATTATGTTTGCTATGTTCCAAATTATTAGCAAAATAAACCTCTGAATCTTAAAGTAAGAATTATTGTTTTGTGTTGCTGTCTTGTGTTTCTTTCATTGGGTTTTTTCCATGACACTTTGTAGATAGATATACTTTGTCTCCCACCTGGAATGTCTCCTGCATGGCTCGTTTCTTATCTGCTTGTCTTTTCTGACTTTCAGCTGCTTTGGCTAGGGCTCTCTTCGCGTCATTCCAAGCTTGCTGGAATAAGTTCACCCAGTCGCTCAGGGTGCTCGAAGAGGGGGCTTCCTGGGGGCATTCGGGCATTGGCATGAACTCCACTCTGGTAGCCAACTTGAATGGAGTAAATCCAGTGCTACTGGGTACTGTGTCGTTGTACGCTACTTCTGCAATCGTCAGTAACTCTGCCCAATTCGTTTGCTGATAATTAATATAGCAACGCAGGTATTGTTCTACTATTGCATTGGCTCGTTCTGCCAATCCATTAGTACTTGGATGAAAAGCCGAGGAGAGGCGCTGAGAAGACCCTATTAGCCTTACAAACTCCCTCCAGAACTTAGCAGTGAACTGAACCCCCCGGTCTGAAATTATATGCTTAGGCGCCCCATGCAATTGGTAGATGTGTTGTAAGAAAAGCTTTGCCAGTTTCTGAGCTGAAGGAAGTCCAGTACAAGCGATGAAATGAGCTTGCTTGGAGAACAGGTCGACCACCGTCCAAATTACGGTATTCCCCCCACTCTCAGGAAGCTCCACAATAAAATCCATGGCTAACTCCTCCCATGGTCTGGATGGGTCAGCCACCTTCTGTAATAGTCCTGGACTTTTCCCTGGCAACCTCTTACTAGGTGCACACGTCGCACAACTCCCTACATAGTCCTCAATGTCTTTCATCTTTGGCCACCAGAATTGACGATTTACAAAGTGCAGGGTCTTCAGGAAACCAAAATGTCCTGCTTGCTTGGCGTGATGGCCCTGTTGCAGGACCTGCAACCGAAGGCTGTCTGGGACATACAATTTGCTCCCCTTCCATGCCAATTCATCTCTCATAGTCAACTCTGCCTGGTGTGCTTTAAACCATGCATCAGCCTGTAGCTCCTGCTTTAGCTGCTGGGTAAACTCATCAGTGGGGCTTAAGCTCCCTCATTTCTTCTGCTGCCTGGTTGTCGCTTGTACTGCTAGCTCTGTCAGGGATGACAGAGCTCACCACCTCCTGCCTCGAGCTCTTGTACTGAGGCACGTGGGATAGGGCATCGGCTAGGAAGTTTTTTCCCTCCAGAATATATTTTAGTTCAAAGTTAAATCTTTTGAAGTATTGCGCCCACCTGACTTGCTTAGGGGAAAGCTTATGAGGGGTTTTCAGGGCTTCCAAGTTCTTATGATCAGTCCATACCTCAAAGGGGTGGTTCCCCCACTTCCAGGAACTGTCGCCAGGTTAGTAATGCCCATCGTACTGCAAAAGCCTCTCTCTCCCACACTGCCCATCTCCGCTCTATCTCGCTCAGCTTACGGGACGTGTACACGCATGGCTGCAGGTTTCCTCCTTCGTTGTGTTGGAGGAGTATAGCTGCCACCGCCACATCGCTGGCATCGGCCTGGATGACGAAAGGTTGCTCAGGATCCGGGTGTTTTAAAACCGGCTCTGCAGCGAACAGCCTTTTTAATTTCTCGAATGCCATTTGACAGTCTATTGTCCAGTTCAAGGGTTGGCTTGGTCGGGGCTTCTCCCCCCCCCTCCCAGTTTTCAATAACTCGGTAATTGGCAAGGCGATTTTGGCGAAGGAGGGGATGAATTGACGGTAGAAATGTGCCAACCCCAGGAAGTTTTGTAGTTGCTTCTGAGTCTGGGGGGCTTGCCACTCCAATATAGATCTCACTTTGACTGGGTCCATTTCTATCCCTTCACTCAAGATGTGGTAGCCCAAATAGTCCAATTTGGATTTATGAAACTCACATTTTGACAACTTAACATACAGTTTAGCATTCAATAGCTTTTTCTATATCTGACGTACGAGTTTCACATGTTCTTCCATGGTTTCGGTGTAAATAAGGATGTCATCAAGGTACACCAAGACCCCTTTGTAGAGGTGCTCATGGAGCACCTCATTTATCAGTTGCATGAACACTGCAGGGGCTCCTTGCAGTCCAAATGGCATCACCTTGAACTGGTAACTCCCCAAGGAACAGTTGAAAGTAGTCTTCCATTCATCACCCTCCTTAATTCTCGCTCAGTAATACGCCTCTCTTAAATCCAGCTTGGTGAACACCTTTCCCTTGGCTAGGTGACCCAGCATGTCCTTCATCAGGGGTAGAGGGTACATATTTTCCACGCACAGCCCGTTAATCCCACGAAAATCCATGCACAATCTCAGCGACCCATCTTTTTTTTCTTTAAATAGAACCAGGGCGGCAACTGTTGATTTCACAGCTTGGATGAAACCCCTTGCCAAATTCTTATCAATATAGGCTCTTAGCTCCTTCTTCTCCTTTGGAGTCATGGAGTACATTTTCGGTTTGGGCAGTTTTGCCCCAGGCACGATTTCAATGGCGCAGTCTGTGGGGCGATGGGGGGGGAGGATGTCACATTCCTTCTCACTGAACACCTCCATGAGGTCTTTGTAGTCTCTGGGAACAGTGCGCTCCTCCTCCCCTCTCTCCAACGCTCCCTGGCTGCACTCAGCTGGTTTTTCTTCCTCAAGTTCCTTTCCTTCCCTGCTGAGCTTCCCTTGGACTTGCTTTCTCATGACCATCCGTTCTACGGATGTCTCCCAATAAATTCTGGGGCCCCATTTTGCTAACCAGGCTAAGCCTAGGATCATCTCTTCAGCCATCTTCGGGGGGACCACAAAGCGGATGGTTTCCCTGTGTCTCCCCATCTCTAGCTGTACTGGTTCGGTTAGGAGAGAGGCAGCCTCTCCCCCGATTAGTGAGCCATCTACCTGCTCGAACCTAAAGTGTTTCTTTAACTTCCTTACGCGTAACCCCAATTTTTGAACTACAGTCTTGTTTATCAGGCAACGAGAACAGCCTGAGTCTATGAGGGCTCTCACTACTCCCTCCGCCCCCGGCTGGGGAGCTTTGATGCCTACTTTGAGCTCAAGGTGATTTACAGGTCCACTCACCATTGGATCGTCTTCTCCCTTGCTCTCACTGTCGTACAGGACCATTCGAGGCACTTCTTCGGTCGGAGTTCGATCTCCTCCACTACCCGGAGGGGAGTCCTCATTGACTCGTATCGCTGCATGTGATTTCTCCTTCCCCTTTTTGGGTGGCTTTTTCGGTTTCGCAGATGCTGGTGCGGATAAAGTCACGTGGGGGGGCGCCAGACACATCGCAGCACAATGGCCTTCCTGACCGCAACGGAAGCACAGGATAGGTGCGCGCTCTGGTTGCCTTGCAGGTGCACCGACAGCTTAGTGTCAACCTCCGCCTGAAATCCCCACCAAGAAACACACTGGAGTCAAAGTGTCCTCTAATGTTGTCTTTAATGGGTTGAATCATAGCGGCAACTTCGAAAGCGAAAGCTGGCTCTAACGAAAAGGCGGGAAGCGGTTAATTAAATGAATCATTCTCCTCCTCTCTCCTCTGACCGGACAGGTCACAATGTCGAATTGAAACACAACTGTTTGTTATGAGAAGCAATCTCTGTTCGCCAAAACAGACCTTTCACTTCTCTGCTTTCTCACAAAGATAAGCCACCTGTGGATTCCACTCTGTTTCTCCATCCCCCCTCCCCGCTATGTAGGCAAGCTAAAGGCACGCAGCGGTCTTAAAGGCAGCTGGGTTCTTAGCTTGACAGAGAGATGTATAATCTTGAGAAAATATACCTGAGAAAAGGCAGGATAGCACCCTTCAAATATCTAAAAGGACATCATCTAGAACAGAGATGTCAAACTTGCGACGTCATGTGACGTCGCGCGACATATTGGAGCTTTTTCCCCATTGCGGGCAATGGGGTGGGCGCGGTTTCCTCGTGACGCGTCCGGCCCGTGGGCCGGCAGTTTGACACCCCGATCTAGAAGGAAAAAAAGGCCCATTTTTTTCTTAGCTTGACAGAGAGATGTATAATCTTGTGAAAATATACCTGAGAAAAGGCAGGATAGCACCCTTAAAATATCTAAAAGGACATCATCTAGAAGGAAAAAAACGCCCATTTTTTCTTATCCCATACAGGACAAAGAATAATAAATTTGACCTCCGTGTTCCTAGTCCTCTAAAGCAGACACACAAATAAAGAAATGCTTAAATAAATAAACATCCAATTATTTTTTCCTTATCCACATTTGTAGAGTAATATTCCAAGTGGACATTATTGTTACGGTTCGTTGCATAGTCAGACAGATGTTCAACGTGGATTTGGCATTTTTATCCACCTATCGAGTTCTTCCCAAGAACCTGGGATAGACAGATGTGGATGTTTTATGGTATTAGAGGAATCATCGCAGGATGTAAGCTGTTCTGAGTAAAGCTGCCTTTATATAACCTTTGCTTTCTTTGGTGATAAATATTCATTACTAATATTCACCTATCATATATGGCTCCATCCTATCCCATAATTGTGGATCATCTCTTGTCCTTGATCAGCTTTCCTTGAATGACTATGGAGTTATATTAATAACAACAATAAAACTCACAATGAGTTATTTTTAACTCAAACTGTTTTTGCTTAGAAAATTGATAGAAATTGATGTTTTCCTTCCTTACTGTACAATTTTGGCATTAAGCCAGGTCAGAAGACCAAGACTTTTTTACTTAAAGTAAAAAAAAGAAAGAAAAGGGGCGTTGTCTTACCTGAATGCCTTTTCTCAGCATGATGATGGATAATCCACAGATGGGTTATAGACCGTACTTCCTGCCCAGAGACTAAGTCAATTAGAATAGCCACGCCTCCTGCTATCCTGACCCAGATACGACGAAGGCGAAGCTACGGACGAACGTCCCGCATGTTGGTTCTCCTACCTCTGACACAGGGCCTGACTAACCACAAGGGGCGGGAGTGGATTATCCATCATCATGCTGAGAAAAGGCGTTCAGGTAAGACAACACCCCTTCTCCAGCATGAAGATGGATAATCCACAGATGGGACATACCCAAGCTGACCTGTCCCTAAGGGAGGGAACTAGTCTGGGCCTGTGTCCCGCTAGCTGAAATCACCTGCTGGAGCACCCTCCTCCCAAATGAAGCCTCCGCGGAGGCAAACTTATCTATCCTGTAGTGCCTCACAAAAGGAGAAGGCGACGACCAGGTTGCTGCCCTGCAGATATCTTCAATGGACGCCTGCGTCGCCCATGCCGCAGAAGTCGCTGCAGTTCGCGTGGAATGAGCGGTGAGGCGGCCTGGCACCGACAGGGAATGAGATTGGTATGCCTTTGCAATACAGGCCTTAATCCACCGGCCTATGGTGGATGAAGAAACTCTTTGTCCCATGGCAGAAGGCTGGAAAGAGACAAAGAGAGGGGGCGTTGTCTTACCTGAACGCCTTTTCTCAGCGTGATGAATGGAGAATCCACCAATGGGTTAACTTGGACCTCCTGCCCATGTAGACCAAATCAATCAAAGCTGCCACGCCCGTCTGGCTGAGGGCACGCCCCCAGTTTCGAAAAGGGCGAAGCCAATGACTGTACAACGTGTTGGCTCCCAGATCCTAAACACTGGACCTGACTGCGTCCAAGGGATGGGTGTGGATTCTCCATTCATCACGCTGAGAAAAGGCGTTCAGGTAAGACAACGCCCCTTCTCCAGCGTGAAGAATGGAGAATCCACCAATGGGACTTACCAAAGCCCTACTGTCCCTATGGGAGGGGAGCAGACTGGGCCAGTGTCCCTGCCGCCGGCACTACCTGTTGCAGTACCCTGCGGCCAAAAGAGGCCTCCGCCGAGGCAAACTTATCAAGTCGATAATGGCGCACAAAAGGGGAAGGCGAGGACCACGGCGTCGCCCTGCAAATGTCCTCTATGCTGGCCTGTGTGGCCCATGCCACAGAGATAGCAGCACTGCGAGTGGAATGGGCCGTCAAGTGACCTGGAACTGTTAAGGAAGACGCCTGATACGTCTCGGAAATACAGGCTCTAATCCACCTGCCAATGGTAGAAGAAGAAACCCTCTTACCCTTGGAGGCCGGATGGAAGGAAACAAGGAGGGCTTCAGATCTACGAAAAGACTCCGTCCGTTTGATGTAACAGCGTTAACGCCCTGCGAACATCGAGAGTGTGCCATTGCCGTTCCAATGTATGAGACGGATTAGGGCAAAAGTTCGGTAACACGATCTCCTGTGCCCTGTGAAAAATGGTGTTAACCTTAGGAACAAATGAGGGGTCCAAGCGCAGGACCACTCTGTCCGTGTGAAAAACACGCAAGTCCTCTCTGACAGAAAGAGCTGCCAGTTCCGAGATACACCTAGCCGAGGTAACTGCAACCAAGAAAGCAACCTTAAGAGACAAGGACCTAAAGGTGTAGGACCTAATGGGTTTGAAAGGCGCCTGAGTAAGGGCCTGTAAGACCCGGGGTAACTCCCAAGTGGGATACCTATGTACTACTGGTGGTTTACTGTTGGTGACCCTTTTGATAAAGGATCGTACCTTGGGGTGATGGGCCAGTGGCCCCAAGGTGTCACAGGTAAACACCGTGGCCAGAGCCGCGACCTGTCGGCGAATAGTGTTGGGCGCCAAGCCCTTATTAACACCCTCCAACAGATAGTCTAATATCCGTGGAATGGTTACCTCTGAGAGAGCTAAGTGATTGCTGTCGCACCAACTGCAGAAATGTCTCCAAGTGGAGTCATAAATTCGATTGGTCGCCGGTCTCCGGGAGGCTTGAATCATAGAAATCACTCCCGAGGAATAAGATTCTTGGGCCAAGGCCCTGCGTTCAAGTGCCAGGCGGCTAACTGAAGCCACTGAGGCTCTGGGTGTTGTATGACTCCCTGCACTAGTCGTATCCGATCTGGAGGAATCCTCCACGGAGGGACCATAGAGAGGCTCACGAGGTCGGCAAACCACGGTCGCCTCGGCCAGTGCGGGGCAATGAATATGACCTCTGCCTGTTCCTGCAATATTTTCCTGATAACTGCTGGGATCAGAGGGAGAGGTGGGAAGGCATACCGTAGTCCCCCTGGCCAAGGGCTGTGAAGAGCGTCCGTCCTCTCTGCCCCCGGAGAAGGGAACCTAGAAAAGAATCTTTGAAGTTGGGAGTTCGCCGGAGAGGCGAATAAGTCCAGGACCGGCAACCCGAACCTCTCCGATATCTCCCTGAAGAGATCCGGATGTAGACTCCATTCTGAATGGTCTACTGTCGTCCGGCTTAAGCAATCCGCCTGACGATTTGCCTCCCCCGAGATGTGTTCGGCTTTCAGGGAGAGGAGATTGTTTTCTGCCCAGGACCCCAATAACATGGCCTCGGCCATGAGAGACCGGGATCGGGTACCGCCTTGACGGTTCACATGGGCTTTTGCGGCCACGTTGTCCATCAGGACCAGCACGTGTTGCCCCGCAATCTGGTTGCAGAAGTGGCGAAGGGCCAGATGAATGGCTCTCAGTTCCAGCCAGTTGATATTGTGTGTCAGATCTGCTCTGGACCACCGACCCTGAGCCAACTGAGATTGGAAATGAGCCCCCCAGCCAAACAGAATGGCGTCTGTGGTCAATGTTAGCCTGCTGGGCTCCTTGAATAGTGACCCTCTTGTCGCCTCTGGGGAAGCCCACCAGAGAAGGGATCTTAGGGTCTGAAGAGGAACCCGTACCCTTTGGTTGGAAGAGCTTGTGCCCAGTCTTTGGAATGGGAGCAAGAACCATTGAAGGTGTCTGGAGTGTAGTCTGGCCCAAGGCACTATCTCTAAGCAAGATATCATCTTTCCCAATAACTGGGAGAGGATAGCCAGTGTTACTACACATTTCCTGCGGATTTTGAGAACCATGTCTCGAATGCTGTTTTGACAGTCTCGAGACAGATAGACCCGGCAAAGGTCTGTGTCTATTATCGCGCCCAAGTGTAGTAGGCGTGTTGAGGGAGCCAATTGACTTTTTTGAAAGTTGACTGAGAAACCATGGTCCTGAAGAGACCTTATGGTGAGGGCCAGTTCCGCCTGGGCGGCCAGAGCATAGGACGACTGGATGAGAATGTCGTCCAGGTAACATTGGACGTGCACCGGTACTAACCGTAGGTGTGCGGCAAGTACCGTCAGGATCTTGGTGAAGACCCTGGGAGCCGAGGATAGGCCGAACGGGAGGGCTCTGTATTGGTAATGGCTGTTGGAATAGCAAAACCGGAGATATTGCCGATGGTTTGGGTGTATAGGGATGTGGAGGTACGCCTCCGTAAGGTCTATGGACGTCAGAAAGTCCCCCCGTCTTACGCTTGCCAAGATGGACTGAAGCGTCTGCATCTTGAACCTTCGGTACGACAGGTGAGAGTTGAGGCCCTTGAGGTCTAGTATCGCCCTCCATCCCCCTGAGGCCTTTGGAACAACGAATAAGATGGAGTAAAAACCCTGTTTCAGCTGATCGACTGGTACCCGTTCTATGGCTCGTATGTTTAACAGATGCAGAATGGCCTCCCCCAGGAGGTTCTTCTTGACTGGATTCCTGGGGAGGGGACAGGAAACAAAGCGCCGGGGTGGCCTGGCCACGAACTCCAGAGACAGCCCGTCCCTGATGGTGCTTAGCACCCAAGAGTCTGTGGTCGTGGTCTCCCATTGGTGGAGAAAGTAAGTTAGTCTGCCACCTATGGGAGCCTCCCTCCCCAAGTCACCTGGATCTACGGAAGGGACGGCCGCCCCTGCCTTGAAAGGAACGCCTACCCTGGGCCTGCTGTCTGTATCTGTCCCTGTACCCGGACCGGTCAAATGAACGGTCCGGGCCTGCGGGAAATGGCCGGGAGACCTGTGCTGAGGCCGAATCTCATCCCGTCCGAAAGGGCTGTCGACGGGTATACGGGGAGAAACAACGGCTAGGTCTCCTGGAAAGGTGATAGAGAACCCTCCATTTCTCCCTGTTTTCAACTAAGTAGGGGGTCAGGGCCTCCCCAAAGAGACGGGCGCCGCGGTACGGGGCGGAGGCTACACGCCATTTGTGTCTAGCCTCGGCCTTCCAATTTCTGAGCCATAGAAGTCTGCGTGCAGAGACGTTGGATGCTATGGCACAGGCAGAGAATCTGGCAGCCTGCAAAGATACGTCCGCCATGTACTGCGATGCGGCCATTATTTTCGTCAAGTCCTGATGGACTCTTACCTCCTCTGGGGAAATTCTAGCCTGTAATTGGCGGAGCCAGATAAGAGAGAGTCTTCCGAAGAATGAGGCTGAAGTAGAAGCTCTTATTGACCAAGCTGAAGCTTGGTGTGTCCTGCGGAAAGAAGCCTCGGATTTCTTATCCTCGGGCTTCAACGCCTCCGCCATATCTCCAGGTACCCTGGAATCAGAATATAAAGGCAATAAAGACTTATCAACCCCAGGCACCTCCAGGGCCTCATTCAGGACCGGTTCAGTGTCAAGCAAGTTACGGTCGATTCCCCCAGTAGAGGGAGGAGCACTTGGGGCCTCCCATTGTCCCCTAATGGATTTCAAAAACATGGGGGGGCAAGGTATTTGTTTGTGTAGCACCACCAGTTCTGAAAACAACGGGTCCGTGTCCTGGCCAGGAAGCTGTTCAGGCACCTGCTCAGGTACCGATGGCTGAACCGGATGTATCTTACCGGTCGCACAGGCCTTGCGGAGCAGGGACGGAAATAGCGAGGGATTAAACAGTCCTATTAGAGGAGGAGGTTCCTGAGGAGGCTCCTCATCGTCCGACCACTCTTCCTCCGCCTGACTATACTCCGCGTATTCCGAGCCCCCGCTGGCAAAGGAGTGAGGAGGTGAGTCAGAAATTGGGTACTGGACGACACCTGACCTCGAGGGGTCAGGTGATGGCATGGGGATCATGGGAGCGGGAGCCACTTGAGGACGCCTCATGGGCGTCAGGCTTGAGTAACTGCCTGAGAAACCAATTCTTGCAGATGAGCTTTGAAGGATGGATCCTCCAGCTCAAGAAGCCCCGCTGCTGTGGGGGTAAAGGTGGCAGTTGGAGCCTGGCCCGCCAGGGGTGATCTCTCAAGGGGTCGAAGCCCCGCTGCAGTTGGAGTAAATGTGGCTTCTGGAGCCTTAGGGTCCTGAAGCCCCTGTTCCTCTCCAAAGAGGGAAAGGAGTTCCTGATAAGGACCAGTTGAAGGGGCCCCCTCTGAATCCCGCTCTGGGGACCATGGGGCCTGGGGCTCAGGTTGAGGGCCACAAGGTAGTGTCACCGTTGTGGTAGGGGGCGGCTTAACCGTCTCCCCTACAGCCAGTCTTTGTGCACGGGAGAACTGTCTCTCCAGGGCATGGTGCCTACGGCCGGCCTGCTTGTCGGTCGCCTTGAAGGCTGCTTTCTTTGAGCCGGCCTTGGTCTTGGCCTTGATTTTTGCAGCTGCCTCCTGACTAGAGGACTTAAGCTTTCCATGTCCACTGGAAGTGGAAGCCTGTGGCTCGGTGTTATCTGCCATTGTAAAGCGAGAGTTTTCAGTGGGGTGCTGAAGCATCTCGGTCTGCAAGAGATGCGGCTGTTAACCACCAAGGTGGGACTGGCCTCCACGTGGATCAGTGATGGTCCGGCCCACCGGCAAGCACGGACTCACACTTAGCGACGGATGTCGCGGGTCACTAGCGATGATGAGACTGAGCGTGAGACCTACTTTGAGGCCAATTTTGCGTTTAGTGACGGGATCAACACGTGTCTCACTTAGTGACGGCAAGCTCAGTATTGACCGTTCACTAGATGCAGACTATGGCAACAGGCTATAACTGGCATGTACAAATACAGGGGGCCACAGTATCCGTGCTGCAAAATAGGGTCAAGCAGAGCCCTCGTGGCCAGCAGCAAGTAAGGCCTAAAATGGCAAGCAACCAAAGGCCTGATTAGAATCAAAATCCCCTGACACACACTGAATAATGATTCCAACAGGAGGAATGCAAATGAGTGGCCTTTTGGATTACTCCCTCCCCTGCTCCGTCCGGAATTCAAGGCCTTGACTGCATGCTGCAGACTAAAATGGCGGCCGCCAGCAATCCGGACCAGGGGAAAATGAAAGTAAGCTGATTTAGTCGCTTTGTCCAGGAAAAGACAGTTTTCCTTGAATCCTGGTTAAATTAAGAGCTGCCAAGCCTCCCCTTTTGGTCCTCTGAAGAGAGAATAAATAACTCAAAGGAGAAATGGGCTGTTAGCCATGTGGGGCCCACAATCGGCTAAATAATTTCAAGGCCCAAGGCAGCCTAGATAACAGGCAGCACTCCCTCAAACTGCTCTCTTTAAAAGATAAATCAGTAATTACGAGTAATGACTATAAGGAGCCGATCGGCTGAGTAATTTTCAAGGCCTGAAGAACAGGGAACTCTTTCCCCCCCAAAAGGTTCACTATAAGCAAGAAATCAGCACTGACAATAACGAAATAGAGAGAGAGGGGGAGAGGCACGAATATCAACAAGAATCCACGAATGGAATAAACTTAATAAAACCTGCTGTTCTCAAGTAGCTGGGAGCCAAATCTACCACGTCTGTCTGGGCTGAAGACCAAATCGAAACTGGGGGCGTGCCCTCAGCCAGACGGGCATGGCAGCTTTGATTGATTTGGTCTACGTGGGCAGGAGGTCCAAGTTAACCCATTGGTGTGTTGCAGAAAATCACAGGACTCAGACCACGGAATCAAAAGAAGTTGGTTTATTTGCGCAAAGGTTCAGAGCAAAAATCATAACAACCTCTGAACACCTTCTCATGGAATAACAAGTACATATATACTCTTTTAGAAGCAGCAAAACACGGAAATGTAACTTGTTAGCATTGATTGGTTACTTGAATTACAGCCCCGTTAGCCCCCCTGTTGCTATGTTAAAGTAGCTAAATATCTTGTCCCCCTCTCATGGATTGAGGTCACAGGTGTCTTGCCAAAGCATCTAAGTTTCTGGCAGCACATTTGTGGTTAGCTACCAGCGAGAGCGAGACATAGAAGCGAGACATATGTGGTTAACTGTAACAGACCTTCAAGCTTGACACTCATATGTGACCGACAGATGAACTTGTGGTTTGACATTTTCCACTTCCTTTTTGCTTCTTCTAACTAATACACGCATTTAAGACTCATGTCCTGTTTTATGACCTATGTCTTGTTTTATGTCCTGCCTTATTCCCCCCTTTGAGACTCCATTTTAGGTAACAATTGAGTCTCACTTTTATAGTTTCTACTTAAGCATTAGCTTTTTCCCAGCAAGCGAAGATAGCTGAGCAGAATTTACGCATATATGGATAGGCATAACATATGGCATGATTAACACTTTAGACTGGCACACATCTTTCTGTTTCCTGCTGCCAGTTCATCCTAGAGGCAGATAGCAATAATAAGAAAGAGTGAAAAATCCATAAAGTGATTCTCAAAAATCATCTTCCTCAGGCACGTCCTCCAATCCCCAGGGTGTAAGCCGTACATACTCTCCACCATCTGGATCCTCACCTTCCCTTCCTGGGTCTGAGGTGAACCTATTTTCCAAGGGTCCTTCTATCACAACCAATCCCCTTTCAACCCTTATTTCTTTTACTGACCTCATAACTAATTGTCTGATTAAAGGTATTACACATGGGATGAAGGCTAGTCCTGCTATTCCACATAACAACACAAACAGCATTTGTTTCCTCAATGTTCCCGGAGCCTTCTTCAAGTGTGAGAAGAGTTAATTGGCCATTCTCACAACATTTGGGACTATCGTTCAGGGTCTTATTACTCAACATGCCACTTGCAAACATTAGCCAAAGCCATAGAAGACTCATGTTTGATAATCTAAAATGAGTCAATGTCAACTTTTCTTTCCTTTTCTATCTTACAAGCCCAATATCCCACTCAGTTTCACACTCACAGTCACACCAAGGGGAACAATTGCAATTATGAAATTACCATATCAGGAAGATGGATGGGATTAGGTGTGATTTGGGAAAGGACAGGATCAGTCTTGGGTGAGCCACACAGCCGAGTCTTATTTGCTAAATATAATGTCCATACTCCCAAGACTCCTACTATACTACAGAGGACCCACTCCCAAGGTGCTTCAAACATAAGTGTCCCCAAGAGATACACACTGTCCTTGGTCACAGTTAGTGCTTTTTAGGTGCAACACCTGTTTCTTTGGGATTGGGACGTTTCCAGAAGAAAAGGTGTCCAATACAACAGGTCACAACCAGGGTGATCAGACCCACTAAGGCCAGACTCACTGCACCTATGGCTATGTATGGTCGGACTACCATTCCTTAAAATAGATCCAACCTACACCACACACCACTTCTAACACATTAACAGATGTTTTCCTTGTTCTTGTCTTCAGCCGTACGTAGAGGGTCAGCTTCCGGAGTGACACCAGTAAGGCCTTTTCTGCCCTGTATGTTGCCTGCCCGTTGCCGGTAGGGCAGTTATAGGGGGCTCTTCTTCAAGCGGACTACTAAAGGACGGGCCTCGTCCTGTTCTGCCTCCCAATATTCATCAACTGCAGGCTTAACTCGAGTCCAGTGAATCCAAGACTTGGATTCTAACACCTTACTGCAAGTGGAGAACACATGACCACAGTATACGGGCCCTTCCATTTAGGTTTCAAGTTTTCCCCTTTCCAGTGTTTTACCCATACTTTGTCTCCCACTTGAATATTATGACTGGGGGTACTCAAAAATGGTGGACTGAGGGACACACAATATTGTTGGATTGCTTGTATTTGCTTGTTTAATTCTCCCACCTTTTGACTCACCCATGTAGTCCCTAATTGACTTAAGTCCCCTATATGATTTTTCAAGTTAGAACTTATAATAGGGGGTCTTCCAAACATCATTTCAAAAGGAGATAGCCTAATTCCTTTTCGAGGGGTGCACGTCACAGACCAAAGTGCTAGTGGCAAAGCATCCACCCACTTAAGGTGAGTTTCAAGGCACCCCTTTGTCACCTTTTCCTTTATAGTCCGGTTCATTCTCTCTGCCCTTCCCCCGGATTGAGGATGAAAAGAACAATGAAACCTCCAGTGCGTCCCTAAGGATTTAGCCAGCGTCTGATTCACTTGATGTACAATCTCAGGTCCATTATCTGATGATATGAATGAGGGTACTCCATATCTGGGAATAATCTCCTTGAGCAAGATTCTGGCCACTTCTCGTGCCTGCTTGGTCTTGGTTGGGAAACATTCAGGCCACCCTGAATAATTGCACACTAGGACTAACATTGCTTTATATAGTCCACATTTTGGCATTTCTGTAAAATCAACAACCAATGAATCCATAGGGTAATATCCCTTAGGCTGACTTCCTGGCGGAAGAATAGGTCCTTGTCTTGGATTAACCTGGGCACAAATGTTACATCTCTCAGTTGCATGGGCACATAGCGAGTGAAGATGATTAATATACACAATACGGTGGAGGGCTTCAGCTAATGCACTCTTTCCCATGTGAGTAGTTGAATGAGTTTCTTTTACCACTGGCCAGGCTAAATTCTCAGGTACAAAAATCCTTCCGTCTGGGAGTACATACTACTCTCCCTGCTTGTGTCCTTGGAAATCTACACTTGCCTGTAGTTCCTCTGTTTTAGAATATCTAGGGCTCAGTCCTCTTGGCATTTCCAATGCTACATAAGCTGTCATGTCAGGGTAAACTTGGCTGTTTCGGGTTGCTGATAACCTTGCTTCTCTATCAGCTGCTCTATTTGCTTGGGTTACTTCATCTTGTCCCTTTTGATGTCCTTTACAGTGCATGACAGCTACCCTCTTTGGTCCTAAGACTGCTGTTATAAGTCTTTCAATCAGAAGAGGATGTTTAATTTCTTTTCCTGCAGCTGTTAAGAATCCTCTTTCTCTATAGACCACAGCATGTACATGTAATGTGAGGAATGCATATTTAGAATCAGTCCAATGTTTATACTTTCATCTCGTGCTCTTTCCAGTGCCCTTATTAGAGCCCACAGTTCTGCTGCTTGAGCACTTGTGCCTTTTGGGAGTGGCCCACTTTCTATGACTTTATCAAGTGAGACAACTGCATAGCCTGCATATCGTTCTCCTGTTGAGATGAAACTTGACCCATCAGTAAACCAATTATAGCCCACTGTTTTCAGTGGCACATCAGTTAAATCAGGCCTACATGAGAATTGACTTTCTATCACTTGCATACAGTTATGTTCAACTTTAGGACCTGGTATAGGCAATAGGGTTGCTGGGTTTAGGCCATTTGTCTGCTTCAATGTCACTTGAGGGTTTTGAATGAGGAGAGCTTGATACTTATAAATTCTGGAGTTAGTTATCCATAAATGTCCCTTTGTTTCCAAAACTCCACGAATTGCATGACTGGTATAGATTGTAGTTGGTTGTCCAAAAGTCAATTTATTAGCTTCCTCTATCAGGAGAGCTGTGGCTGCCAGAATTTTAAGACAATGTGGTCATCCCTTTGATACTCCATCAAGTTGTTTTGACAAGTAAGCTATGGGTTGTTGCCAACTTCCCTTTTCTTGAGTCAGGACTCCAAGAGCCATATTATTCTTTGAGTCCACATACAAATTGAAAGGTTTCTCGAGGTTGGGAAGTCCCATAACAGGAGCTTGAGATAATGCCACTTTTAAAGTCTCAAAAGCCTGTTTTTGTTCACACGTCCAAATAAAGGGCTCTCTTTCTCCCCCCTTTGTGGACTCATACAGTGGTTTGGCTAGCAGGGCAAAATTCGGTATCCATATTCTACAATAACCTGCTGCTCCTAAAAAAACCCGTAATTCTCTCCTATTAGTTGGCTCTGCAATTCGGCACACAGCTTCCTTTCTCTCATGTCCTATTGCTCTTTGGCCTTGACTTATACTATAACCTAAATATTTAACCTGGGGTTTCACTAATTGGGCTTTCTCCCTTGAGGCACAGTATCCTTTGTCCATCAACAGATGAAGTAGTTGGTTGGTGTTGTCCCAACAAGTTTCTTTTGTCTGTCTTGTTATTAACACATCATCAACATATTGGAGTAGTACATCTCCTTCCTCACAGGGCTGGAAGTCTTCTAAGTCTGAGGCCAAGGCGTTGCCAAAAAGAGTAGGTGAATTTTTAAATCCCTGAGGAAGTCTGGTCCAAGCATATTGTTTTCTCTGGCCTGTTACTGGGTCTTCCCACTCAAAAGCAAACAGCTTCTGACTGTCCTTATGTATTGGGATCATAAAGAAAGCGTCTTTCAAATCTACCACAGAGAACCAAACAGCTGATGCTGGAATCAAGCTCAGGAGGGTATATGGGTTAGGCACTACAGCATGTACAGTAATTGTAGCATTATTGACAATACGCAAATCTTGGACTGGTCGAAATGAGCCATCAGGCTTTGGGATGGGTAAGATTGGGGTGTTCCAAGGAGATTGAATAGTTGTTAAAATGCCTGCCTTTAAGTATTTGGTAATATGGTCTTGAATTGCTTGTGTAATGGGGCGAGGATAATTTCTCTGCCGGAGACGAATAGGCACTGCCAGAGGCTTCACTTGAATGACTAGTGGTGTATGGTGACCTGCATGTCCTGGCGGATTATCTTCTGCCCATAACTTGTGCACATCAAACTCCTGCCAAGTATCGAGGACTTGAACCTCTTGGGCCACCATTATTCGCCACATCTCATCTGGAGGATGCTTCATTACTAGTGCCATTTCATCTTTTTCAAATGACAAAGTTGCCCCCATTTTACATAACATGTCTCGACCCAATAAGGGAATGGGACACTCAGGCATATATAGGAATTGATGTTCAATGTCCCTTCCATTTAGGGAACATCTCAGGGGCTTTAGAAAAGGGTGACAATTTACTGAGCCATCAACTCCCTGTACATTTATGACATCAGCAGAGAAGGGAGCCAATAACCTAGTAACTACAGATCTAGATGCCCCCGTATCTACTAAAAAGGTCACATTATTGCCCCCTATCTTCATTCGGACCAAGGGTTCAGGGGGGGCTTGACTTAAACCCCGGTCCCCTTCAGTCCTCAGGCCATTGTTCAACTGCGGCCAAACCCAGGTTCTTGGATCGGTCGGTTGTCCACCAAATACCCCTCCGGTGCCGTCCGCCTCCTTCCGGAGAAATCATCCGTGCCGGCTGAAGGTTTAGCGTGACAGCCCCGATTGGGCACCGGTCGGTCCGTGCCGTCCTCAGCGAAATATCGCTCCAAGTCCCGGCGGAGTCGCCATACAAATGTTGCAGAAAATCACAGGACTCAGACCACGGAATCAAAAGAAGTTGGTTTATTTGCGCAAAGGTTCAGAGCAAAAATCATAACAACCTCTGAACACCTTCTCATGGAATAACAAGTACATATATACTCTTTTAGAAGCAGCAAAACACGGAAATGTAACTTGTTAGCATTGATTGGTTACTTGAATTACAGCCCCGTTAGCCCCCCTGTTGCTATGCTAAAGTAGCTAAATATCTTGTCCCCCTCTCATGGATCGAGGTCACAGGTGTCTTGCCAAAGCATCTAAGTTTCTGGCAGCACATTTGTGGTTAGCTACCAGCGAGAGCGAGACATAGAAGCGAGACATATGTGGTTAACTGTAACAGAGCTTCAAGCTTGACACTCATATGTGACCGACAGATGAACTTGTGGTTTGACATTTTCCACTTCCTTTTTGCTTCTTCTAACTAATACACGCATTTAAGACTCATGTCCTGTTTTATGACCTATGTCTTGTTTTATGTCCTGCCTTAGGTGGATTCTCCATTCTTCACGCTGGAGAACCTCCGATTTATGGAAGGCCGAGGTCCTCTTAATATAACAACTCAATGCCCTTCGAACGTCCAGCTTATGCCACTGACGCTCCGATGAGTGCGTTGGATTGGGACAAAAATCCGGGAGGACAAGCTCCTGTGACCTATGAAACAAGGAATTCACCTTGGGAACGAATGATGGATCAAGGCGAAGGACCACTCTGTCAGCATGAAAAACGCACAGGTCGTCTCTGACCGAAAGAGCAGCCAACTCCGAGATGCGTCTGGCCGAAGTAATAGCAATAAGAAAGGCCAATTTCATGGATAAAAACTGTAAGGAACAGTGTTTGACGGGCTCAAAAGATGTTAAGGTAAGGGCCTGTAAGACCCGAGGCAAGTCCCAAGAGGGATAACGGTGTACAACAGGTGGTCTGACATTAGTTGCCCCTTTAATGAAGGAGCGTACCATAGGGTGGTGTGCCAATGGCACTGCATTATCGCAAGTCAAAACCGTAGAGAGAGCAGCCACCTGTCTACGGATAGTGCTTGGAGACAAGCCCTTGTTAAGCCCCTCTAATAAATAGTCCAGTATATTTGGAATTGTGATAGCAGACAAGGCAAGGTTATTGGCCGTACACCATCGACAAAAATTCCTCCAGGAGGAATCGTAGATTCGATTGGTGGAAGGACGTCTGGAGGCCTGTATCATGGAAATGACCCCTGCCGAATATGACTCTCGTGTTAGGAGACTCCTCTCAAGTGCCAAATGGCCAACTGGAGCCATTGAGGATCCGGGTGGCGAAGGGTGCCCTGAATGAGCGCCACGCGCTCCGGAGGAATCCTCCAACATGGGGAGATGGAAAGGCTCACGAGGTCGGCAAACCACGGACGTCCCGGCCAGTGTGGAGCAACCAACAGAACCTCTGCCTGTTCTAGTAAAATGTTCCTGATTACGGCTGGAAGAAGGGGAAGCGGAGGGAAGGCGTAGAGCATACCCTTGGGCCACTGACTCCGTAGGGCATCGAGAGGGGAACCGGGAGTAAAACCTCGGGAGCTGGGCGTTCGCAGGTGATGCGAACAGGTCCAGAATCGGAGGTGCGAACCTCTCTGAGATCTCCCAGAATAGGCTGGGAAGCAGGCTCCACTTGGAGGGATCCAAAGTGGCTCGGCTTAAGGAGTCCACCTGTTGATTGGCTTCCCCCGAAATGTGTTCCGCCCTCAAGGAGGCCAGATGGCCTTCCGCCCAAGATATCAGCAACCGGGCTTCCGTCATCAGGGACTTGGACCGACTGCCCCCTTGCCGATTTATGTGGGCCTTTGCCGTCACATTGCCGGTCAGCACCAAAATGTGCTGACCCGACACTGTCTCCTTGAAGTGGAGAAGGGCAAGGTAAATGGCACGGAGCTCCAGCCAGTTGATATTGTGTCTGAGGTCCGAAAGGGACCAGCGACCCTGAGCTAGGTGGGGTCCCAAGTGCGCCCCCCAGCCAAAAAGGCTGGCATCGGTTGTCAGGGTCATCCTGACCGGTTCCTTGAACAGGGAACCTTTGGACAAGGCTGGGGATGCCCACCACCGAAGGGAGATCAATACTGGGTGAGGGATCCGCACCCTCTGATGAGAGGAACCTGTGCCCAGCGCCTGGAATGGCAGCAGGAACCACTGTAGAGCTCTGGAATGGAATCCGGCCCATGGCACTATTCCCAGACAGGAAATCATCTTTCCCAGAAGCTGGGAGAGAACCGCCAGGGTGGTCACTGGTCTTCCTTGCAATTGTCTGATTAGGGTCCGAATGCTCTCCTGACGGTCCCGTGAAAGATACACCATGCAAAGGCAGGTATCTATGATAGCGCCTAGATGAAGTAGACGGGTGGATGGAGCCATCTGGCTTTTCTGAAAATTTATGGAAAACCCCAGATTCTGGAGGGTTCTGATCGACAGGGCCAAATCGGACCGGGCCTTTCTTAAGGAGGTGGACTGAATGAGGATGTCGTCCAGATAACACTGGACTCTTACTGGGACCAACCTCAGGTGTGCAGCCAGAGCAGTCAAACCCTTTGTGAATGCCCGTGGGGCGGATGAAAGACCGAATGGAAGAGCTCGGTATTGGTAATGGTTGTAACAAAACCTGAGGTACCTGCGATGACTGGGAAGGATTGGAATATGCAGGTATGCCTCCGTGAGGTCTATGGAGGCCAGGAAATCGTGCCTTCTGATGCTGGCCAGAATGGATCAAAGAGTCTGCATCTTGAATTTTTTGTAAACCAGATGCTTGTTGAGACCCTTCAGATCGAGGATCGCCCTGACGTCTTTGGGACTACAAAGAGAATGGAGTAAAAACCTCGACAGGTCTGACCAGCTGGCACGGGCTCTATGGCTGTGATCTCTAAGAGATGTCTGATAGCCTCGGACATGAGTCGGGTCTTGCTCGGGTCCCTGGGCAAGAGACGAAATGCTCCGGAGGGAGGGATAGAAATTCGAGGGGGAGACCGTCCCTGATGGTGTTGAGGACCCACACATCTGAAGTGACTGCTTCCCATTCGGGGAGAAAAACAGTGAGTCTGTCCCCAATCGGAAGGGTTCTTCGAGAGTCACTTGTGTCTTCTAAAAGGACGGCCTCCCGCGCCCCGAAAGGGCCGTTTGGAATGGGGCTGCTGACGGAATTTGGGGGCAGGCCGATCCGTCTGGCGATCAGACCTGGGGAAAAATGGCTGGAAAGGCTGAGACCAATCTGATCCCGCACCTGGGCGATAGAATGGTCTGCGGGGGTAAGGGTTTGGACGTCTGTCCACTCTCCTATGTAGGTGAGGCAAGATCTTGCGCTTGTCCTTGTCCTCCACCAGGAAGGGGCCTAGGGCGTCTCCAAACAGCCGGCCACCCTCATAGGGAGCAGAAGCCAGGCGCCATTTTGACCTTAAGTCTGCCTTCCAGTGTTTGAGCCAAAACAACCTGCGGGTAGTTATGTTGGAGGCCAAGGCTCTGGATGAAAAACGAGCCGCGTGGAGCGAAGCGTCAGCTAGATATTCTGAAGTTGCTAATAACTTGCCTAGCATTTGGTGTGGCCGAATCTGATCCGGAGGGATCAAGGCCTGGAGCTCCCGGAGCCAAATGATAGAGGCCCTAGCAAAAAAGGAGGCCGAGGTTGAGGCTCTGATCGACCAAGCCGAAGCCTGATGAGACCTGCGTAGAGAAAATTCAGATTTTTTATCCTCCGCTTTCAGGACGTCTACCATGTCAGCCGGGGCCGTAGATGAAGAGAGGATAGGGGTCATGGCCTCATCTACTGTTGGGACCTCCAGGAGATCTGCTAGGGAAGGAGCTACACAAAACAACTTTTTATCTAAATTCCCAGGGGAAGGTAAAGTGGCTGGGGCTCCCCATTGTTTCCTGATGGTATCCAGGAAAAAGGGGGGACAGGGGATGTGTCTCTCATCCACCCGAGGCTCGGAGAAGAGAGGCTTAGGATCCCTACTAGTAGAGGGCCCTGCTTGAGGTTCCTGACCTGGGTCAATATTGGCCGAGGCAGTGGCCTTCATCAGTAAGGACTTGAACAAGCCCGGATCAAAAAGACCAACAAAGGGAGACGGATCCGGGGCGGTGTCCTCATCCTCAGACAATTGTATGTCCGGAGCCCCATACTCCTCAGAGCCAGAGTCCCTGGTCCTGGACGAAGGGGCTGAGTAAATTGACTCCGGATATTGAGGGGAGACCCGTTGCCAACTAGGCTCAGCCCTGGGAGCTAATGACTCCGGCCTGGGCGTGTGCTGAAAGGACGATGCCATGCCCTGAGCAAAGGCCTGGGCAAGCAAGGCTTGAAGCTGATCTGGACGCATCCCTAGTTCTGGAGGGCGAAGCCCGGCTGCAGTGGGGGTAAATGTGGCTTCAGGGACTGACATGGATGGAGCTGCAGGGGGGATCCATTGCGATCCCTGCAGTTGGCCAATTGGAGAAGCTATGCGCTGACCTGGGTCGCCCACAGGAGACCAAGCTCTAGGTGTTAGGGAGCTGGGTGGGACCGGTTGGGGATTGAATAGTGATCCTTCCTGAGAGGGAGGGATGTGAGGTCCAGTAGTCAGAGATTGTTGAGCCTTGGAGAATTGTTTCTCCAGGGCTAAATGTCTCCTATCTGCCGCTTTCTCAGCTGCTTTGGAACTCTTTTTGCCAGAACTGGACTTGCTCTTAGCCTTCAGGCTCCCTGCTGCTCTTGATGGAGCAGGATTGTCCATCTCTGGCATAGATTGGGCACCAAGAGAGGTTTCAGGAACCTCCTTATCCGCCATTGTACTGGACTGCGGATTAAACGTGTAGCAGGCCTCAGATGGCTGGTGCCAGCGCCCGCTTGTCCCAAGAGACAGGTGACCTGTCTAGGGAACCAGGTGTGCTATGCAAGTGCCTGCAGGTGGCACGTGAATTGGTGGGTGTCAGCCCACGCGCGCTCCTGTCTGCTGTTTTTCTCAGCAACTTCGGCAATCTCAGAGAGGGGCGCCGGAACCCAGGACAGGTAAAAGTCAATCAAATTAATACACAGGTCTGAATCAGACCGTGGAGGAATCAATGGCTACGGGCCTCAATTGGCTGAGCCAGAGCCTCTGCGCGCTAAGCACACCTGGTAGTGAAGCACAATAAATATCCAAGGCTATAATAAGCCTGCACAGGGGAGAAAAATGGCTGCCACTGTAAAGCGTGTTATAAACTGACCACAAAATGGCAGATGGAGAGCCTGAGAGAGAGATCCAAATAACAAGGCCAACAAATAAAGGGCCACTCTCAAGCTCTAATTAACACACGCTACTCAGAAAAAGAGGCCAAAAGCCTCAAACTCCCCAAATATCAGAAAGCCAGGCTTGAATCTGGCTCAGGTTTTTTTTTTGTTTTTTTTTAATATCCTCGTGGCACTCAAAATGGCGGCCGTAAATTGCGCGCTTAAAACGAGGCCAGGAAGGATCTCTGAATGATCCCAAAACGGCAACTGCACAAGCAAATTACAAGGAATGAAGGGGGGGGGACAATCCTAGCACCCCACCCTCTACAATCAGAGAGAACAAGAACGCTTGATAGCAGCGTTCGTGAGGCCGACGCCCAGCTGACTAGCGGCCGAAAAAACGAACCGCTTGCTGCAGCTGATCGTCGGCAAGAGAAAGGGAAGAAAAGGCAGCAGGGAACGAAATTCGTGTCCCTGCAGCTTAAAGTTAGAGTTTTAGGGGAAAAATCCACAGATGGGAAAGAGATCTACAACCTGCCTAGGAGAACCAACACCATGCGACTTCACTGGGCTGAAGACTAAGTCGTATCTGGGTCAGGATAGCAGGAGGCGTGGCTATTCTAATTGACTTAGTCTCGGGCAGGAAGTACGGTCTATAACCCATCTGTGGATTATCCATCTTCATGCTGGAGAAAATAAGGCAGAAGAAGTACTGTATAAATTGCTTAGAAGAGCAAAAACTGCTTCAAAAATTGACAATTATTGTGTAAGTATCTACACTGCATGCCAATGAAGTAATGCTTACAGAATCAGAAATTGGAGGATGAAATGGAAGGATACTTTTCAAGCTGGACTTGTAACATCCCAGTGGTGTTGGGTGGTCAAAAAAAAATATCAATATTTCTACCTGTCCTATCTGGTCAGGCCCTTCAGGGCCAGTCAGCTAAGGAATGCTGGTTGGCTGAGCTTAGAAGACGTGTCTTTTCCGCAATAGTGCCTGCCCTATGGAACATTCTCCCTCCCAAAATCAGGATGGCCCCAACTCTGCTAGCGTTTCCTGAGTCCTTAAAGACCTGGCTCTGGGCCTGAGCCAGAGGTTCCAAGTGTGTGCAGGGAGCAGTTTCTTGGTTACTTTAGCAATTATGGTGTATGCTTTATTCTCAGTATACATATTTTATTATATGTATTTCTCACCTATGTAGTTTTTGTATTATTGTAATTGTTTTTATT
Source organism: Azemiops feae (assembly GCA_023970755.1). NCBI lineage: Eukaryota > Metazoa > Chordata > Lepidosauria > Squamata > Viperidae > Azemiops > Azemiops feae. The sequence goes on from JALGBA010000965.1 coordinate 286,589, forward strand.
TCCTTTTCAATTTTGTTCATCACTCAGAATCACTTGTTGAGATGAACAACAACAATAATAATAATAATAATAATAATAATAATAATAATAATAATAATAATAATAATAATAATAATAATAATAATAATAATAAAGTTGGAAGGGACCTTGGAGGTAATCTACTCCAACCCCCTGCTCAGGCAGGAAACCCTATACCATTTCAGACAAATGGCTGTCCAGTCTCTTCTTAAAAACTTCCAGTGTTGGAGCATTCACCGCTTCTGGAGGCAGGTTGTTCCACTGGTTAATTGTTCTAACTGTCAGGAAGTTTCTCCTTAGTTCTAGGTTGCTTCTCTCCTTGATTAGTTTCCATTCGTTGCTCCTTGTCCTGCCTTCCGGTGCTTTGGAGAATAGCTTCACTCCCTCTTCTTTGTGGCAGCCCCTGAGATATTGGAACACTGCTATCATGTCCCCCCTCGTCCTTCTCTTCATTAAACTAGACATACCCAATTCCAGCAACCGTTCCTTATATGTTTTAGCCTCCAGACCTCTAATCATCTTTGTTGCTCTTCTCTGTACTCTTTCTAGAGTGTCAACATCTTTTTTACATCGTGGTGACCAAAACTGGATGTAGTATTCCAAGTGTGGCCTTATCAAGGCATTGTAAAGTGGTATTAACACTTCACGTGAACTTGATTCTATCCCTCTGTTAATGCAGCCTAACACTGTGTTGGCTTTTTTGGCAGCTGCAGCACACTGCTGGCTCATATCTAAGTGATTGTCCACTAGGACTCCGAGATCCCTCTCACAGTTGCTACTATTGAGCAAGGTACCACCTATACTATACCTGTACATTTGGTTTTTCTTGCCTAAATGTAGAACTTTACTTTTTTCATCGTTGAATTTCATTTTGTTAGATAGCGCCCAGTGTTCCAGTTTGTTCAGATCCTCCTGTATCTTAAGCCTATCTTCTGGAGTGTTGGCTATTCCTGCCAGCTTGGTGTCATCTGCAAATTTGATGAGTTACCCGTCTATCCCCTCGTCCAAATCATTGATGAAGATGTTGAAGAGCCCTGGGCCTAGAACAGAGCCCTGGGGCACCCCACTACACACTTCCCTCCATGTAGATGCAGTTCCATTGAGGACTACACGCTGAGTACGGCCAGTCAGCCAGCTACGAATCCATCTGGTGGTGATGCTGTCTAACTCACGTTTTCCTATCTTATCAAGTAGTAGGTTGTGATCTACTTTATCAAATGCCTTACTGAAGTCCAAGTAAATTATATCCACAGCATTCCTCTGGTCCACTAATTTTGTCACTTGGTCAAAGAATGCAATAAGATTTGTCTGGCATGATCTGTTTTTGACAAACCCATGTTGGCTTTTAGTAATAACTTTGTTTGTCTCTAGGTGTTCGCTGATTTGTTGTTTGATTATCTTCTCCAGAATCTTCCCAGGTATTGAGGTCAGGCTGATAGGTCTGTAGTTTCCTGGATCTATTTTTTTCCCTTTTTTGAAGATGGGAACTACATCAGCTCTTTTCCAGTCCTCTGGTAGTTCCCCAGTGCTCCAGGATCTTTGAAAAATATAGTTCAGTGGTTCTGAGATCACATCTGCCAGTTCCTTGAGAACCTTGGGGTGTAATCCATCTGGTCCTGGTGATTTGAACTCGTCTAGGTTGGATAGGTGCTCACTTACCATTTTCTTGCCTATCTTAACTTGTGTTTCTAATCTATTTTTTATGGTACTGTTTTTGATAGGTTGGACTGTTTTTTCCCTTTGTGTAAAGACAGATGCAAAAAATGAATTAAATAGTTCTGCTTTCTCCCTGTTGCTTGTCACCTTCTTGCCACTTTCCCCCACTAATAGACCAATCATTTCCTTAACTTTTTTCTTGTTTTTTACATGTTGAAAGAAGCTTTTTTTTTTTATGAATGAATGAATGAATGAAGATGGTGATCACATCCCCATGATTGAAGACCTGCCCCTTTGTAGGTCTGTCAACTTCACATATATTGACAATGGAGGCCAGGTTCAATCCCATGGTTGCAACCTCCATCTTGATTTTTTGATCTCTTCCCTGTGGATGCTGCTGGAGCATCTGGTGCTCTGCCATGTACTTGGAGTGATTCCCATTGTAGCTATGATGGTTCTATGAAATGGATAGCTTTCCTTTATGTTCAGATTTTTTTTCTGCCTATTTTGTATATATTTTTGTATATATTATTTGAGTCAAAAAAAGCAATTTAGTTAAAGTATTTTTGGAAGAACTGGCCCGTTGATATTCATTAAACAACCTCCCTCCTTCTCCAATTCCCCACAGTTTTATTGAGAGCTTTCTCTTCCATTCCATCAGTTCTCCTTCCTTATCCTCCAGTATGTTCTGAAACCTTGGTTTGTAAAATGTCTTTTCCATTTCCAATATTATCATTGTGTCTTCTAAGTCTTCATTTATCTGAGTCTGGTCACAATTTTCTTCCTTCAGATCCTCAATACTGTACTTGTGTCAGCATTTTCTATTTTTCCTTCTGTTTTCTGAGTTGCTGGTTCCTTCTCTGTATTTATTTTCTGGGTTTGTAGATTTAAATTAGAAAATTGATCTTTTATCTCCTTTGTGTTTCTTTTAACCTCATCATGAGTTAAAGCGATTGTTTCTTGTATTAATTTCAGCATGGAGAGAATTTCTTTCTGTGATTCATCAGTATTTTCTTGGTAATCTGGCAAACTGAGGCTTCTGGAGACAGATGTTAAAGATGGTTTTTCACCATTTAGAGTTAAGCAGGAAACATCCATTTTATTTTTTGTAAGTAGTCTTTATAATTTTATCCAACCAACTAGCCGTTCTTAAACCTCCCCTAAGCAGATATAAGTAAAGTTCAAATTATTCTGTCCAATGAGAAAGATATCCTTTCTATCCAGGGAGAAAAAAGAACCATTACAGATTGTTTAATAATCAAGATTTATAATTCAAAGTGTTCCATCATATCCAGCAATAGTATATGTATCTTCTACAGGAAAATAGTTCCACAATACAGTTCTGGAAGTCAGTATTTTTGTTCATAGTTCAGACAGGCCAGTTTTAAAATGATGTTATTGTCTCTGCCACACAGATAAGCAGTCCCCAAGCCTGTTCCTTTTTCTCAGCTGCAAATCTCAAAAGTCAGAGCTTCAAGGCCAGCCAAAGTCTTATCTCACTCTGGGCTTCAAGCCAGGTTACCTTTAGGCATAAATAAATTGTAGTGCTGTAATTCACCACTAGATGTCATCAACGCCGTTTTTCAGTTTTTAAATCTAAAACTTATATTGTAAACTTTTCCAGCCTTTTTTTTTTTTAAAGTCTTAAAAACACTTTTAGTCCCCAAATTTCCAAGTCATATGAATATATATATATTAGTTCCAGGTTGGTCTTGTAGGTTTCTCCTTTTCCCCCAGGTAATTAATTTGCTGCTTTCCTGAGGGAATGGGGTGGAAGTTCCCTTTCCCTTCTTCTCAAGGGAAGTGCTTTGGGCAGATTTTCAGGAAAAGGTCTTAAAATCATAAAGAGAGGCTTAGGTCTCACCCAGTTTCATCCACGTTGCTGTAAGTTTGCTTGGTAGTGCTTGATGTCTTCCGTTGACAGCAGCTTCTGACTGGCTACGCGAATGTAGCCAGTCTTCCCCCCGCCGGTTTGGAGGGCTTCCTCGGATCAAACGGGAGGGCTGCCACCACCCCCCGTGATCAAACGAGGGTCCCCTCCTCGCTTGCCGCCTCTACGGGGCGGCTTTCGACCCTTTCCAGGGTCCCCCAGCAGGGCGAAATCAAATGCGGAAGACGGAGCCCGTCTTCCTGCATCTGCCTCGCCGCGATGCCATCACCGGAAGCCGATAGTTGTCCTTTGATTATGCTAGTGTGGTACTCATGAGTTCTGGACTCCTGAAGCAACATCTCAAGAAGAGTAGCTTTTTTCTTCCAGCAAGAATTTTTATCAGTCTCTAACGGTAGCTAAGAAATGTTTCAACCAAGATCCTTTATTTTCCTCTATGGAATTTGAAAAACATTGCATTTCAGCCTACACCATAAGTCAGTTTACATTTTACAATCTGTGAGGCTGATTCTTCAGAAAAGGGAATTGAGAGGAATCAAAATAGCTGCAACTAAGACAAAACAAGTCCAGAATAACTGGGAAATTTGGGATGGAACCGGAGCACTTACTGCCATGTTACAGGTCTAGGACAATTGATCATGGACACATGGCCATGCCCACTTCACCCTGGTCTCCCCGGGCAAGCTGACCCACTGCGGGCGTTCGTCCCTGGATGGCCCTCCATGGACACTTGACTGCGCCCACCCCACCCCAGGCGACCCACTGCGGGCCTTTGTCCATGGCTGGCCCTCCTTCAGGGCCATACCGCCACCACTATCATCCTACTGCTTCTCCCACACTGTCTAGTTGCGGGCGATACACTGTGACACAAATCTCCACAGCTGATTTCCTCCATGGGATGATTAACCCCGCTTGTGTACCTGCCAATGGGAGGTCCAGGGGGCATCAGTGGCAGATGGGGTGGGGTGGGCACTTGCGGAAAAGTGCCTGCACGATTGTGGCCTCTGTGGAGGCTGGTGGTAGGCTCTCTGCATTGTCCCTGGGCTGGCGGTTTCAGCCCCGACCCCCTTTGCGGCTCTGCCCACACAGCCATGGGAGAGTTGGCGGCTGGAGTCACGGCAGTGCGGTCTTCGGAGCGCCCCTGCCTCCAGCCCTGGTATAACTCTCCCGTGGCTGTGTGGGCAGAGCTGCGAAGGGGGGCCAGGGGGCCAATACCACCAGCCCAGGAACGATGCAGAGAGACTACCACCGGCCTCCAGAGCTGCCACTGAAACCATACAATACAGGCGGCGAACAGGGAGCAGGCAGCAGGAGGCGGTGCCGCAGAAGCCAAGCAGCAGGTGGAGGCGGCGGCTGCCGGCGCCTGGCAGGTGATCTGTGGGGAGGGGCGAAGTAGGGGCAGCGGGGGCCGAAGAAAGCCCCTCCAGCGACGGACGCAGCTCTTGCGCAGCGAGGGCGGAGGCCTTTCGCCATCACTCCCCCGGCTCCAAAACGGGGAAGGGGGATTGAGCCTCCCCCATCCATCCTCCATAGCATGGCAGTCTGGCTCGAGAGGGGAGTGAAAGGGAAGAGGTGGGTGGGCAGTTGGGTCATTGAATGGGGGGGGGAGGTCTAACTAATACACGCATTTAAGACTCATGTCCTGTTTTATGACCTATGTCTTGTTTTATGTCCTGCCTTATTCCCCCCTTTGAGACTCCATTTTAGGTAACAATTGAGTCTCACTTTTATAGTTTCTACTTAAGCATTAGCTTTTTCCCAGCAAGCGAAGATAGCTGATTTTCCTGATAACTGCTGGGATCAGAGGGAGAGGTGGGAAGGCATACCGTAGTCCCCCTGGCCAAGGGCTGTGAAGAGCGTCCGTCCTCTCTGCCCCCGGAGAAGGGAACCTAGAAAAGAATCTTTGAAGTTGGGAGTTCGCCGGAGAGGCGAATAAGTCCAGGACCGGCAACCCGAACCTCTCCGATATCTCCCTGAAGAGATCCGGATGTAGACTCCATTCTGAATGGTCTACTGTCGTCCGGCTTAAGCAATCCGCCTGACGATTTGCCTCCCCCGAGATGTGTTCGGCTTTCAGGGAGAGGAGATTGTTTTCTGCCCAGGACCCCAATAACATGGCCTCGGCCATGAGAGACCGGGATCGGGTACCGCCTTGACGGTTCACATGGGCTTTTGCGGCCACGTTGTCCATCAGGACCAGCACGTGTTGCCCCGCAATCTGGTTGCAGAAGTGGCGAAGGGCCAGATGAATGGCTCTCAGTTCCAGCCAGTTGATATTGTGTGTCAGATCTGCTCTGGACCACCGACCCTGAGCCAACTGAGATTGGAAATGAGCCCCCCAGCCAAACAGAATGGCGTCTGTGGTCAATGTTAGCCTGCTGGGCTCCTTGAATAGTGACCCTCTTGTCGCCTCTGGGGAAGCCCACCAGAGAAGGGATCTTAGGGTCTGAAGAGGAACCCGTACCCTTTGGTTGGAAGAGCTTGTGCCCAGTCTTTGGAATGGGAGCAAGAACCATTGAAGGTGTCTGGAGTGTAGTCTGGCCCAAGGCACTATCTCTAAGCAAGATATCATCTTTCCCAATAACTGGGAGAGGATAGCCAGTGTTACTACACATTTCCTGCGGATTTTGAGAACCATGTCTCGAATGCTGTTTTGACAGTCTCGAGACAGATAGACCCGGCAAAGGTCTGTGTCTATTATCGCGCCCAAGTGTAGTAGGCGTGTTGAGGGAGCCAATTGACTTTTTTGAAAGTTGACTGAGAAACCATGGTCCTGAAGAGACCTTATGGTGAGGGCCAGTTCCGCCTGGGCGGCCAGAGCATAGGACGACTGGATGAGAATGTCGTCCAGGTAACATTGGACGTGCACCGGTACTAACCGTAGGTGTGCGGCAAGTACCGTCAGGATCTTGGTGAAGACCCTGGGAGCCGAGGATAGGCCGAACGGGAGGGCTCTGTATTGGTAATGGCTGTTGGAATAGCAAAACCGGAGATATTGCCGATGGTTTGGGTGTATAGGGATGTGGAGGTACGCCTCCGTAAGGTCTATGGACGTCAGAAAGTCCCCCCGTCTTACGCTTGCCAAGATGGACTGAAGCGTCTGCATCTTGAACCTTCGGTACGACAGGTGAGAGTTGAGGCCCTTGAGGTCTAGTATCGCCCTCCATCCCCCTGAGGCCTTTGGAACAACGAATAAGATGGAGTAAAAACCCTGTTTCAGCTGATCGACTGGTACCCGTTCTATGGCTCGTATGTTTAACAGATGCAGAATGGCCTCCCCCAGGAGGTTCTTCTTGACTGGATTCCTGGGGAGGGGACAGGAAACAAAGCGCCGGGGTGGCCTGGCCACGAACTCCAGAGACAGCCCGTCCCTGATGGTGCTTAGCACCCAAGAGTCTGTGGTCGTGGTCTCCCATTGGTGGAGAAAGTAAGTTAGTCTGCCACCTATGGGAGCCTCCCTCCCCAAGTCACCTGGATCTACGGAAGGGACGGCCGCCCCTGCCTTGAAAGGAACGCCTACCCTGGGCCTGCTGTCTGTATCTGTCCCTGTACCCGGACCGGTCAAATGAACGGTCCGGGCCTGCGGGAAATGGCCGGGAGACCTGTGCTGAGGCCGAATCTCATCCCGTCCGAAAGGGCTGTCGACGGGTATACGGGGAGAAACAACGGCTAGGTCTCCTGGAAAGGTGATAGAGAACCCTCCATTTCTCCCTGTTTTCAACTAAGTAGGGGGTCAGGGCCTCCCCAAAGAGACGGGCGCCGCGGTACGGGGCGGAGGCTACACGCCATTTGTGTCTAGCCTCGGCCTTCCAATTTCTGAGCCATAGAAGTCTGCGTGCAGAGACGTTGGATGCTATGGCACAGGCAGAGAATCTGGCAGCCTGCAAAGATACGTCCGCCATGTACTGCGATGCGGCCATTATTTTCGTCAAGTCCTGATGGACTCTTACCTCCTCTGGGGAAATTCTAGCCTGTAATTGGCGGAGCCAGATAAGAGAGAGTCTTCCGAAGAATGAGGCTGAAGTAGAAGCTCTTATTGACCAAGCTGAAGCTTGGTGTGTCCTGCGGAAAGAAGCCTCGGATTTCTTATCCTCGGGCTTCAACGCCTCCGCCATATCTCCAGGTACCCTGGAATCAGAATATAAAGGCAATAAAGACTTATCAACCCCAGGCACCTCCAGGGCCTCATTCAGGACCGGTTCAGTGTCAAGCAAGTTACGGTCGATTCCCCCAGTAGAGGGAGGAGCACTTGGGGCCTCCCATTGTCCCCTAATGGATTTCAAAAACATGGGGGGGCAAGGTATTTGTTTGTGTAGCACCACCAGTTCTGAAAACAACGGGTCCGTGTCCTGGCCAGGAAGCTGTTCAGGCACCTGCTCAGGTACCGATGGCTGAACCGGATGTATCTTACCGGTCGCACAGGCCTTGCGGAGCAGGGACGGAAATAGCGAGGGATTAAACAGTCCTATTAGAGGAGGAGGTTCCTGAGGAGGCTCCTCATCGTCCGACCACTCTTCCTCCGCCTGACTATACTCCGCGTATTCCGAGCCCCCGCTGGCAAAGGAGTGAGGAGGTGAGTCAGAAATTGGGTACTGGACGACACCTGACCTCGAGGGGTCAGGTGATGGCATGGGGATCATGGGAGCGGGAGCCACTTGAGGACGCCTCATGGGCGTCAGGCTTGAGTAACTGCCTGAGAAACCAATTCTTGCAGATGAGCTTTGAAGGATGGATCCTCCAGCTCAAGAAGCCCCGCTGCTGTGGGGGTAAAGGTGGCAGTTGGAGCCTGGCCCGCCAGGGGTGATCTCTCAAGGGGTCGAAGCCCCGCTGCAGTTGGAGTAAATGTGGCTTCTGGAGCCTTAGGGTCCTGAAGCCCCTGTTCCTCTCCAAAGAGGGAAAGGAGTTCCTGATAAGGACCAGTTGAAGGGGCCCCCTCTGAATCCCGCTCTGGGGACCATGGGGCCTGGGGCTCAGGTTGAGGGCCACAAGGTAGTGTCACCGTTGTGGTAGGGGGCGGCTTAACCGTCTCCCCTACAGCCAGTCTTTGTGCACGGGAGAACTGTCTCTCCAGGGCATGGTGCCTACGGCCGGCCTGCTTGTCGGTCGCCTTGAAGGCTGCTTTCTTTGAGCCGGCCTTGGTCTTGGCCTTGATTTTTGCAGCTGCCTCCTGACTAGAGGACTTAAGCTTTCCATGTCCACTGGAAGTGGAAGCCTGTGGCTCGGTGTTATCTGCCATTGTAAAGCGAGAGTTTTCAGTGGGGTGCTGAAGCATCTCGGTCTGCAAGAGATGCGGCTGTTAACCACCAAGGTGGGACTGGCCTCCACGTGGATCAGTGATGGTCCGGCCCACCGGCAAGCACGGACTCACACTTAGCGACGGATGTCGCGGGTCACTAGCGATGATGAGACTGAGCGTGAGACCTACTTTGAGGCCAATTTTGCGTTTAGTGACGGGATCAACACGTGTCTCACTTAGTGACGGCAAGCTCAGTATTGACCGTTCACTAGATGCAGACTATGGCAACAGGCTATAACTGGCATGTACAAATACAGGGGGCCACAGTATCCGTGCTGCAAAATAGGGTCAAGCAGAGCCCTCGTGGCCAGCAGCAAGTAAGGCCTAAAATGGCAAGCAACCAAAGGCCTGATTAGAATCAAAATCCCCTGACACACACTGAATAATGATTCCAACAGGAGGAATGCAAATGAGTGGCCTTTTGGATTACTCCCTCCCCTGCTCCGTCCGGAATTCAAGGCCTTGACTGCTTGCTGCAGACTAAAATGGCGGCCGCCAGTAATCCGGACCAGGGGAAAATGAAAGTAAGCTGATTTAGTCGCTTTGTCCAGGAAAAGACAGTTTTCCTTGAATCCTGGTTAAATTAAGAGCTGCCAAGCCTCCCCTTTTGGTCCTCTGAAGAGAGAATAAATAACTCAAAGGAGAAATGGGCTGTTAGCCATGTGGGGCCCACAATCGGCTAAATAATTTCAAGGCCCAAGGCAGCCTAGATAACAGGCAGCACTCCCTCAAACTGCTCTCTTTAAAAGATAAATCAGTAATTACGAGTAATGACTATAAGGAGCCGATCGGCTGAGTAATTTTCAAGGCCTGAAGAACAGGGAACTCTTTCCCCCCCAAAAGGTTCACTATAAGCAAGAAATCAGCACTGACAATAACGAAATAGAGAGAGAGGGGGAGAGGCACGAATATCAACAAGAATCCACGAATGGAATAAACTTAATAAAACCTGCTGTTCTCAAGTAGCTGGGAGCCAAATCTACCACGTCTGTCTGGGCTGAAGACCAAATCGAAACTGGGGGCGTGCCCTCAGCCAGACGGGCATGGCAGCTTTGATTGATTTGGTCTACGTGGGCAGGAGGTCCAAGTTAACCCATTGGTGTGTTGCAGAAAATCACAGGACTCAGACCACGGAATCAAAAGAAGTTGGTTTATTTGCGCAAAGGTTCAGAGCAAAAATCATAACAACCTCTGAACACCTTCTCATGGAATAACAAGTACATATATACTCTTTTAGAAGCAGCAAAACACGGAAATGTAACTTGTTAGCATTGATTGGTTACTTGAATTACAGCCCCGTTAGCCCCCCTGTTGCTATGTTAAAGTAGCTAAATATCTTGTCCCCCTCTCATGGATTGAGGTCACAGGTGTCTTGCCAAAGCATCTAAGTTTCTGGCAGCACATTTGTGGTTAGCTACCAGCGAGAGCGAGACATAGAAGCGAGACATATGTGGTTAACTGTAACAGACCTTCAAGCTTGACACTCATATGTGACCGACAGATGAACTTGTGGTTTGACATTTTCCACTTCCTTTTTGCTTCTTCTAACTAATACACGCATTTAAGACTCATGTCCTGTTTTATGACCTATGTCTTGTTTTATGTCCTGCCTTATTCCCCCCTTTGAGACTCCATTTTAGGTAACAATTGAGTCTCACTTTTATAGTTTCTACTTAAGCATTAGCTTTTTCCCAGCAAGCGAAGATAGCTGAGCAGAATTTACGCATATATGGATAGGCATAACATATGGCATGATTAACACTTTAGACTGGCACACATCTTTCTGTTTCCTGCTGCCAGTTCATCCTAGAGGCAGATAGCAATAATAAGAAAGAGTGAAAAATCCATAAAGTGATTCTCAAAAATCATCTTCCTCAGGCACGTCCTCCAATCCCCAGGGTGTAAGCCGTACATACTCTCCACCATCTGGATCCTCACCTTCCCTTCCTGGGTCTGAGGTGAACCTATTTTCCAAGGGTCCTTCTATCACAACCAATCCCCTTTCAACCCTTATTTCTTTTACTGACCTCATAACTAATTGTCTGATTAAAGGTATTACACATGGGATGAAGGCTAGTCCTGCTATTCCACATAACAACACAAACAGCATTTGTTTCCTCAATGTTCCCGGAGCCTTCTTCAAGTGTGAGAAGAGTTAATTGGCCATTCTCACAACATTTGGGACTATCGTTCAGGGTCTTATTACTCAACATGCCACTTGCAAACATTAGCCAAAGCCATAGAAGACTCATGTTTGATAATCTAAAATGAGTCAATGTCAACTTTTCTTTCCTTTTCTATCTTACAAGCCCAATATCCCACTCAGTTTCACACTCACAGTCACACCAAGGGGAACAATTGCAATTATGAAATTACCATATCAGGAAGATGGATGGGATTAGGTGTGATTTGGGAAAGGACAGGATCAGTCTTGGGTGAGCCACACAGCCGAGTCTTATTTGCTAAATATAATGTCCATACTCCCAAGACTCCTACTATACTACAGAGGACCCACTCCCAAGGTGCTTCAAACATAAGTGTCCCCAAGAGATACACACTGTCCTTGGTCACAGTTAGTGCTTTTTAGGTGCAACACCTGTTTCTTTGGGATTGGGACGTTTCCAGAAGAAAAGGTGTCCAATACAACAGGTCACAACCAGGGTGATCAGACCCACTAAGGCCAGACTCACTGCACCTATGGCTATGTATGGTCGGACTACCATTCCTTAAAATAGATCCAACCTACACCACACACCACTTCTAACACATTAACAGATGTTTTCCTTGTTCTTGTCTTCAGCCGTACGTAGAGGGTCAGCTTCCGGAGTGACACCAGTAAGGCCTTTTCTGCCCTGTATGTTGCCTGCCCGTTGCCGGTAGGGCAGTTATAGGGGGCTCTTCTTCAAGCGGACTACTAAAGGACGGGCCTCGTCCTGTTCTGCCTCCCAATATTCATCAACTGCAGGCTTAACTCGAGTCCAGTGAATCCAAGACTTGGATTCTAACACCTTACTGCAAGTGGAGAACACATGACCACAGTATACGGGCCCTTCCATTTAGGTTTCAAGTTTTCCCCTTTCCAGTGTTTTACCCATACTTTGTCTCCCACTTGAATATTATGACTGGGGGTACTCAAAAATGGTGGACTGAGGGACACACAATATTGTTGGATTGCTTGTATTTGCTTGTTTAATTCTCCCACCTTTTGACTCACCCATGTAGTCCCTAATTGACTTAAGTCCCCTATATGATTTTTCAAGTTAGAACTTATAATAGGGGGTCTTCCAAACATCATTTCAAAAGGAGATAGCCTAATTCCTTTTCGAGGGGTGCACGTCACAGACCAAAGTGCTAGTGGCAAAGCATCCACCCACTTAAGGTGAGTTTCAAGGCACCCCTTTGTCACCTTTTCCTTTATAGTCCGGTTCATTCTCTCTGCCCTTCCCCCGGATTGAGGATGAAAAGAACAATGAAACCTCCAGTGCGTCCCTAAGGATTTAGCCAGCGTCTGATTCACTTGATGTACAATCTCAGGTCCATTATCTGATGATATGAATGAGGGTACTCCATATCTGGGAATAATCTCCTTGAGCAAGATTCTGGCCACTTCTCGTGCCTGCTTGGTCTTGGTTGGGAAACATTCAGGCCATCCTGAATAATTGCACACTAGGACTAACATTGCTTTATATAGTCCACATTTTGGCATTTCTGTAAAATCAACAACCAATGAATCCATAGGATAATATCCCTTAGGCTGACTTCCTGGCGGAAGAATAGGTCCTTGTCTTGGATTAACCTGGGCACAAATGTTACATCTCTCAGTTGCATGGGCACATAGCGAGTGAAGATGATTAATATACACAATACGGTGGAGGGCTTCAGCTAATGCACTCTTTCCCATGTGAGTAGTTGAATGAGTTTCTTTTACCACTGGCCAGGCTAAATTCTCAGGTACAAAAATCCTTCCGTCTGGGAGTACATACTACTCTCCCTGCTTGTGTCCTTGGAAATCTACACTTGCCTGTAGTTCCTCTGTTTTAGAATATCTAGGGCTCAGTCCTCTTGGCATTTCCAATGCTACATAAGCTGTCATGTCAGGGTAAACTTGGCTGTTTCGGGTTGCTGATAACCTTGCTTCTCTATCAGCTGCTCTATTTGCTTGGGTTACTTCATCTTGTCCCTTTTGATGTCCTTTACAGTGCATGACAGCTACCCTCTTTGGTCCTAAGACTGCTGTTATAAGTCTTTCAATCAGAAGAGGATGTTTAATTTCTTTTCCTGCAGCTGTTAAGAATCCTCTTTCTCTATAGACCACAGCATGTACATGTAATGTGAGGAATGCATATTTAGAATCAGTCCAATGTTTATACTTTCATCTCGTGCTCTTTCCAGTGCCCTTATTAGAGCCCACAGTTCTGCTGCTTGAGCACTTGTGCCTTTTGGGAGTGGCCCACTTTCTATGACTTTATCAAGTGAGACAACTGCATAGCCTGCATATCGTTCTCCTGTTGAGATGAAACTTGACCCATCAGTAAACCAATTATAGCCCACTGTTTTCAGTGGCACATCAGTTAAATCAGGCCTACATGAGAATTGACTTTCTATCACTTGCATACAGTTATGTTCAACTTTAGGACCTGGTATAGGCAATAGGGTTGCTGGGTTTAGGCCATTTGTCTGCTTCAATGTCACTTGAGGGTTTTGAATGAGGAGAGCTTGATACTTATAAATTCTGGAGTTAGTTATCCATAAATGTCCCTTTGTTTCCAAAACTCCACGAATTGCATGACTGGTATAGATTGTAGTTGGTTGTCCAAAAGTCAATTTATTAGCTTCCTCTATCAGGAGAGCTGTGGCTGCCAGAATTTTAAGACAATGTGGTCATCCCTTTGATACTCCATCAAGTTGTTTTGACAAGTAAGCTATGGGTTGTTGCCAACTTCCCTTTTCTTGAGTCAGGACTCCAAGAGCCATATTATTCTTTGAGTCCACATACAAATTGAAAGGTTTCTCGAGGTTGGGAAGTCCCATAACAGGAGCTTGAGATAATGCCACTTTTAAAGTCTCAAAAGCCTGTTTTTGTTCACGCGTCCAAATAAAGGGCTCTCTTTCTCCCCCCTTTGTGGACTCATACAGTGGTTTGGCTAGCAGGGCAAAATTTGGTATCCATATTCTACAATATCCTGCTGCTCCTAAAAAACCCCGTAATTCTCTCCTATTAGTTGGCTCTGCAATTCGGCACACAGCTTCCTTTCTCTCATGTCCTATTGCTCTCTGACCTTGACTTATAGTATAACCTAAATATTTAACCTGGGGTTTCACTAATTGGGCTTTCTCCCTTGAGGCACGGTATCCTTTGTCCATCAACAGATGAAGTAGTTGGTTGGTGTTGTCCCAACAAGTTTCTTTTGTCTGTCCAGTTATTAACACATCATCAACATATTGGAGTAGTACATCTCCTTCCTCACATGGCTGGAAGTCTTCTAAGTCTGAGGCCAAGGCATTGCCAAAAAGAGTAGGTGAATTTTTAAATCCCTGAGGAAGTCTGGTCCAAGCATATTGTTTTCTCTGGCCTGTTACTGGGTCTTCCCACTCAAAAGCAAACAGCTTCTGACTGTCCTTATGTATTGGGATCATAAAGAAAGCGTCTTTCAAATCTACCACAGAGAACCAAACAGCTGATGCTGGAATCAAGCTCAGGCGGGTATATGGGTTAGGCACTACAGCATGTACAGTAATTGTAGCATTATTAACAATACGCAAATCTTGGACTGGTCGAAATGAGCCATCAGCCTTTGGGATGGGTAAGATTGGGGTGTTCCAAGGAGATTGAATAGTTGTTAAAATGCCTGCCTTTAAGTATTTGGTAATATGGTCTTGAATTGCTTGTGCAATGGGACGAGGGTAATTTCTCTGCCGGAGACGAATAGGCACTGCCAGAGGCTTCACTTGAATGACTAGTGGTGTATGGTGGACTGCATGTCCTGGCGGATTATCTTCTGCCCATAATTTGTGCACATCAAACTCCTGCCAAGTATCGAGGACTTGAACCTCTTGGGCCACCATTATTCGCCACATCTCATCTGGAGGATGCTTCATTACTAGTGCCATTTCGTCTTTTTCAAATGACAAAGTTGCCCCCATTTTACATAACATGTCTCGACCCAATAAGGGAATGGGACACTCAGGCATATATAGGAATTGATGTTCAATGTCCCTTCCATTTAGGGAACATCTCAGGGGCTTTAGAAAAGGGTGACAATTTACTGAGCCATCAACTCCCTGTACATTTATGACATCAGCAGAGAAGGGAGCCAATAACCTAGTAACTACAGATCTAGATGCCCCCGTATCTACTAAAAAGGTCACATTATTGCCCCCTATCTTCATTCGGACCAAGGGTTCAGGGGGGGCTTGACTTAAACCCCGGTCCCCTTCAGTCCTCAGGCCATTGTTCAACTGCGGCCAAACCCAGGTTCTTGGATCGGTCGGTTGTCCACCAAATACCCCTCCGGTGCCGTCCGCCTCCTTCCGGAGAAATCATCCGTGCCGGCTGAAGGTTTAGCGTGACAGCCCCGATTGGGCACCGGTCGGTCCGTGCCGTCCTCAGCGAAATATCGCTCCAAGTCCCGGCGGAGTCGCCATACAAATGTTGCAGAAAATCACAGGACTCAGACCACGGAATCAAAAGAAGTTGGTTTATTTGCGCAAAGGTTCAGAGCAAAAATCATAACAACCTCTGAACACCTTCTCATGGAATAACAAGTACATATATACTCTTTTAGAAGCAGCAAAACACGGAAATGTAACTTGTTAGCATTGATTGGTTACTTGAATTACAGCCCCCTTTCAGCCCCCCTGTTGCTATGCTAAAGTAGCTAAATATCTTGTCCCCCTCTCATGGATCGAGGTCACAGGTGTCTTGCCAAAGCATCTAAGTTTCTGGCAGCACATTTGTGGTTAGCTACCAGCGAGAGCGAGACATAGAAGCGAGACATATGTGGTTAACTGTAACAGAGCTTCAAGCTTGACACTCATATGTGACCGACAGATGAACTTGTGGTTTGACATTTTCCACTTCCTTTTTGCTTCTTCTAACTAATACACGCATTTAAGACTCATGTCCTGTTTTATGACCTATGTCTTGTTTTATGTCCTGCCTTAGGTGGATTCTCCATTCTTCACGCTGGAGAACCTCCGATTTATGGAAGGCCGAGGTCCTCTTAATATAACAACTCAATGCCCTTCGAACGTCCAGCTTATGCCACTGACGCTCCGATGAGTGCGTTGGATTGGGACAAAAATCCGGGAGGACAAGCTCCTGTGACCTATGAAACAAGGAATTCACCTTGGGAACGAATGATGGATCAAGGCGAAGGACCACTCTGTCAGCATGAAAAACGCACAGGTCGTCTCTGACCGAAAGAGCAGCCAACTCCGAGATGCGTCTGGCCGAAGTAATAGCAATAAGAAAGGCCAATTTCATGGATAAAAACTGTAAGGAACAGTGTTTGACGGGCTCAAAAGATGTTAAGGTAAGGGCCTGTAAGACCCGAGGCAAGTCCCAAGAGGGATAACGGTGTACAACAGGTGGTCTGACATTAGTTGCCCCTTTAATGAAGGAGCGTACCATAGGGTGGTGTGCCAATGGCACTGCATTATCGCAAGTCAAAACCGTAGAGAGAGCAGCCACCTGTCTACGGATAGTGCTTGGAGACAAGCCCTTGTTAAGCCCCTCTAATAAATAGTCCAGTATATTTGGAATTGTGATAGCAGACAAGGCAAGGTTATTGGCCGTACACCATCGACAAAAATTCCTCCAGGAGGAATCGTAGATTCGATTGGTGGAAGGACGTCTGGAGGCCTGTATCATGGAAATGACCCCTGCCGAATATGACTCTCGTGTTAGGAGACTCCTCTCAAGTGCCAAATGGCCAACTGGAGCCATTGAGGATCCGGGTGGCGAAGGGTGCCCTGAATGAGCGCCACGCGCTCCGGAGGAATCCTCCAACATGGGGAGATGGAAAGGCTCACGAGGTCGGCAAACCACGGACGTCCCGGCCAGTGTGGAGCAACCAACAGAACCTCTGCCTGTTCTAGTAAAATGTTCCTGATTACGGCTGGAAGAAGGGGAAGCGGAGGGAAGGCGTAGAGCATACCCTTGGGCCACTGACTCCGTAGGGCATCGAGAGGGGAACCGGGAGTAAAACCTCGGGAGCTGGGCGTTCGCAGGTGATGCGAACAGGTCCAGAATCGGAGGTGCGAACCTCTCTGAGATCTCCCAGAATAGGCTGGGAAGCAGGCTCCACTTGGAGGGATCCAAAGTGGCTCGGCTTAAGGAGTCCACCTGTTGATTGGCTTCCCCCGAAATGTGTTCCGCCCTCAAGGAGGCCAGATGGCCTTCCGCCCAAGATATCAGCAACCGGGCTTCCGTCATCAGGGACTTGGACCGACTGCCCCCTTGCCGATTTATGTGGGCCTTTGCCGTCACATTGCCGGTCAGCACCAAAATGTGCTGACCCGACACTGTCTCCTTGAAGTGGAGAAGGGCAAGGTAAATGGCACGGAGCTCCAGCCAGTTGATATTGTGTCTGAGGTCCGAAAGGGACCAGCGACCCTGAGCTAGGTGGGGTCCCAAGTGCGCCCCCCAGCCAAAAAGGCTGGCATCGGTTGTCAGGGTCATCCTGACCGGTTCCTTGAACAGGGAACCTTTGGACAAGGCTGGGGATGCCCACCACCGAAGGGAGATCAATACTGGGTGAGGGATCCGCACCCTCTGATGAGAGGAACCTGTGCCCAGCGCCTGGAATGGCAGCAGGAACCACTGTAGAGCTCTGGAATGGAATCCGGCCCATGGCACTATTCCCAGACAGGAAATCATCTTTCCCAGAAGCTGGGAGAGAACCGCCAGGGTGGTCACTGGTCTTCCTTGCAATTGTCTGATTAGGGTCCGAATGCTCTCCTGACGGTCCCGTGAAAGATACACCATGCAAAGGCGGGTATCTATGATTGCGCCTAGATGAAGTAGACGGGTGGATGGAGCCGTCTGGCTTTTCTGAAAATTTATGGAAAACCCCAGATTCTGGAGGGTTCTGATCGACAGGGCCAAATCGGACCGGGCCTTTCTTAAGGAGGTGGACTGAATGAGGATGTCGTCCAGATAACACTGGACTCTTACTGGGACCAACCTCAGGTGTGCAGCCAGAGCAGTCAAAACCTTTGTGAATGCCCGTGGGGCGGATGAAAGACCGAATGGAAGAGCTCGGTATTGGTAATGGTGATGGTTGTAACAAAACCTGAGGTACCTGCGATGACTGGGAAGGATTGGAATATGCAGGTATGCCTCCGTGGGGTCTATGGAGGCCAGGAAATCGTGCCTTCTGATGCTGGCCAGAATGGATCGAAGAGTCTGCATCTTGAATTTTTTGTAAATCAGATGCTTGTTGAGACCCTTCAGATCGAGGATCGCCCTCCATCCTCCTGACGTCTTTGGGACTACAAAGAGAATGGAGTAAAAACCTCGACAGGTCTGACCAGCTGGCACGGGCTCTATGGCTGTGATCTCTAAGAGATGTCTGATAGCCTCGGACATGAGTCGGGTCTTGTTCGGGTCCCTGGAAACCGGGCAAGAGACGAAACGCTCCGGAGGGAGGGATAGAAATTCGAGGGGGAGACCGTCCCTGATGGTGTTGAGGACCCACACATCTGAAGTGACTGCTTCCCATTCGGGGAGAAAAACGGTGAGTCTGCCCCCAATCGGAAGGGATCTTCGATAGTCACTTGTGTCTTCTAAAAGGACAGCCTCCCGCGCCCCGAAAGGGCCGTTTGGAATGGGGCTGCTGACGGAATCTGGGGGCAGGCCGATCCGTCTGGCGATCTGACCTGGGGAAAAATGGCCGGAAAGGCTGAGACCAATCTGATCCCGCACCTGGGCGATAGAATGGTCTGCGGGGGTAAGGGTTTGGGCGCCTGTCCACTCTCCTATGTAGGTGAGGCAAGATCTTGCGCTTGTCCTTGTCCTCCACCAGGAAGGGGCCTAGGGCGTCTCCAAACAGCCGGCCACCCTCATAGGGAGCAGAAGCCAGGCGCCATTTTGACCTTAAGTCTGCCTTCCAGTGTTTGAGCCAAAACAACCTGTGGGTAGTTACGTTGGAGACCAAGGCTCTGGCTGAAAAACGAGCCGCGTGGAGTGAAGCGTCAGCTAGATATTCTGAAGTTGCTAATAACTTGCCTAGCGTTTGGTGTGGCCGAATCTGATCCGGAGGGATCAAGGCCTGGAGCTCCCGGAGCCAAATGATAGAGGCCCTAGCGAAAAAGGAGGCCGAGGTTGAGGCTCTGATCGACCAAGCCGAAGCCTGATGAGACCTGCGTAGAGAAAATTCAGATTTTTTATCCTCCGCTTTCAGGACCTCTACCATGTCAGCCGGGGCCGCAGAGGAAGATAGGGGCCATGGCCTCATCTACTTTTGGGACCTCCAGGAGATCCGCTAGGGAAGGAGCTACACAAAACAACTTTTTATCTAAATTCCCAGGGGAAGGTAAAGTGGCTGGGGCTCCCCATTGTTTCCTGATGGTATCCAGGAAAAAGGGGGGATAGGGGATGTGTCTCTCATCCACCTGAGGCTCGGAGAAGAGAGGCTTAGGATCCCTACTAGTAGAGGGCCCTGCTTGAGGTTCCTGACCTGGGTCAATATTGGCCGAGGCAGTGGCCTTCATCAGTAAGGACTTGAACAAGCCCGGATCAAAAAGACCAACAAAGGGAGACAGATCCGGGGCGGTTTCTTCATCCTCAGACAATTGTATGTCCGGAGCCCCATACTCCTCAGAGCCAGAGTCCCTGGTCCTGGACGAAGGGGCTGAGTAAATTGACTCCGGATATTGAGGGGAGACCCGCTGCCAACTAGGCTCAGCCCTGGGAGCTAATAACTCCGGCCTGGGCGTGTGCTGAAAGGACAATGCCAGGCCCTGAGCAAAGGCCTGGGCAAGCAAGGCTTGAAGCTGATCTGGACGCATCCCTAGTTCTGGAGGGCGAAGCCCGGCTGCAGTGGGGGTAAATGTGGCCTCAGGGACTGACATGGATGGAGCTGCAGGGGGGATCCATTGCGATCCCTGCAGTTGGCCAATTGGAGAAGCTATGCGCTGACCTGGGTCGCCCGCAGGAGACCAAGCTCTAGGTGTTAGGGAGCTGGGTGGGACCGGTTGGGGATTGAATAGTGATCTTTCCTGAGAGGGAGGGATGTGAGGTCCAGTAGTCAGAGATTGTTGAGCCTTGGAGAATTGTTTCTCCAGGGCTAAATGTCTCCTATCTGCCGCTTTCTCAGCTGCTTTGGAACTCTCTTTGCCAGAACTGGACTTGCTCTTAGCCTTCAGGCTCCCTGCTGCTCTTGATGGAGCAGGATTGTCCGTCTCTGGCATAGATTGGGCACCAAGAGAGGTTTCAGGAACCTCCTTATCTGCCATTGTACTGGAATGCGGATTAAACGTGTATCAGGCCTCAGATGGCTGGTGCCAGCGCCCGCTTGTCCCAAGAGACAGGTGACCTGTCTAGGGAACCAGGTGTGCTATGCAAGTGCCTGCAGGTGGCACGTGAATTGGTGGGTGTCAGCCCACGCGCGCTCCTGTCTGCTGTTTTTCTCAGCAACTTCGGCAATCTCAGAGAGGGGCGCCGGAACCCAGGACAGGTAAAAGTCAATCAAATTAATACACAGGTCTGAATCAGACCGTGGAGGAATCAATGGCTACGGGCCTCAATTGGCTGAGCCAGAGCCTCTGCGCGCTAAGCACACCTGGTAGTGAAGCACAATAAATATCCAAGGCTATAATAAGCCTGCACAGGGGAGAAAAATGGCTGCCACTGTAAAGCGTGTTATAAACTGACCACAAAATGGCAGATGGAGAGCCTGAGAGAGAGATCCAAATAACAAGGCCAACAAATAAAGGGCCACTCTCAAGCTCTAATTAACACACGCTACTCAGAAAAAGAGGCCAAAAGCCTCAAACTCCCCAAATATCAGAAAGCCAGGCTTGAATCTGGCTCAGGTTTTTTTTTTGTTTTTTTTTAATATCCTCGTGGCACTCAAAATGGCGGCCGTAAATTGCGCGCTTAAAACGAGGCCAGGAAGGATCTCTGAATGATCCCAAAACGGCAACTGCACAAGCAAATTACAAGGAATGAAGGGGGGGGGACAATCCTAGCACCCCACCCTCTACAATCAGAGAGAACAAGAACGCTTGATAGCAGCGTTCGTGAGGCCGACGCCCAGCTGACTAGCGGCCGAAAAAACGAACCGCTTGCTGCAGCTGATCGTCGGCAAGAGAAAGGGAAGAAAAGGCAGCAGGGAACGAAATTCGTGTCCCTGCAGCTTAAAGTTAGAGTTTTAGGGGAAAAATCCACAGATGGGAAAGAGATCTACAACCTGCCTAGGAGAACCAACACCATGCGACTTCACTGGGCTGAAGACTAAGTCGTATCTGGGTCAGGATAGCAGGAGGCGTGGCTATTCTAATTGACTTAGTCTCGGGCAGGAAGTACGGTCTATAACCCATCTGTGGATTATCCATCTTCATGCTGGAGAAAATAAGGCAGAAGAAGTACTGTATAAATTGCTTAGAAGAGCAAAAACTGCTTCAAAAATTGACAATTATTGTGTAAGTATCTACACTGCATGCCAATGAAGTAATGCTTACAGAATCAGAAATTGGAGGATGAAATGGAAGGATACTTTTCAAGCTGGACTTGTAACATCCCAGTGGTGTTGGGTGGTCAAAAAAAAATATCAATATTTCTACCTGTCCTATCTGGTCAGGCCCTTCAGGGCCAGTCAGCTAAGGAATGCTGGTTGGCTGAGCTTAGAAGACGTGTCTTTTCCGCAATAGTGCCTGCCCTATGGAACATTCTCCCTCCCAAAATCAGGATGGCCCCAACTCTGCTAGCGTTTCCTGAGTCCTTAAAGACCTGGCTCTGGGCCTGAGCCAGAGGTTCCAAGTGTGTGCAGGGAGCAGTTTCTTGGTTACTTTAGCAATTATGGTGTATGCTTTATTCTCAGTATACATATTTTATTATATGTATTTCTCACCTATGTAGTTTT
The DNA here is from genome assembly GCA_023970755.1 of Azemiops feae. NCBI lineage: Eukaryota > Metazoa > Chordata > Lepidosauria > Squamata > Viperidae > Azemiops > Azemiops feae. Next base: position 308,535 of record JALGBA010000965.1, read on the forward strand.
TGTATTATTGTAATTGTTTTTATTTCCTTTTCAATTTTGTTCATCACTCAGAATCACTTGTTGAGATGAACAACAACAATAATAATAATAATAATAATAATAATAATAATAATAATAATAATAATAATAATAATAATAATAATAATAATAATAATAAAGTTGGAAGGGACCTTGGAGGTAATCTACTCCAACCCCCTGCTCAGGCAGGAAACCCTATACCATTTCAGACAAATGGCTGTCCAGTCTCTTCTTAAAAACTTCCAGTGTTGGAGCATTCACCGCTTCTGGAGGCAGGTTGTTCCACTGGTTAATTGTTCTAACTGTCAGGAAGTTTCTCCTTAGTTCTAGGTTGCTTCTCTCCTTGATTAGTTTCCATTCGTTGCTCCTTGTCCTGCCTTCCGGTGCTTTGGAGAATAGCTTCACTCCCTCTTCTTTGTGGCAGCCCCTGAGATATTGGAACACTGCTATCATGTCCCCCCTCGTCCTTCTCTTCATTAAACTAGACATACCCAATTCCAGCAACCGTTCCTTATATGTTTTAGCCTCCAGACCTCTAATCATCTTTGTTGCTCTTCTCTGTACTCTTTCTAGAGTGTCAACATCTTTTTTACATCGTGGTGACCAAAACTGGATGTAGTATTCCAAGTGTGGCCTTATCAAGGCATTGTAAAGTGGTATTAACACTTCACGTGAACTTGATTCTATCCCTCTGTTAATGCAGCCTAACACTGTGTTGGCTTTTTTGGCAGCTGCAGCACACTGCTGGCTCATATCTAAGTGATTGTCCACTAGGACTCCGAGATCCCTCTCACAGTTGCTACTATTGAGCAAGGTACCACCTATACTATACCTGTACATTTGGTTTTTCTTGCCTAAATGTAGAACTTTACTTTTTTCATCGTTGAATTTCATTTTGTTAGATAGCGCCCAGTGTTCCAGTTTGTTCAGATCCTCCTGTATCTTAAGCCTATCTTCTGGAGTGTTGGCTATTCCTGCCAGCTTGGTGTCATCTGCAAATTTGATGAGTTACCCGTCTATCCCCTCGTCCAAATCATTGATGAAGATGTTGAAGAGCCCTGGGCCTAGAACAGAGCCCTGGGGCACCCCACTACACACTTCCCTCCATGTAGATGCAGTTCCATTGAGGACTACACGCTGAGTACGGCCAGTCAGCCAGCTACGAATCCATCTGGTGGTGATGCTGTCTAACTCACGTTTTCCTATCTTATCAAGTAGTAGGTTGTGATCTACTTTATCAAATGCCTTACTGAAGTCCAAGTAAATTATATCCACAGCATTCCTCTGGTCCACTAATTTTGTCACTTGGTCAAAGAATGCAATAAGATTTGTCTGGCATGATCTGTTTTTGACAAACCCATGTTGGCTTTTAGTAATAACTTTGTTTGTCTCTAGGTGTTCGCTGATTTGTTGTTTGATTATCTTCTCCAGAATCTTCCCAGGTATTGAGGTCAGGCTGATAGGTCTGTAGTTTCCTGGATCTATTTTTTTCCCTTTTTTGAAGATGGGAACTACATCAGCTCTTTTCCAGTCCTCTGGTAGTTCCCCAGTGCTCCAGGATCTTTGAAAAATATAGTTCAGTGGTTCTGAGATCACATCTGCCAGTTCCTTGAGAACCTTGGGGTGTAATCCATCTGGTCCTGGTGATTTGAACTCGTCTAGGTTGGATAGGTGCTCACTTACCATTTTCTTGCCTATCTTAACTTGTGTTTCTAATCTATTTTTTATGGTACTGTTTTTGATAGGTTGGACTGTTTTTTCCCTTTGTGTAAAGACAGATGCAAAAAATGAATTAAATAGTTCTGCTTTCTCCCTGTTGCTTGTCACCTTCTTGCCACTTTCCCCCACTAATAGACCAATCATTTCCTTAACTTTTTTCTTGTTTTTTACATGTTGAAAGAAGCTTTTTTTTTTTATGAATGAATGAATGAATGAAGATGGTGATCACATCCCCATGATTGAAGACCTGCCCCTTTGTAGGTCTGTCAACTTCACATATATTGACAATGGAGGCCAGGTTCAATCCCATGGTTGCAACCTCCATCTTGATTTTTTGATCTCTTCCCTGTGGATGCTGCTGGAGCATCTGGTGCTCTGCCATGTACTTGGAGTGATTCCCATTGTAGCTATGATGGTTCTATGAAATGGATAGCTTTCCTTTATGTTCAGATTTTTTTTCTGCCTATTTTGTATATATTTTTGTATATATTATTTGAGTCAAAAAAAGCAATTTAGTTAAAGTATTTTTGGAAGAACTGGCCCGTTGATATTCATTAAACAACCTCCCTCCTTCTCCAATTCCCCACAGTTTTATTGAGAGCTTTCTCTTCCATTCCATCAGTTCTCCTTCCTTATCCTCCAGTATGTTCTGAAACCTTGGTTTGTAAAATGTCTTTTCCATTTCCAATATTATCATTGTGTCTTCTAAGTCTTCATTTATCTGAGTCTGGTCACAATTTTCTTCCTTCAGATCCTCAATACTGTACTTGTGTCAGCATTTTCTATTTTTCCTTCTGTTTTCTGAGTTGCTGGTTCCTTCTCTGTATTTATTTTCTGGGTTTGTAGATTTAAATTAGAAAATTGATCTTTTATCTCCTTTGTGTTTCTTTTAACCTCATCATGAGTTAAAGCGATTGTTTCTTGTATTAATTTCAGCATGGAGAGAATTTCTTTCTGTGATTCATCAGTATTTTCTTGGTAATCTGGCAAACTGAGGCTTCTGGAGACAGATGTTAAAGATGGTTTTTCACCATTTAGAGTTAAGCAGGAAACATCCATTTTATTTTTTGTAAGTAGTCTTTATAATTTTATCCAACCAACTAGCCGTTCTTAAACCTCCCCTAAGCAGATATAAGTAAAGTTCAAATTATTCTGTCCAATGAGAAAGATATCCTTTCTATCCAGGGAGAAAAAAGAACCATTACAGATTGTTTAATAATCAAGATTTATAATTCAAAGTGTTCCATCATATCCAGCAATAGTATATGTATCTTCTACAGGAAAATAGTTCCACAATACAGTTCTGGAAGTCAGTATTTTTGTTCATAGTTCAGACAGGCCAGTTTTAAAATGATGTTATTGTCTCTGCCACACAGATAAGCAGTCCCCAAGCCTGTTCCTTTTTCTCAGCTGCAAATCTCAAAAGTCAGAGCTTCAAGGCCAGCCAAAGTCTTATCTCACTCTGGGCTTCAAGCCAGGTTACCTTTAGGCATAAATAAATTGTAGTGCTGTAATTCACCACTAGATGTCATCAACGCCGTTTTTCAGTTTTTAAATCTAAAACTTATATTGTAAACTTTTCCAGCCTTTTTTTTTTTTAAAGTCTTAAAAACACTTTTAGTCCCCAAATTTCCAAGTCATATGAATATATATATATTAGTTCCAGGTTGGTCTTGTAGGTTTCTCCTTTTCCCCCAGGTAATTAATTTGCTGCTTTCCTGAGGGAATGGGGTGGAAGTTCCCTTTCCCTTCTTCTCAAGGGAAGTGCTTTGGGCAGATTTTCAGGAAAAGGTCTTAAAATCATAAAGAGAGGCTTAGGTCTCACCCAGTTTCATCCACGTTGCTGTAAGTTTGCTTGGTAGTGCTTGATGTCTTCCGTTGACAGCAGCTTCTGACTGGCTACGCGAATGTAGCCAGTCTTCCCCCCGCCGGTTTGGAGGGCTTCCTCGGATCAAACGGGAGGGCTGCCACCACCCCCCGTGATCAAACGAGGGTCCCCTCCTCGCTTGCCGCCTCTACGGGGCGGCTTTCGACCCTTTCCAGGGTCCCCCAGCAGGGCGAAATCAAATGCGGAAGACGGAGCCCGTCTTCCTGCATCTGCCTCGCCGCGATGCCATCACCGGAAGCCGATAGTTGTCCTTTGATTATGCTAGTGTGGTACTCATGAGTTCTGGACTCCTGAAGCAACATCTCAAGAAGAGTAGCTTTTTTCTTCCAGCAAGAATTTTTATCAGTCTCTAACGGTAGCTAAGAAATGTTTCAACCAAGATCCTTTATTTTCCTCTATGGAATTTGAAAAACATTGCATTTCAGCCTACACCATAAGTCAGTTTACATTTTACAATCTGTGAGGCTGATTCTTCAGAAAAGGGAATTGAGAGGAATCAAAATAGCTGCAACTAAGACAAAACAAGTCCAGAATAACTGGGAAATTTGGGATGGAACCGGAGCACTTACTGCCATGTTACAGGTCTAGGACAATTGATCATGGACACATGGCCATGCCCACTTCACCCTGGTCTCCCCGGGCAAGCTGACCCACTGCGGGCGTTCGTCCCTGGATGGCCCTCCATGGACACTTGACTGCGCCCACCCCACCCCAGGCGACCCACTGCGGGCCTTTGTCCATGGCTGGCCCTCCTTCAGGGCCATACCGCCACCACTATCATCCTACTGCTTCTCCCACACTGTCTAGTTGCGGGCGATACACTGTGACACAAATCTCCACAGCTGATTTCCTCCATGGGATGATTAACCCCGCTTGTGTACCTGCCAATGGGAGGTCCAGGGGGCATCAGTGGCAGATGGGGTGGGGTGGGCACTTGCGGAAAAGTGCCTGCACGATTGTGGCCTCTGTGGAGGCTGGTGGTAGGCTCTCTGCATTGTCCCTGGGCTGGCGGTTTCAGCCCCGACCCCCTTTGCGGCTCTGCCCACACAGCCATGGGAGAGTTGGCGGCTGGAGTCACGGCAGTGCGGTCTTCGGAGCGCCCCTGCCTCCAGCCCTGGTATAACTCTCCCGTGGCTGTGTGGGCAGAGCTGCGAAGGGGGGCCAGGGGGCCAATACCACCAGCCCAGGAACGATGCAGAGAGACTACCACCGGCCTCCAGAGCTGCCACTGAAACCATACAATACAGGCGGCGAACAGGGAGCAGGCAGCAGGAGGCGGTGCCGCAGAAGCCAAGCAGCAGGTGGAGGCGGCGGCTGCCGGCGCCTGGCAGGTGATCTGTGGGGAGGGGCGAAGTAGGGGCAGCGGGGGCCGAAGAAAGCCCCTCCAGCGACGGACGCAGCTCTTGCGCAGCGAGGGCGGAGGCCTTTCGCCATCACTCCCCCGGCTCCAAAACGGGGAAGGGGGATTGAGCCTCCCCCATCCATCCTCCATAGCATGGCAGTCTGGCTCGAGAGGGGAGTGAAAGGGAAGAGGTGGGTGGGCAGTTGGGTCATTGAATGGGGGGGGGAGGTCTAACTAATACACGCATTTAAGACTCATGTCCTGTTTTATGACCTATGTCTTGTTTTATGTCCTGCCTTATTCCCCCCTTTGAGACTCCATTTTAGGTAACAATTGAGTCTCACTTTTATAGTTTCTACTTAAGCATTAGCTTTTTCCCAGCAAGCGAAGATAGCTGATTTTCCTGATAACTGCTGGGATCAGAGGGAGAGGTGGGAAGGCATACCGTAGTCCCCCTGGCCAAGGGCTGTGAAGAGCGTCCGTCCTCTCTGCCCCCGGAGAAGGGAACCTAGAAAAGAATCTTTGAAGTTGGGAGTTCGCCGGAGAGGCGAATAAGTCCAGGACCGGCAACCCGAACCTCTCCGATATCTCCCTGAAGAGATCCGGATGTAGACTCCATTCTGAATGGTCTACTGTCGTCCGGCTTAAGCAATCCGCCTGACGATTTGCCTCCCCCGAGATGTGTTCGGCTTTCAGGGAGAGGAGATTGTTTTCTGCCCAGGACCCCAATAACATGGCCTCGGCCATGAGAGACCGGGATCGGGTACCGCCTTGACGGTTCACATGGGCTTTTGCGGCCACGTTGTCCATCAGGACCAGCACGTGTTGCCCCGCAATCTGGTTGCAGAAGTGGCGAAGGGCCAGATGAATGGCTCTCAGTTCCAGCCAGTTGATATTGTGTGTCAGATCTGCTCTGGACCACCGACCCTGAGCCAACTGAGATTGGAAATGAGCCCCCCAGCCAAACAGAATGGCGTCTGTGGTCAATGTTAGCCTGCTGGGCTCCTTGAATAGTGACCCTCTTGTCGCCTCTGGGGAAGCCCACCAGAGAAGGGATCTTAGGGTCTGAAGAGGAACCCGTACCCTTTGGTTGGAAGAGCTTGTGCCCAGTCTTTGGAATGGGAGCAAGAACCATTGAAGGTGTCTGGAGTGTAGTCTGGCCCAAGGCACTATCTCTAAGCAAGATATCATCTTTCCCAATAACTGGGAGAGGATAGCCAGTGTTACTACACATTTCCTGCGGATTTTGAGAACCATGTCTCGAATGCTGTTTTGACAGTCTCGAGACAGATAGACCCGGCAAAGGTCTGTGTCTATTATCGCGCCCAAGTGTAGTAGGCGTGTTGAGGGAGCCAATTGACTTTTTTGAAAGTTGACTGAGAAACCATGGTCCTGAAGAGACCTTATGGTGAGGGCCAGTTCCGCCTGGGCGGCCAGAGCATAGGACGACTGGATGAGAATGTCGTCCAGGTAACATTGGACGTGCACCGGTACTAACCGTAGGTGTGCGGCAAGTACCGTCAGGATCTTGGTGAAGACCCTGGGAGCCGAGGATAGGCCGAACGGGAGGGCTCTGTATTGGTAATGGCTGTTGGAATAGCAAAACCGGAGATATTGCCGATGGTTTGGGTGTATAGGGATGTGGAGGTACGCCTCCGTAAGGTCTATGGACGTCAGAAAGTCCCCCCGTCTTACGCTTGCCAAGATGGACTGAAGCGTCTGCATCTTGAACCTTCGGTACGACAGGTGAGAGTTGAGGCCCTTGAGGTCTAGTATCGCCCTCCATCCCCCTGAGGCCTTTGGAACAACGAATAAGATGGAGTAAAAACCCTGTTTCAGCTGATCGACTGGTACCCGTTCTATGGCTCGTATGTTTAACAGATGCAGAATGGCCTCCCCCAGGAGGTTCTTCTTGACTGGATTCCTGGGGAGGGGACAGGAAACAAAGCGCCGGGGTGGCCTGGCCACGAACTCCAGAGACAGCCCGTCCCTGATGGTGCTTAGCACCCAAGAGTCTGTGGTCGTGGTCTCCCATTGGTGGAGAAAGTAAGTTAGTCTGCCACCTATGGGAGCCTCCCTCCCCAAGTCACCTGGATCTACGGAAGGGACGGCCGCCCCTGCCTTGAAAGGAACGCCTACCCTGGGCCTGCTGTCTGTATCTGTCCCTGTACCCGGACCGGTCAAATGAACGGTCCGGGCCTGCGGGAAATGGCCGGGAGACCTGTGCTGAGGCCGAATCTCATCCCGTCCGAAAGGGCTGTCGACGGGTATACGGGGAGAAACAACGGCTAGGTCTCCTGGAAAGGTGATAGAGAACCCTCCATTTCTCCCTGTTTTCAACTAAGTAGGGGGTCAGGGCCTCCCCAAAGAGACGGGCGCCGCGGTACGGGGCGGAGGCTACACGCCATTTGTGTCTAGCCTCGGCCTTCCAATTTCTGAGCCATAGAAGTCTGCGTGCAGAGACGTTGGATGCTATGGCACAGGCAGAGAATCTGGCAGCCTGCAAAGATACGTCCGCCATGTACTGCGATGCGGCCATTATTTTCGTCAAGTCCTGATGGACTCTTACCTCCTCTGGGGAAATTCTAGCCTGTAATTGGCGGAGCCAGATAAGAGAGAGTCTTCCGAAGAATGAGGCTGAAGTAGAAGCTCTTATTGACCAAGCTGAAGCTTGGTGTGTCCTGCGGAAAGAAGCCTCGGATTTCTTATCCTCGGGCTTCAACGCCTCCGCCATATCTCCAGGTACCCTGGAATCAGAATATAAAGGCAATAAAGACTTATCAACCCCAGGCACCTCCAGGGCCTCATTCAGGACCGGTTCAGTGTCAAGCAAGTTACGGTCGATTCCCCCAGTAGAGGGAGGAGCACTTGGGGCCTCCCATTGTCCCCTAATGGATTTCAAAAACATGGGGGGGCAAGGTATTTGTTTGTGTAGCACCACCAGTTCTGAAAACAACGGGTCCGTGTCCTGGCCAGGAAGCTGTTCAGGCACCTGCTCAGGTACCGATGGCTGAACCGGATGTATCTTACCGGTCGCACAGGCCTTGCGGAGCAGGGACGGAAATAGCGAGGGATTAAACAGTCCTATTAGAGGAGGAGGTTCCTGAGGAGGCTCCTCATCGTCCGACCACTCTTCCTCCGCCTGACTATACTCCGCGTATTCCGAGCCCCCGCTGGCAAAGGAGTGAGGAGGTGAGTCAGAAATTGGGTACTGGACGACACCTGACCTCGAGGGGTCAGGTGATGGCATGGGGATCATGGGAGCGGGAGCCACTTGAGGACGCCTCATGGGCGTCAGGCTTGAGTAACTGCCTGAGAAACCAATTCTTGCAGATGAGCTTTGAAGGATGGATCCTCCAGCTCAAGAAGCCCCGCTGCTGTGGGGGTAAAGGTGGCAGTTGGAGCCTGGCCCGCCAGGGGTGATCTCTCAAGGGGTCGAAGCCCCGCTGCAGTTGGAGTAAATGTGGCTTCTGGAGCCTTAGGGTCCTGAAGCCCCTGTTCCTCTCCAAAGAGGGAAAGGAGTTCCTGATAAGGACCAGTTGAAGGGGCCCCCTCTGAATCCCGCTCTGGGGACCATGGGGCCTGGGGCTCAGGTTGAGGGCCACAAGGTAGTGTCACCGTTGTGGTAGGGGGCGGCTTAACCGTCTCCCCTACAGCCAGTCTTTGTGCACGGGAGAACTGTCTCTCCAGGGCATGGTGCCTACGGCCGGCCTGCTTGTCGGTCGCCTTGAAGGCTGCTTTCTTTGAGCCGGCCTTGGTCTTGGCCTTGATTTTTGCAGCTGCCTCCTGACTAGAGGACTTAAGCTTTCCATGTCCACTGGAAGTGGAAGCCTGTGGCTCGGTGTTATCTGCCATTGTAAAGCGAGAGTTTTCAGTGGGGTGCTGAAGCATCTCGGTCTGCAAGAGATGCGGCTGTTAACCACCAAGGTGGGACTGGCCTCCACGTGGATCAGTGATGGTCCGGCCCACCGGCAAGCACGGACTCACACTTAGCGACGGATGTCGCGGGTCACTAGCGATGATGAGACTGAGCGTGAGACCTACTTTGAGGCCAATTTTGCGTTTAGTGACGGGATCAACACGTGTCTCACTTAGTGACGGCAAGCTCAGTATTGACCGTTCACTAGATGCAGACTATGGCAACAGGCTATAACTGGCATGTACAAATACAGGGGGCCACAGTATCCGTGCTGCAAAATAGGGTCAAGCAGAGCCCTCGTGGCCAGCAGCAAGTAAGGCCTAAAATGGCAAGCAACCAAAGGCCTGATTAGAATCAAAATCCCCTGACACACACTGAATAATGATTCCAACAGGAGGAATGCAAATGAGTGGCCTTTTGGATTACTCCCTCCCCTGCTCCGTCCGGAATTCAAGGCCTTGACTGCTTGCTGCAGACTAAAATGGCGGCCGCCAGTAATCCGGACCAGGGGAAAATGAAAGTAAGCTGATTTAGTCGCTTTGTCCAGGAAAAGACAGTTTTCCTTGAATCCTGGTTAAATTAAGAGCTGCCAAGCCTCCCCTTTTGGTCCTCTGAAGAGAGAATAAATAACTCAAAGGAGAAATGGGCTGTTAGCCATGTGGGGCCCACAATCGGCTAAATAATTTCAAGGCCCAAGGCAGCCTAGATAACAGGCAGCACTCCCTCAAACTGCTCTCTTTAAAAGATAAATCAGTAATTACGAGTAATGACTATAAGGAGCCGATCGGCTGAGTAATTTTCAAGGCCTGAAGAACAGGGAACTCTTTCCCCCCCAAAAGGTTCACTATAAGCAAGAAATCAGCACTGACAATAACGAAATAGAGAGAGAGGGGGAGAGGCACGAATATCAACAAGAATCCACGAATGGAATAAACTTAATAAAACCTGCTGTTCTCAAGTAGCTGGGAGCCAAATCTACCACGTCTGTCTGGGCTGAAGACCAAATCGAAACTGGGGGCGTGCCCTCAGCCAGACGGGCATGGCAGCTTTGATTGATTTGGTCTACGTGGGCAGGAGGTCCAAGTTAACCCATTGGTGTGTTGCAGAAAATCACAGGACTCAGACCACGGAATCAAAAGAAGTTGGTTTATTTGCGCAAAGGTTCAGAGCAAAAATCATAACAACCTCTGAACACCTTCTCATGGAATAACAAGTACATATATACTCTTTTAGAAGCAGCAAAACACGGAAATGTAACTTGTTAGCATTGATTGGTTACTTGAATTACAGCCCCGTTAGCCCCCCTGTTGCTATGTTAAAGTAGCTAAATATCTTGTCCCCCTCTCATGGATTGAGGTCACAGGTGTCTTGCCAAAGCATCTAAGTTTCTGGCAGCACATTTGTGGTTAGCTACCAGCGAGAGCGAGACATAGAAGCGAGACATATGTGGTTAACTGTAACAGACCTTCAAGCTTGACACTCATATGTGACCGACAGATGAACTTGTGGTTTGACATTTTCCACTTCCTTTTTGCTTCTTCTAACTAATACACGCATTTAAGACTCATGTCCTGTTTTATGACCTATGTCTTGTTTTATGTCCTGCCTTATTCCCCCCTTTGAGACTCCATTTTAGGTAACAATTGAGTCTCACTTTTATAGTTTCTACTTAAGCATTAGCTTTTTCCCAGCAAGCGAAGATAGCTGAGCAGAATTTACGCATATATGGATAGGCATAACATATGGCATGATTAACACTTTAGACTGGCACACATCTTTCTGTTTCCTGCTGCCAGTTCATCCTAGAGGCAGATAGCAATAATAAGAAAGAGTGAAAAATCCATAAAGTGATTCTCAAAAATCATCTTCCTCAGGCACGTCCTCCAATCCCCAGGGTGTAAGCCGTACATACTCTCCACCATCTGGATCCTCACCTTCCCTTCCTGGGTCTGAGGTGAACCTATTTTCCAAGGGTCCTTCTATCACAACCAATCCCCTTTCAACCCTTATTTCTTTTACTGACCTCATAACTAATTGTCTGATTAAAGGTATTACACATGGGATGAAGGCTAGTCCTGCTATTCCACATAACAACACAAACAGCATTTGTTTCCTCAATGTCCCCGGAGCCTTCTTCAAGTGTGAGAAGAGTTAATTGGCCATTCTCACAACATTTGGGACTATCATTCAGGGTCTTATTACTCAACATGCCACTTGCAAACATTAGCCAAAGCCATAGAAGACTCATGTTTGATAATCTAAAATGAGTCAATGTCAACTTTTCTTTCCTTTTCTATCTTACAAGCCCAATATCCCACTCAGTTTCACAGTCAGTCACACCAAGGGGAACAATTGCAATTATGAAATTACCACATCAGGAAGATGGATGGGATTAGGTGTGATTTGGGAAAGGACAGTGTCAGTCTTGGGTGAGCCACACAGCCGAGTCTTATTTGCTAAATATAATGTCCATACTCCCAAGACTCCTACTATACTACAGAGGACCCACTCCCAAGGTGCTTCAAACATAAGTGTCCCCAAGAGATACACACTGTCCTTGGTCACAGTCAGTGCTTTTTAGGCGCAACACCTGTTTCTTTGGGATTGGGACGTTTCCAGAAGAAAAGGTGGCCATTACAACAGGTAAAAACCAGGGTGATCAGACCCACTAAGGCCAGACTCACTGCACCTATGGCTATGTATGGTCGGACTACCATTCCTTAAAATAGATCCAACCTACACCACACACCACTTCTAACACATTAACAGATGTTTTCCTTGTTCTTGTCTTCAGCCATACGTAGAGGGTCAGCTTCCGGAGTGACACCAGTAAGGCCTCTTCTGCCCCGTTTGTTGCCTGCCCGTTGCCGGTAGGGCAGTTATAGGGGACGCTTCTTCAATCGTACTACTAAAGGACGGGCCTCGTCCTGCTCTGCCTCCCAATATTCATCAGCTGCAGGCTTAACTCGAGTACAGTGAATCCAAGACTTGGATTCTAACACCTTTACTGCAAGTGGAGAACACATGACCACAGTATATGGGCCCTTCCATTTAGGTTTCAAGTTTTCCCCTTTCCAGTGTTTTACCCATACTTTGTCTCCCACTTGAATATTATGACTGGGGGTACTCAAAAATGGTGGACTGAGGGACACACAATATTGTTGGATTTCTTGTATTTGCTTGTTTAATTCTCCCACCATTTGACTCACCCATGTAGTTCCTAATTGACTTAAGTCCCCTATATGATTTTTCAAGTTATTACTTATGATAGGGGGTCTTCCAAACATCATTTCAAAAGGAGATAGCCTAATTCCTTTTCGAGGGGTGCACCTCACAGACCAAAGTGCTAGTGGCAAAGCATCCACCCACTTAAGGTGAGTTTCAAGGCACACCTTTGTCACCTTTCCTTTATAGTCCGGTTCATCCTCACTGCCCTTCCTCCCTGATTGAGGATGAAAAGAACAATGGAACCTCCAGTGGGTCCCTAAGGATTTAGCCAATGTCTGATTTACTTGATGTACAAACTCAGGTCCATTATCTGATGATATGAATGAGGGTACTCCATATCTGGGAATAATCTCCTTGAGCAAGATTCTGGCCACTTCTCGTGCCTGCTTGGTCTTGGTTGGGAAACATTCAGGCCATCCTGAATAATTGCACACTAGGACTAACATTGCTTTATATAGTCCACATTTTGGCATTTCTGTAAAATCAACAACCAATGAATCCATAGGATAATATCCCTTAGGCTGACTTCCTGGCGGAAGAATAGGTCCTTGTCTTGGATTAACCTGGGCACAAATGTTACATCTCTCAGTTGCATGGGCACATAGCGAGTGAAGACGATTAATATACACAATACGGTGGAGGGCTTCAGCTAGTGCACTTTCCCATGTGAGTAGTTGAATGAGTTTCTTTTACCACTGGCCAGGCTAAATTCTCAGGTACAAAAATCCTTCCGTCTGGGAGTACATACCACTCTCCCTGCTTGTGTCCTTGCAAATCTACACTTGCCTGTAGTTCCTCTGCTTTAGAATATCTAGGGCTCAGTCCTTTTGGCATTTCCGATGCTACATAAGCTGTCATGTCAGGGTAAGCTTGGCTGTCTCGGGTTGCTGATAACCTTGCTTCTCTATCAGCTGCTCTATTTCTTTGGGTTACTTCATCTTGTCCCTTTTGATGTCCTTTACGGTGCATGACAGCTACCCTCATTGGTCCCAACACTGCTGTTATAAGTCTTTCAATCAGAAGAGGATGTTTAATTTCTTTTCCTGCCACTGTTAAGAGTCCTCTTTCTCTATAGACCGCAGCATGTACATGTAATGTGAGGAATGCATATTTAGAATCAGTCCAAATGTTTATACTTTCATCTCGTGCTCTTTCCAGTGCTCGTATGAGAGCCCACAGTTCTGCTGCTTGAGCACTTGTGCCTTTTGGGAGTGGCCCACTTTCTATGACTTTATCAAGCGAGACTACTGCATAGCCCGCATATCATTCTCCTGTTGAGATGAAACTTGACCCATCAGTAAACCAATTATAGTCCACTGTTTTCAATGGCACATCAGTTAAATCAGGTCTACATGAGAATTGACTTTCTATCACTTGCATACAATTATATTCAACTTTAGGACCTGGTATAGGCAATAGGGTTGCTGGGTTTAGGCCATTTGTCTGCTTCAATGTCACTTGAGGGTTTTGAATGAGGAGAGCTTGATACTTATAAATTCTGGAGTTAGTTATCCATAAATGTCCCTTTGTTTCCAAAACTCCACGAATTGCATGACTGGTATAGATTGTAGTTGGTTGTCCAAAAGTCAATTTATTAGCTTCCTCTATCAGGAGAGCTGTGGCTGCCAGAATTTTAAGACAATGTGGCCATCCCTTTGATACTCCATCAAGTTGTTTTGACAAGTAAGCTATGGGTTGTTGCCAACTTCCCTTTTCTTGAGTCAGGACTCCAAGAGCCATATTATTCTTTGAGTCCACATACAAATTGAAAGGTTTCTCGAGGTTGGGAAGTCCCATAACAGGAGCTTGAGATAATGCCACTTTTAAAGTCTCAAAAGCCTGTTTTTGTTCACGCGTCCAAATAAAGGGCTCTCTTTCTCCCCCCTTTGTGGACTCATACAGTGGTTTGGCTAGCAGGGCAAAATTCGGTATCCATATTCTACAATATCCTGCTGCTCCTAAAAAAACCCGTAATTCTCTCCTATTAGTTGGCTCTGCAATTCGGCACACAGCTTCCTTTCTCTCATGTCCTATTGCTCTTTGGCCTTGACTTATACTATAACCTAAATATTTAACCTGGGGTTTCACTAATTGGGCTTTCTCCCTTGAGGCACGGTATCCTTTGTCTATCAACAGATGAAGTAGTTGGTTGGTGTTGTCCCAACAAGTTTCTTTTGTCTGTCCAGTTATTAACACATCATCAACATATTGGAGTAGTACATCTCCTTCCTCACAGGGCTGGAAGTCTTCTAAGTCTGAGGCCAAGGCATTGCCAAAAAGAGTAGGTGAATTTTTAAATCTCTGAGGAAGTCTGGTCCAAGCATATTGTTTTCTCTGGCCTGTTACTGGGTCTTCCCACTCAAAAGCAAACACCTTCTGACTGTCCTTATGTATTGGAATGGTAAAAAAAGCATCTTTCAAATCAACCACAGAGAACCAAATAGCTGATGCTGGAATCAAGCTCAGGAGGGTATATGGGTTAGGCAGTACAGCATGTACAGTAGTTGTAGCATTATTGACAATACGCAAATCTTGGACTGGTCGAAATGAGCCATCAGCCTTTGGGATGGGTAAGATTGGGGTGTTCCAAGGAGATTGAAGAGTTGTTAAAATGCCTGCCTTTAAATATTTGGTAATATGATCTTGAATTACTTGTGTAATGGGGCGAGGATAATTTCTCTGCCGGAGACGAATAGGCACTGCCAGAGGCTTCACTTGAATGACTAGTGGTGTATGGTGGACTGCATGTCCTGGCGGATTATCTTCTGCCCATAACCGGTGCACATCAAACTCCTGCCAAGTATCGAGGACTTGAACCTCTTGGGCCACCATTATTCGCCACATCTCATCTGGAGGATGCTTCATTACTAGTGCCATTTCGTCTTTTTCAAATGACAAAGTTTCCCCCATTTTACATAACATTTCTCAACCCAACAAAGGAATGAGACACTCAGGCATATATAGGAATTGGTGTTCAATGTCCCTTCCATTTAGGGAACATCTCAGGGGCTTTAGAAAAGGGTGACAATTTACTGAGCCATCAACTCCCTGTACATTTATGACATCAGCAGAGAAGGGAGCCAATAACTTAGTAACTACAGCTCTAGATAGCCCCGTATCTACTAAAAAGGTCACATTATTGCCCCCTATCTTCATTCGGACCAAGGGTTCGGGGGGGGGGGCTTGACTTAAACCCGGTCCCTTTCAGTCCTCAGGCCATTGTTCAGCGGCGGCCAAGCCTATGGCCTCCACTTGTTGTTGAAATTGGCCTCGACCTCTTCCTTGGAATCCATATGGACGAAACATTTTTCCTCTTCCTTCTCCCTGGAAATCATATATTTTGACTTCTCGAGTTAGATGTCCACGTCCCTGTTCTATTCTTTCAAGTTCAAACCTTTTAGGACATTCACGTTGCCAATGTCCCTCTTCCTTACACAAAACACACTGATTCCTTCCTAGGGTTCTGGAATTGCCTGACAATGCAGCTGCCAGCAATTCAGCCTTACATTGCATCCTAAAATCTTTCTTAAAATTCCTCAACATACACTGAAGAGGTGTCCGAGGGACACTTCCTTCACCACCCATTTTCTAAGACACTGCCACTGACCTGCGATGCCGGACGTTCCAACGGTCACCAACAGGAACTGCAATGGCTTAACCACCCACACAACAACTCTTGGGCCTCTTTAGGATGCGCCGATCCCAGACCCAGGGGGGTGATCAGGCCCCCTCTTCCACTCTCAAAACGAGTGGGCCTACAATTCCACAATACTTGCCTGCAGGCGTCTTGTTTTCCAACTGGCTTTGTTTCGTGACTTGTTTTGATTCCGTTCAGGTTCTTGGATCGGTCGGTTGTCCACCAAATACCCCTCCGGTGCCGTCCGCCTCCTTCTGGAGAAA
Organism: Azemiops feae; assembly: GCA_023970755.1. Classification (NCBI taxonomy): domain Eukaryota; kingdom Metazoa; phylum Chordata; class Lepidosauria; order Squamata; family Viperidae; genus Azemiops; species Azemiops feae. Next base: position 324,549 of record JALGBA010000965.1, read on the forward strand.
TCATCCGTGCCGGCTGAAGGTTTAGCGTGACGGCCCCGATTGGGCACCGGTCGGTCCGTGCCGGCCTCAGCGAAATATCGCTCCAAGTCCCGGCGGAGTCGCCATAAAAATGTTGCAGAAAATCACATGACTCAGACCACGGAATCAAAAGAAGTTGGTTTATTTGTGCAAAGGTTCAGAGCAAAAATCATAACAACCTCTGAACACCTTCTCATGGAATAACAAGTACATATATACTCTTTTAGAAGCAGCAAAACACGGAAATGTAACTTGTTAGCATTGATTGGTTACTCGAATTACAGCCCCGTTAGCCCCCCTGTTGCTATACTAAAGTAGCTAACTATCTTGTCCCCCTCTCATGGATCGAGGTCACAGGTGTCTTGCCAAAGCATCTAAGTTTCCGGCAGCACATTTGTGGTTAGCTACCAGCAACAGCGAGACATAGAAACGAGACATATGTGGTTAACTGTAACAGAGCTTCAAGCTTGACACTCATATGTGACCGACAGATGAACTTGTGGTTTGACATTTTCCACTTCCTTTTTGCTTCTTCTAATACACGCATTTAAGACTCATGTCCTGTTTTATGACCTATGTCTTGTTTTATGTCCTGTCTTGTTTTATGTCCTGCCTTAATACTTTATGGTATATAAGAAATGGACCTCAAAATTTTCTAATTTTCCAAAGGACAACTAACTTCTAGAAGGCCCTATAAGCCCTGAAATATAAATCCTCCACTGGTTTGGATTGAGTTACAATACACACCTCCTGAAATCCTTTCTCCTAACTAACCATGATCACAATGGCATTTCAGGAACTTTTATCTATTTCTTGGATTGGCTACACCATGTGCAGTGTGAATGCAGAATTAAAAGCTGAATCAGCTTTTTCCTGATTTAGAAGTTCTGGCTAAAGTTCTTTAGGTCTTATCTTCAATTGTATGCAGAGCTTAAGTAGTTTCAACATTTGTAATGAATTAGGATAATAACCCAGAGAATTGAAATTCTTGCACAATTCAATCACACAAAGAAAAACAAAGACGAAGTACGCTAATAAGATTTGTTATGGTATTCCAGTAAAAATACATTCATACAGAAATATAACAATCCTGCAAAAAAACAATTTCAAATAAAATTTTGTAAAACATTTTTTACAAAAATCTTACAAAGCGATTCTTTAAATAGGGTACTTCCAAAAACAAACATAAAAAAAATTATGAATAGAATTTATTTTTCTGAAATTTCAAGCATTTTTTTTCAGCTTGATTGAGGCTCAGTTATCACCTGAACAAAATGTATTCATTTAACCACAAAACTGAATTCTAACTACTGCAAGTTTTTTTTTTTGTCAAATAACAAATTATTATGGCTAAGCAGAAAACATTGCCATCTTACCCTCTCTAATACATACCCTGAAAAAGAAAAATTTGCAGAATTGCCTTGATCAAAGGGTGAGGATTTCAATTCATACTTGCAGACAGGTATTTCCAGATCTACAGTATTTTTTTGACTATGAAATGACATCTCTCAATGCAGTGAAAAAGAAAAGTGCCCTGCATGTATGAAGCACCATACATCTATTAGACTTCCATAATCTGTAGAAGTTTTCTTGGGGTAGTTTTTAAACTTAAAATGTGCTTTTTCAAGCATATAAAAATCAAAATGCAATGCAGATAAATGTAGGCCTATGTATCCTTTAGCCTTGGATAAACTGGATTTGAAATAACCGTAGGAATAAATTCACCATCAAGGAGCACATTTCTACATCTTCTCAATAAGCTTAGTGGACAGAAACTGATGGGTTGGGATTTATTTAGTCTTAGCGGAAAGTGTCCATTTTTAACTACCCCTCAATGGATTGCTCCCATATGATGTGGAAATGGCTCAGCAGGCACACTTAGACCTTGGTGTTCCAATTAAATGCCCTTTTGGAGAGATGAAGAGCTCACTAACCACCATCAAGGAAAGCATGAAGTAGTGAGAGAGAAAGTGCAATGCAGCAAAAACAAAAACCTACAGAACAAAAGGCCAAAGAAAAAGGATGAACAGCATGCTACTGGGTGAAAATAAGAAGAAGGGGCTAACTTTCTCAGGGCTCCTAAAAGGACCGTCTTTTCTTTAAAAGTAGACAAGTGGCTTGCATTAATCAAAAGGAATTGGAAGAAAACCAACAAAAAGGTCTTCCCAAATCACTCAAGTCCTGCTGTTGCCCCCCAAAGGGCTCCAGTGCACTTCATTTGAACACTGGGAAATTTTTCATATGCAAAAGTGCCTATCAATAAGGAAGTAACTGCCTTCTCTTGCAAAAATTGTGTACAGAATGAAACCCTCACCTTTTCAGGTTTCTACCAAACTCTTCCAGAAGTTTACAAATAAAAAACCCGACTTTTATTTGCTTCTTCTCTATGAAATGCAGGAAAACAAGATGGTTCCTCGCAGGCTATGACACTTTCTAGCAAAGAACTCAATACAATCCTTCAAAATATTATCTATATATTCATAGACGTACACACCCATGCACAAATATACATGCACATACTCTCACAGCTACAGATACTATACAAATAGATATATACACACATTATAGATATCCTACCCACTTGATAATTTCTATTTTTTTTGGTATTTCTTGCTTCCTTTCCATTTTAATTAAGGAGAAGGTAATATACAGGTGTGGACAATTGTGCCTTTTAAGCAAATCTGGGTGTTTTTTGTAGTTACACCTGCACTTCTAAAAAAAAAATGCATGAGCAAAATGCAGCATCCTGAGTACAGGACTTTTTTGGTGGGGGGAAGGAACCGTTAGTTTTGTTTTCATTAATTTCTTGAATGGGAAGAGGGAGGGATGCAGGAAAGGGACAGGTCGTGCAAGATCAACCTTGTAAAAAGATGGACCCAGGGATGCGTTCATTGCTAGAACTGGTTGCATTATGCCATGAAATTTTCAGTACAGGTGTTTATATGGAGGCTTCTCTACATGGAAACGCTGAGGATTACCTTGAACACCAGCTGATGGTCTTCCCACCTCTTCATAATGTACATTAGCTACAGCACAAGTGTCAGGTGAAAAGAGAGCCTTAATAAAGCATATATCATTCATACCCCTGTATAAGACCTCCCAAAAGAGAAGTTCAATTTGCATAAGGCACCATTATTAAGGTCAACAATACATTAACAGGTAGAAAACCAAAAATTAGACCCCAAGGCATAAATAAAAGACAAGAAGGTAGGTGTTGGAGTTGGAAAGAGTTGCACGAGTTTCTTTTTTAAAAAAAAAATCCATTTCTAACCTACAGTGGTTTTATCCACCCAACAGGACAAAGTAAAAATAATTCAATGAAAAAAACCACTATTTGGGTTTGGTATGTTATGTAACATTAAACCAATTGCATTGTAGCAGTTTTGAACTGGAATTGAGAAAGAGAAAAATAGCAGTCCTGATTAAAGAAGGGAAAAGCATCTAGTTCTCCAGAACCATGCAATAACCTTTGTATTATAATAAACAAAGTTATAGGTTGTGTTATACTGTAAATACACAGCTTATACAATGGATTACAAATGAGCTCTGTAGCAAGTCATACAAGCTACTGGAGACATTGCACATTTAACAGCTGGACGAGACACCAAAAACTCCTTTCACACAAGACGGGCCCATACCGACATTTCTTTCTGATTTTCCTTCCCTCCCTTCCATCTCCCCCTTCAGAAACCAAAAATAATAAAAGGCGCAGACACCATTTTCCCCTCCCCCATCAAAAGGATGAACAACCTTCTATCTTACATAACATTCCTCACATGCACCACCACCCCAAAATAAAAATAAAAATAAATCCCCCGGACAACCTTTTCTTATGGTTAGAAGACATCCACAAAGAACATTTTTTATTTTTATTTTTAAAAAATGTGCCTCAGCATACAGTCGTCCAGTAGATTGTCCATAACACTCAGTCATCCAATCATTAACACTCTAAGTGCACTCACAGCAGAAGGTGTCAGAAGTCATTTGGAAGGTTCAGTCCCCAGTTCTGGAGACCAGCACCATATGGTCACTGCAGCTGTTTCTTACATGACTTGTCTAGCCCTCTAAAGACCTTCCAAGGAAGAGAAGGTCTGGAGGCCACTGAGTTAGGGTGCAAAATGGCATACTTTGGCTGGAATATGCATCCCTTCTTCTGAGGCCAGCTTGACCTCAAAGCCTCTTAGTCCACAGGATTCAAGCTTCCACTCATTCAGAGATGCCTCTTCATGTGAAGAGCCAGATGATCAGACCTGGAGAAGCACCTGTCCACCAAGAAAAAGACACTTAAGGTCAAGCTTCAGTGAGGCATCAAGAAATGAGCTGGATTTAAGACAAATTAGTGAAACTCTGAAATTGCAGACAGCTCAGAAAGACAGTAATTCCAGTTGGACAACTTAACTACAAGGTTCTTCAGCTATTTCTTAGCCTTGATGCCATTCTTGTAAAATGGGAATATTACTCACTTTCCCAATTCACAGCTGATTCAAAGTGAAATGCTATCAAACTGTAGTTCAACTATGCACCATGCTTAATTACAGACGTCAGCAATGGGCAGAATAACTGCCATTACAATTAATCCAGCATAGCAAGGTACTGTTTGCTAAATGTGCAAAGCACTGATCACTCTGTCATATGGCTGGAATGCAAGATACTGCATTGTAGCTAAAGGTTTGTAAGTGAACTGACACTTCCAACACAGTGATTGTGATCTTGTCAGTCACCAGCCAAGTAAACATCTACCTTTATTACTAGAAGAAGCTTAGATCAGCATGTTAACACTGCAACAACTCATGGAAAGAGGAATGCACCGAAGGTCATCCCTACAGCCTTGTATCTGATCAACCACTTTAACTTATTCAAATTCAGCACATTAGTCAGTACTACATAAACTTTCTGACCCTCTATCTCCAGATCATGACAGGACTGATGGGAGAAGTAGTTCAGTTCAATCTGAAAGACTACAGGTTCTCTAGATCTCAGTCTATGGACTATATAAAAGATCAGTGGCAAAAGTGGAAGCTTTTAAAAAGTGCTCAATGTCACTGAATCCACCTAATTAAACTTGTGGCAACATTCACACATGACTTAATACACGATTCTGAGGAGAATTTAACCTCTCCTCCAGAAATCCCACAGATGCCTCCTATCAATTTGTTCTACTGCTTTCTTGATCAGTTAGAAAGTTGCCCTTTTATTTATCCAGAAACTGTGCAGAAATTACTTCAAATACAAATGTTCCAATTTCATTGCAAAGCTGGAACGCTTCCAGGAAAGTTGGAACAGTGTTGAAACACTTCTGGTAAGGTCAAAACAGGACATTTCAAATTTGGGATGTTTGACCACCAAATGTTTTGCATACCTCTTTCAATATGCAAGTGGAAATCTGTAAGAACAGAACTTCCCAAAACGGAGGATTAAATAATAAATAAAAGAGGCCCTTTTTACGTTTAAGACAATATTAGACTATTGCTTGTCAATGGAGGTACATGCAATTTGCTTCTTTTCAAGCACTGGGGAATAAAATGATATAAAACAAGATTCCATTCACATACCTGTCACAATGATTACATTTAAAGGGTTTTGCACCCGTGTGCTTTCTAAAATGTCTGGTTAGCTCATCACTCCTTGCAAAACGCCACTCACATCCTTCCCATGAACATCTATAAGGCTTTTCTCCTGAAAAAAAAACCCACCATTTACAGTCATCATTATCCAGCTAGATAGCTCTCCAAAGAGGAATTTTGAGTCACTAAGCATTAAAAAACACACCCCCAAAATAGGAAACAAAGCTGCTCATACTAATTTATTATAGGCCATTAAGTACTTCCAAGAATGCTGGTGGAAAATTTGCTTTGCCGCTGACAGATTTGCTCTAACAGCAAAGCATCATATCCTGAAAAAAAGATTCCAGTAATCTAAACTTTCTGGAATGCTGTGAATAGTAAGGATTATGACAATGATTTTTTTAAAAAAATAGGCCTGAAAAGTCATCATTTAGCTAGTCACTTGGTTCAGGTAAGAATTGCTTTCAGATGATTATGTTTACAAATGCATAAAAAATGGCTTCTCCATTTCTTTGGGCCTCAACTAAAGGAGAAGTGTCATTGGGGGTATAAACCATATATTGGATTCCACTGGAGTTCTGTGGCTAATAAATCAAATAAATAAATACATTTTGCTAAAACATAGTTGCAAACAAAGGTACATACAACTCAAATAATCTTATAGGTAACAGCTGTAATAACAAATTTTACACCTTCAAACATTTCACCTGATACAAGTAAAGGAAAGGTCTTCAAAAATTTAATATTGAAAGAGAAATTTAAAATTGAATTTGCTGCAGTGGAAATTTACTGAGTGGAGAAGCTATGATGGCTGGGAAACAGGAAAAGATAACATAACATAAAGGAAGTAAGATAAATACGTAGGCAAAAATTAGCTGGGTCTTAGAGTGGGAAAAGGAAGGAGACAAACTATAAAAAATAGCTGTAAGAGGAAATGGCTAGCCAGGAAAGACATGTTGAATTGGAAAACAGGAAAACAAGCTGAATAAGATAAGAGGAAAGGCACACTGAATTGAAAAACAGGAAAGAACCTATTGTTCTAAAAGGGGGACATAAATATCCAGAGTTCAAAATAACCATTTAAATGTCTAATCTTTCTTATTATTATTGTATATGTGAATATGATTTAATATGTTAGCAGGAAATGTGTAAGAAGCGGACGGAAAGAGTGTAACCTCATAGTACCTCAGCCAATGGGGAAAGAGGAGGGATGTGCGGCCGGGACAGGGTTGTATAAAGAAGGGAATATTTTGGGTTGAAACTTTGGAGAGAACCAAGCTTTGATAGCTTCTCTCCCCGCTTATTGCAATAAATGAAACAAAAGGCCTTCACTGTGTCTTGGCTGGTTATTGGTCAGGCGACCTTGCCTCTGGTCATGAAGGAAAGTGGCCAGGAGCACATAACAGCCTTGGGGGCTCCTCCGGGATTTGCATCCGTTCCATCTTTGGCAGCCGGGGATATTCGAAAGGGGAGTGCGCACCTGGGTAAGTTTTTCCCAGCCCTAAAGGTTGGGAAACAAAGGTTACTCAAACAAAGAGGAATTGGAAATCCCGAGACAAAAAGCCAGGACCCAGTGAAAACCTAAGGGAAAGTCGGCGGACTCAAGGAAGGACTTCAACTCAACCTGACAGGTAAGATACCAGAGGGGTATCTAGATACCAGAGGGGTATCCATGGCGATAAGAGTTTGAAGAGGAGGGACGCCTCCCTGGCCAGTGTGCCGGCCAATAAGGAAAAAGAGGAAAGGTATTTACATTCCGGAATGAACTCCCTTAGGGAGATGGGAATCTCTTAGAGAAAATGTTGAAGTATTTTAAGTCAATGCTTTAAACGAGGCATTTGGACAGAGGAAGGATGATACATTACAGTATATATCTGGCCTAAGTACATGTTTGGCCAGCCAATGAATTAAATTGGGCTTCTCAGCTTGGCTTAGAGCGGTGGGGAATGGATAGGCAGTGGTTAAGGTCCCCCATTACATTTCTATCAGAAACGCTCCTTGCATTTCTCCACTGCCTGGAGAACAAGCTACAAGTTGCCCCAAGAGAGTAAAAGTGGAAATTTAAAGGGACACAAACCTCCAAAGGTCTGGAAATTATGTTTAAGGGTCTCTGTGTTTGTGCTGACTCATTTCTAAAGACCTGGGGGAGGGGGGGAGAGACCCTCTAACAGTAATATACAAAACAACAAGACCTTATTCCAAAAGGAAATGGAGCTCATTGGCTTAAAAAGCTCCTTGAAAATAATAATGATTGTTTTGCCTGGGGTGAAGTATTTGGAAATTTTTTGTGTCTGGTGTAAATGCAAGAAAGGGTGAAGAAGGTTAGTTTCTTAGTAATTAGAAGGACAATAGAAAGTGTTAAAAGAATGGAAATAATCAGATGGAAGAGAGGGAGAGAGAGAAAGAAAGAAAGGAGCTGTGTGAAGTTTTATGCCTGGCCAGGATGAAAGGTGAGAACTCTGATCTACTATTTTGTGTGAGAGAGTTAAGTAGAAAGCTATGTATTTCTTGAGGTTCCTATAGTTTGGAAGGTGACAAGAGAGGGGAAAACCCCTCTCCAAAGGAAAAAAAAATGCTCCCCCAACAGCTTTTGAAATCAGGCAATTTAGGAAAGAATTGCCCAAACTAACAAAAGATCCTACTGAAGTAGGAAAACAGGTTAGAAATGTTTTTAGGACCAATGGAATATTCATGGGGAGAAATGCAACCCATTTTTAACATGTTTACACCAGAGGAGAATGAGATGATTAGGTGAGCAGCTAGGGAACAGTGTAAGAAAAAGATTTACAAAAAAAAATAAAAATGAACAGGCTGAGATCCCTGTTGCAGATCCAAAGTGGGATGGTAACAGAGTGCAGAGAGGAATGTTATGGCTGATTATAGGGGATAAAAGGTATTTAAATATGCAGTGCCTCAGAGTCTTAACATTCAGAAGGCACTGTGAATAGAACAAGGAAAGGAGGAAGCATGACTGAATGGCTAGAGAAATTAAAAAGCCAACTTCAAAAGTATGGACATTTGGATTCTGGTAATCCAGGACATCAAATGATTTTGAAATATCAATTTGTAGGGAAAGCATGGGAAGATTGAGAAATTAGACACATGGGAAACTAAAACAATAGATTTATTACCGGTAAGAGAGGCTCAGAAAGTATATGCAAAGAGAGGAGAGAGATAAATGCAAGATAAGATAAAAATGATGGCTCAATTAGTACAAACAGGCCAGCAAAGAGGATGGGGAGGAGTAATCAGGAAATCAGTAAGGGGTCTTGGGAGAGGTCTAGGCTGGGGGTGAGGACAGCCAATTGGCACCAGGGGATATAAATCCCTAGGAGAAAATTTCCCCAGTCCCTGAATAAATAAATAAATGTGCCTCTTGTAAGGAGGAAGGACACTGCGAAAATGAGTGCCCTAAGAGGAAGGAGGGGGAAGAACTAGCAAATTTGGTGAATTTTGAGGATTAGGGGTGTCAGGGGACTAATCTGTTTTCTGGTCCAGCTTTTTAGGAACCCCTGATAAACCTTAAAGGTTGGACCCCTGGAGGAGGAAAGGGTGTACTCGGTGGATTCCGGAGCCACCAGATTTACCCTGAACTATATACCTCCAGGAATGCAAATTGGGAACAGGAAGATTAAGGATCAGGGAATTGGGGACGTGTAGTAGAAGCAACAATATTTAAATCTGCTATGGTCCAGACAGTAGCAAAAGGACCTGGACTTTATATTGGTAAAAGGAGCTGCAATTTGCCCAGGAGGTACTTAATTGGTAAATTGGGGATTGTTATTATGGGGAATGAAAAATAATTGTAAATATTATGGCCTTGAGCGAGGAAGCTCAAGGAAAAGTGGACCCTCTTATATAGGCCCAAGAGGGCAATAGAAGAGGGGTACACATGGATCCTTTAAAGGTGACTTTAAAGAACCCTGGTGAAGTAATTCACCAGAAACAGTATATAACATTACATTGGAAGGAAGAATGGGTTTAAAGCCCATGGTGGAAGGGCTGCTGAAGGGGGGTAAAATTTTTGAGCAGTCCTTTTAAATATGTTTAGTTTGTTACTTTTTTAACCCAAGAATTTCTGCCTTGGAAAAGTAAGAGATGCAGAAAAAATAAAATAAAATAAAATAAAAAGCATGGGGGGGGGAGGCAGTTTCTGTCTGCATGTTTGTTTTTTTAAAGAACAAAAATTGGGTAAAATTTCCTAACTGTAAGAATAATTAATCAGTGGGATAATTGTCTCCAGAAACTGTGGATGTTTCATTATTGGAGGTTTTTGGGAGGAGGTTAGAAATTGATAGGGTCTGAAATGGATAGAGTTTCTTTTTTCAGTAAGGGGTTGGACTAGAGGACCTCTAATGTCCCATCCAACTCTGATATTCTGTTTTTGTATGTGTGGCATGCTTCAGTGATTTTCCTTTGCATTTTAGTTTGGATTTATCCTTAATAATGCATTTATAATGTATTCTTGTCAAAAAGGAACAATCCTATGATGTTTTATTTAACATCTGATAAATATGTGTCTTTGGGACTCCTTGCTACTGCAAAAGAGATGATTAATTGCTGCATACTGTGTGTGTTCAATTTGTTTTCCTTTTCCTTGGAGCCAAGGAGGGGAAGGGAAATCTTTATAGAAAACCAATTTGGTTTCAGGGTTATAGCCACAGGCTGCAAGGCTGGATTTGAGTTCAAATCCTGCTTTGGCCATGAGGGATGGCTGAGTGTTTTGGGGCTGGTTTATTTTTGTTCAGCCCTAGGAGGGAGGTTTTGGCAAGCCACTTCTGTAAACGTTACGGCAATTTTCCTCCTGAGGGCTGTTTCAAGTTCTCTGAAAGCAAAAGTTTTGTATAAATTTTTACTGTGTCTGGTTTGGTGAGTGGGGGAAGGGGGAGACAATCTTTTGTCTTCTTAGCTATCCTGTTGTTCTTTGATGTGCTGCCACAAGAGTAATTTGAATATTATCTGCCTGAGACAAAAGGCATTCCAGAAATGTTGGCCCAATACTGATCGGTGAGCCTATGTGCTTTACCTTTTAAAATCCTGAATGTGTTATTTACAATAAGTTTATTGAGTTATATTTTTGTAACATGGTATCTAATCAGGGTGAGAGGAGGAGGAGAAAGAAAAATGTGACAATTTTTGATAGAGTTTCCATGGACAAGTTTAGTCTATCTGACACAGGACAAATGATTTTTCTTTTTTTCTTTCCTCCACTTTTAAGCTGTGGAAGCAAATACATTCTTATGTAGCTTCCCAGTTTTGTAAGATCTTATTCTGGGAATTATCAAGAAATGGGAAAGCAACTTTTTGGCAGAAGAAAGGATTGAGGGTGTTTAGCAAATAAAGCCCAATTGGTAGAAAAGGAGGTAAAATATCTAGGATATATTATAGTTGAATGGGGAAGGAAAATAGATAGTAAAAGGATTGAGGCTATAGTAGATTTATAATTATCAAACAACAAAAATGGCATTAAGGGAATTCTGTGATTATCACAAGATACTGCAAGAATGGTGATCCAAAAACTATATGAGGGGAGTTATTCCGGAATTAAAACATAGGTAGAAATGTATTTGAAATTCTATGCTACCCTTGGAATTTATGGGATAGCCCAAAGGGCCACAGAGGGATGTTTGATATGTAAAAGGGTTAATAAAGGATTAAAGCTCCCAAAGGAGGGAGACCAATAGCTATATGTAGAACAAGTACTGGGGTCTCTGTCTTCTCTTTGACAGGAAGGCTTGGTGGCACAAACAGCTCCTTTGGAATTTCCAGTCCATAAGATCCAGCCGGGACAGTGGGTGCTGATTCGTAAATGGAAGGAGGAACTTCTACAACCAAAGAAGGGAAGTTCCTTATATTGAATCTGCTGTCCGGAGGGCTGAGAAGGGTTGGACTCACTACACACGAGCGAAGGTGGTGACTGGACCTGAAAGAGGTTGGACGGTCATTCCAGGACAAGGACTGAAAGCCACGTTTAAAAGGACTTGAATGGGTAGTGGACCAGAACCCCTACCTATTTTGAATATCTCTATTAGAATTTCAGGTGACCCCAGACGAAGAACAAAGATGTTGGTGGTGACTCATGAGAGAAGTAAAAGTGGTTTGTTACAAATAAAACCAATAACTAAGACAGAAGTCATACCATTAGAAACTGAAAACGTAGAATTGTAAATTGTAAGAATTAAAGTGGTAAATGTATATTTTTTGTTATTGTCACTGTGATTGCTGTAGCTGTTATTATTGTTGTGATTATGGACCAATTTGTGAGTGTGAAATACTGTGAAATAATCATGAGGGGTGGATTCTAATTCTAATATTACTGAAGACAATACACCAGAGCAGCCTGGGAAATAAAGGTAAAAATTTGTTTGTGGGATTTAAAGGTAGATGACAATCATGAAGCAGTAATGGATATTGCAAAAGGAATCAGGAAAGTGGCTAAAGCTCCTGAACAAAAGTATGAAAATATATGGAGCGATTGGGGTTGGTTAACTAATTGGTTTCCCAACACTGAATGGTTAAGACAAATGTTTCTTGGCCTAAATTTTTAGTGGTTATAGGACTTAAGTGTTTTGCATGTCTGCAATGTATTCCTTTATGTGCATCTACTTTAACCAAAGCTGTAGGAAAAGCTTTAGGAAAGCCTTAGGAAGAGAAGAAATTATACAGTTAATGGTTATAAGATTTTCTAAGCATGATAATGAAGACCTTTCAGTGTAATAAAAATTAAAAGGGGGGATTTGATAGAAGTAAAGGAAAGGTCTTCAAAAATTTAATATTGAAAGAGAAATTTAAAATTGAATTTGCTGCAGTGGAAATTTACTGAGTGGAGAAGCTATGATGGCTGGGAAACAGGAAAAGATAACATAAAGGAAGTAAGATAAATACGTAGGCAAAAATTAGCTGGGTCTTAGAGTGGGAAAAGGAAGAAGACAAACTATAAAAAATAGCTGTAAGAGGAAATGGCTAGCCAGG